>VXBC01005917.1:1303792-1351132 GCA_013399945.1 Ploceus nigricollis | reverse complement strand
CTGTAGAGGTCTGTTAAAATTTCCCAGTGAAATTCGCTGAAAATGGTATCTGCTTCACATTGCGGAATTTGGCCAAGACTTTGCTTCCAAATATGAATCTGGCTTTCAAGATGCCATGACAGAAGACAACATTCACAAAGACAACCAGGGGAGCTACTGTGCTGACAGTGAGGAGTGTGTCTGTGGAATGGGGAAGAGAGCAGTGAACAAAGGAGAGCTGTGTAGCCTGGAGAGGAAGAAGGAAACAAGCTGACACTCAGAGAGTAAGGAATGGAGAAGAAGTAGCATGAGAGTGTCCTGTGGTGAGGAGGGAGATAAGAAAACTGGAGCAGAAGGGAGTAAGTATGGGGGAGAATCAGAGCAAAAAAGCTGGGATGACTGGGCAGGACAAGAAGGTAAGGGGCAAAATGAATGGATGCACCCTGAAAAATTTGTAAAAATATTGTTGTGAAGACAAATTGATTAATGCTTTTTAAGTACCAGCTGTTCTGGTAATGAAATCCATAAAAAATCAAGACGCCAATAATCATGTTTCAGTGCAGTGTTAAGATAACATGTGGTAAATAAACTCCAGAGCCACATATTGAGTGATAAGAGAAAAGAGAAATATTGAAAAATTGTCTAAGGTATAAGCATGTGCCCTGAGTGAGGCAGGTGTCCTGTGGAAGAACTAAAGATTGTATCAAAAAAATTAATGATTATATCATAACGTATGCTCACAAAGGAAAACAAATAAAATTTGCATGGACAGTTTTAATTCTGACATTTCCTAAGTCTCAGGATTTGATTTTGCAACCTTAATGTTCTTACTGGCGTTAAAATTAGAAAACAGTTAAGCTGGGTTAAACATAGAATCAATGAAATCTTAGCTGCAAGTGCTTCTGCTTCCCAGATGGTTTAAAGCTATTGGTATACCTAGCTCAAACAAACAAATAAAAAAAGATACTGCTTTATTCCTTAGATGTAAAACACTGATGCTTTAAAAATAAGCACAGCATGAGAAGTTCTACTGAAGATCTAATTAGTCTCTGAAGTTTTAAATCTGTCTTATGGTGCCTCATATTTCTGTGTAGAAATTCAAGAAATAATAGCATTGCACTCAGTTTGCTTCACTGCCTTCAGAAATCTTTATTTCATGCTGCAGATTTAAACTGTCATTAATTTGATTCACATCATGTAACTACACTTCAGGAAGAATAATACAAACTTGATCTGACATTCTTATTTTCTTTTCCAGCAACTTCCGTTTTTTCCTAGCTTTTGTAGTCCTCTGGGCTTCTGTTCTACAGGATACTCTGATTATATCAGCTCTTTGACTCTTTCTGCTTTCAACCTGATTTCCTTAAAACATTTAAATAGTGGGTCTACAGGGGAAATTAGCTAACTTACCCTGTCTTTCTTAGGTTCTGATTTTACCCTCTGTTTCCATTCTTTCTTGAAGAAAACAACCCCATTCTTAAGAAAAGCAGTGAAAAACAGAGTTTCAGAGACAATTTATAATGACCTCCCTGATATTATGTAATTTAATGTTGTAACTAAATAGGGAACAGATTTTTTAACTGCTATGGCAGAAAAGTAGAAAAAAGAGAAAATGCTCTTTGAATAATGTAATTTTGATGCCTTGAAATGTTGAACTAAGGAAAGCAATTAGTGGATTTGGAGATGAAGAATTTTTAAATTATTTCTTGAATCTCAAAAAAATTCCCCAGCTAATCCCTAAAAGATCCCTTAAAACAACTTGTAAACAACATATTTCTGAAACATATTTTCTTGTCTATTACAGTAGTACATTTTTTCTGTGTGCATAATGTGCATTATTTAATGTAGTATGAACATTTCACCATATTTTCCAACACAACACAAAAAAAATACTATCTCTCAATAAGTAACAGAAGTCTTTGTAATTTCAATTCTTAAATTCCAAAATGCCCTTTTATCTTAGTTAAGTGAATTATGTATTTGAAAATACAACTCTTCAGTCCAACTGTTCATTTGTATCACCTCCAAGAAATCTCTTTCTCTAACTCCACCAGTCTACTTGGTTATAATTCTCAGTGCACAGAAAGAGACCTGACTGAGAGAGATAGAAACTTTATATTACAAGATATCTTTCTCTAATGAACTAGTAATTAAATTCTCGTGGCCTAGAAAATATTTTGAGCCAAATGTTTAAAAGGAAGTCCCCTTCGGTTTTGGAAAGAGAAAAAGCCCTAGAGTGTGTGGCAAATTATATTATTTTTTTATGGATAAACTGTTACATATCATTCCAATAAGTAAAGATTTAAATGATGAGACTTTCTTAATGCTGTTTCAAATTAAAATGCATTAGCAATAATCATAGGAAAATAATACAATAAAACAACCACTAATACAAAACTTGAGAAAAGTAAGAATGAATTCAAGATGGTTACTGAGGTAGTGAAGAAATTTTCATTGAAATATTGATGTCTGATATGGCGAATGTCAATTGCAATAATTTCACTTTTACACACTTATGCACGTTGTTGAATGTCTTATCAATGGAAATTGCTGTGTTAGCAGGTGTCAACAGAATGGAATTAAGATGAAAAAGAAAAGAAAATCAAAAACAGTATTTGTATAATGAAACTCATAAAAATAAATGGGATATAACACACTTTAAATTAGCATTAGGCCAAACCTAATAGCTATGACATCTTGTAGAAAAGAAAATTTGCATTGGATGTTTAAAGAGGCAGACAAAATTACTGAAAATTAAAACTCACAAGCAGGGGCTGGTTTTATCTTGGCTTTTTCATATCAAATAAATACATCCTAAAATCCCTTAGGCTTTGTTACTTATTGACCTAAGAAGAAATGTAATAAAAATAAAGAACAAGTACTACACGTGTGTTCTTACTTTTTCCAACAGGAGGCAATGAAACTTATTATTAACAAAATGAAAATGGCTGCATGAGAAAGACAGAAAAGAAGTTTATGAGAAGGATTATCTGACATGGCTACCTGGTTATCTGTGCTAAGAGTCCTTGTGTTCCAAGAGATCTCTTTCACTGGGGTGATCTTACACTGTCAAATAAAAATTTGGAGGAGAGAGTTAGCAAAATTCTTGCAGAAAACAGATTAGAAAATCAATAATGACAGTATCGAACTGTCCAATTAAAAAAAAAAAAAAAAAACTTTTTCAACATATCCCAGGTACAGGTCAACCTCCTACTGTCAAATAGAATTAGCTTTGTTGCAAAAATGGCTGTGGTAGTTTATATGAAAACGCAGATATGAGAAACCAGGAGATGGGCAAAGTAAAGATTCACAGAAAGTGTTGATAAGGATTCACAGATTATTCTGAGTTGGAAGAGACCCACAAAGATCATCAAGTTCAACTCTTAAATAAATGGCCTGTAACAGGAATTGAACCCACCACCTTGACATTATTAGCACCATACTCTAACCAACAGAGCTAATCTCAGGGTGGCACCTGAAGGGAAAAGAAATAGGAAAAAGACCAGAAGAAATAATGAAAAATAAAGAAGAAATACAAGAAAATCAAAACAGAGTAAGATTTTGTCTCATATATAAAATTAGACTAGTAAATTTTTGTCTCATATATAAGAATAAAATCTATATAGAAAATGGTTCAGCAAAAAAACAAAGTCTGTTAGCCAAGCTACCAAATCAGAATTCAAGGTGTCTTGTTTGGGACCTTTTGGAAGGAGGTGAATATGATACTATCCAATGTGTAAGAAAGCAAAAGTACAGGTTTCACTTATTGATGGTTGCTCAATTCAGAATTTGGAAGCAGTATTCAAACTGCCTTATAAAGGAAGTCAGCTGCATCAACTATTGACAGTTATATTCATTAGAAGATATTGAAAGTTTTAAATCTTATCTTCTGGATTCTTTAGGTACATCATGTAAGTAGCATTATTAATTTAATTGTAGTCCTCTTGAACTGATTTTTCTCTGTGGATTGAATACTGTTGATTGCATCTACCCCTTAGGGCTTTCATACTATTATTTGTTCATGTCACTGAACAGGAACAAAACAAGAGCAAGAGAAACAAAGACAGGCTTCCTTTTTGAGGTCCTGCGCTCCCTGGTAGAGCAAAGAATGGTGAAAGGAAATAAACTGCGTCTTCAAAGATGTACATGTTACTGAGAAAAATGTGCACTTGATTATTCCATTCAAAAGTGTCCAAGAAGATCAGTGCAAAACTATCAGCAAGTGACACCCAAATGAACATATCATGGTGATAAAAAGGAAGCTCTTTGTTGACAGAACTACTATAAAAAGGGTACCACTGAGTCCTGCCAAGGATATAAAAAAGTGTCTGTGACATTTTAAGTTACCTAAAAGGTAACTAAAATCACAGCTAGTACTTACTTTATTTATAAGAAATACATAGTCAAATACCTCTGAGAGATGTTTTGAAAGACAAGTGATGAAATTTTATGTTTCATAATGTAACTGGATGCCTTTTAGGCTTAAATCCTCTCCCTGACAGAGGGTCATTGCTCTGTTTCCAAAGCTAGCAAGTTTAGCGTAGCAAAAGCTTTGAGATTTATAAGCTTTGAGTTATAAGAGAGATTTGAGTATGGAAATCAAGTTATTCTACAGTTAGAACTGTAGTGTAGCTCTTTATCAGAGTTGTTCCTATATTCATACCCAGTGTATCAAGTCATTAGTTCCCTAGGGAGTCTGGGAATGTGCCAAAGATTCTGTGCACAGATTGAAAATGGACTGGCTTGAAACACCTGATAGATGTGAAACCAGGTCATTGACTGAACTCCAAGTCACATACAAAATGAAGTATTTGACTGATTATTTCAAGAAGCTCTCCATCTGGGAATTTTGAAGAGTCTAGAGAATCTCCCAAGACTTTCCATACGCCAGTTTGTGGGCTTAAATGCATTGTTTAGCACCCTGGATGATGAATATGGCAATTCCCTCTGGACTCTCTCCTAGTCATTTCCTCCTATAAAATGGATCAAACTGTATAGAAATAAGACTCAGGTAGTGATCCAATAAAACCTTGTAGATTGTGGCTGGATGACAGGTGCCTACCCAAGATACTCTTATGGGTAAGGACAGTGGGAGGTCACTCCCCAGTTACCACCACAAGAAAAACAAACCTCACTCAGGAAAATTAATTTAATTTATTACCAATTAAACCAGGGTAGGATAATGAGAAATAAAACCAAATTGAAGAAACATCTTCTCTCTACCTCTCCCTTCTTCTGAGCTTAGTTTCACTCATGATTTCCCTACTGACTCCTTCACAGCAGTACAGAGGGATGGGGAACGAGAGATGTGATCAATTCATCATATAATTCTGCTCCTGCCCCTGAGGAGAGGACTCCTCAAATCATTCCATGTTCCATTGTAGGGTTTCTCCCATAGGAGACAGTCTCCCACAAACTTCTCCAACCTGAATCTTTCCCCTGGGCAACAGCTCCTCATTAACAGCTCCAGTGTGGATCTCTCTCATGTGGTGCAGTCTTTCAGGAGCAGCCTGCTCCAGCATGGGCCTCCTGGGATCACAAGTCCTGCTGGCAAACCCACTCCAGTGTGGGCTCCTCTTTCTGTTAATCCACAGGTCCTGCCTGGAGTGAGCACCAGCACAGCTCTCCCATGGGGTCACAGGCTCTTTTGTGTATCCACCCACTCTGGCACGGGTCCTCCCCAGGCTGCAGGTGGATACACTCTCCTCCAGCAGGGGTCCCGATGGGATGCAGGGGGCCAGCCGTTCTCACCATGGTCTGCGCCACAGGCTGCAGAGGAATCTCAGCTCCTGTCCCTGCAGCACCTCCTGCCCCTCCTGCTTCACGGACCCTGATGTCTGCAGGGCTGCTGCTCTCACACATTCTCACTCCTCTCTTCTCTGGCTGCAATTGTTGTTGTGCAGCAATGTTTTGCCTTTCTTAAACACATCATGTTTTGCTGATTGGTTAGATCCTGGCCAGCAGTGGTTCCATCTTGTAGCCAGTTGGCATCGTCTCTGTTGGTTATGGGGAAAACTTTCAGCAGCTTCTCACAGAAGCCACCCTTGTAGCCCTCTCTCCCCACTAGACTTTTCACACAAACCCATTCATGAAGGGGTAGTAAAGGTCACATCTTTTCCAGATAGTTAAGGGACATTTAAGAAGTATTTTGTATTTAGTTCAGATAATCAGTATCAATAAATACTGCATGTACTGGAGGACCATGGGCCAACTGGATTATAAGAATTTATCAGAAGAACAGCTTGGGGAGTGTCATAAAAACCAAATGAAGATGCAGACTGCTATTGTGATCTGGGCACTAATTAACCATCCTGTTAAAGAAAATTGATTTGATCTCAAGATTTTTTTTTTAATTTTAGCAACTGCTGTTTGTGAATGTCTATCTAGCATAAGTGTGAAACAGTCAGAATAATAAAAAATATGGTGATATCACAGCTTACTCAATTATTTGAATTATGCAAGTCCTTGAAGAGTCATTCTCTTCACTGTCTTATTGGAGTGTCTTCCAATCACAGGTAATGAGCATTCCCTTGGGGCTTGTTGTTCTAGGGTTTTATTATCCCAGCATCCTACTTTATGCTGTTTAGAGGGGGGTGTGGTTAATTCCAAATGATCTAGAGAATATTTTAAGCACTAAGTTATTGCTCTTCTGAGGTGTGTGTCCCTTTCATTCTTCAGTTTCATGATCGAGTTGATGAAACTGTACCTTCCATATTTCCTGTTTGAGCAATTTATATCTAGCAAAAAGTAATCACATATTGTCACAATAAGTACTAGAAACCCTCTCTACTCCATTATAAGTAAATGCCGTAACCACCAGAGAGTAGAAATCTTCCTTCTCCTCATCCCCCCTTGCCCCAAATGCACAATTTTTTTCCTTTCTTTGTCTTACTGAGTTAGTTTCTCAGGAAATAAAAATTAGAAAAATAAAATTAATAGGAAAAATAATAAAATACATCAATTAATTAATTAATTAATTAAGTAATAAATAAAAATAATAAAATAAAAAGGAAAATTAAACAGCTCCCATTGGAGGGTCTCAGAAAAACACAAAGCCAGCTTTACAACCCAGTGGGATCCAGCTAGTAAAGAGAGAAACGTGAGTTAGAATACTGTCTCTAGACCTGATAGGAGATTCATGAACCTAGGTATTCCTTCAAAAAGTTAATGCTGCAGTTAGAAAACAAAGTGAAAGGCACGGTTGTCCCATTTCTCTGTCTAAAAAGGCAAAAGGCTGTTGTGTTCAGCTCTAAAAAAGCTTTGCAAAGTTTTCAAAGTTCTTTGAAATCTTCTATGTAAAAATTATGGCAAAAGTCAACAAAATTAAAAATAGCCTTTAGCCAGTTCTTTCATATTACCTAGAAACTATCATAAAAATACATTATGACTGTGAATGGTAAACATGAAGTGAAAGAAACCAAAGGTCACTGAATCACAGAATCACAGAATCACTAGGTTGGAAGAGACCTTCAAGGTCATCGAGTCCAGCCCAGCCCTAACACCTCAACTAGACTGTGGCACTGAGTGGCACATCCAGTCTTTTTTTGAACACATCCAGGGATGGTGACTCCACCACCTCCCCAGGTAAACCATTCCAATACTTTATCACTCTTCTGTAAAAACTTTTTCCCAATATCCAACCTATATTTCCCTTGATGCAGCTTAAGACTGTGTCCTCTTGTCCTGTTAGTTGCTGCCTGGAGAAAGAGACCAACCCCACCTGACTCCAACCACCTTTCAGGAAGTTGTAGACAGTGATAAGGTCACACCTGAGTTTCTTTTTCTCCAGGCTAAACATCCCCAGCTCCCTCAGTTGTTCCTCACAGGGTTTGTGTTCCAAGCCCCTCACCAGCCTCGTTGCCTCCTCTGGACGCACTCAAGCACCTCAATGTCCTTCCCAAACTGAGGGCCCAGAACTGGACACAGCACTCAGGGTGTACAGGGGGAGAATGACCTCCCTGCTCCTGCTGGCCACACGATTCCTGATACAGGCCAGGATGCCATTGGCCTTCTTGGCCACCAGGGCACACTGCTGGCTCATGTTCACTCAGCTGTCAACCAGAACCCCCAGGTCCCTTTCCTCCTGGGCACTGTCCAGCCACACCGTCCCCAGCCTGTAACGCTGCAGGGGGTTATTGTGGCCAAAATGCAGGACTCGGCACTTGGACTTATTAAACTTCATCTTACTGGACTCTGTCCATCCATCCAACTGTTCCAGGTCTGTCTGCAGAGCCCTCCTACCTTCCAACAGATGGACACACACTCCCAGCTTAGTGTCATCTGCAAATTTACTAATGAAAGACTCAATACCCTCATCCATGTTGTCAATAAAAACATTGAACAGAACTGGCCCCAGCACAAACCCCTGAGGGACACCACTGGTGACTGGCCCCAGCTGGATGCAGCACCATTCACCACCACTCCCTGGGCCCGGCCATCCAGCCAGTTCCTAACCCAGCAAAGAGTGCTCCTGTCCAAGCCGTGGGCTGCCAGCTTTTCCAGGAGTGTGCTGTGGGAGACAGTGTCAAAGGCCTTGCTGAAGTCCAAATAGACAACATCCACAGCCCTTCAAGGAAACTGATAAGAAAACAGGTGACTTGTGTCAAATGGGCATCCTAAAAGGGTGAACTTACATCCTTCCCCCTGAAACTCCAGGTTCAACATGTCACCATTGTTCCTTGTCTCCTCTTGTTGAAACAAAATTGATATCAGGTTCTTGTTTGAAGCCAAGTCACTGAATAGCCTTCCCTTGGTCAGGGGTTCAGGAGATGTTAACTGGGCTAATTCAGTGGCAACTAGGTTGCCCATTGACCTACAGTGTGGTTTTGTATACACAGAAGAACTGTGTGCAGGAATTCAAATAATTTTTTTTACTAAACTTAAGACCTTGTGACTTACAGTGCCAAGGGCAGAACAGTAATAGATACCAATACTTAAAATGGAATCTTTATCTCCCATTAGAGGGATTCATACAGGGGAAGTAGAGCATGAATGTCAGTACATCAGGGAGACATGGGTAAATTCAAGCAGATATTATTTTAGTCATGACAATCAGGCATATTTAATAAATAAATGGGGTCAGGACACATCAGCAGTGGGAACAGAGAAAGTAAAGAATGGAGAGAAAAATCAGTAAAGAAACATCAAGAACTCTGGGGGTTTTTATCACTAATTTAATTTTATTTTAGTTCCTGCCGGGTATAATATGAATTCAGGCATAATTGCAGAGAAACACTGAAGTACTACTGGGCTATGAAGTGCATTTGGGAGGAAACAGAAGGTCATGGCTCTTAAATGGCAAACTTGCCAGGACAGCAATATGAATGCTGTAAGCTGTGTCCAGCCTAACCATACTCAGCCAATAACTGTTTACATTGTTAAATCCACACTTCCATCTGGAAACAACAACAATGACAACAAAAACATAAACAACAAAGCAAAAAACCCCATCAGATTTGTTCATAACAACACAATTATACAGGCTAGAGTTTTCTTTCAGAAGTAATAAGTGACTCAATTTGCAATGTACCCAGTGTTCAGGTGGTGAATATAGAGCATGCTCCACAAAGCTGGAACACTATAATTTTGCTGAAAGAAAATTAGCAAATTTTTCTGATTTCTCTTCTGTATGAGTTTATTCCCACTGTTCTTTGCTTTTCCAGACTTCTGTACACTTACATTGCCATAAGAATTTAGGACTCTGTTGTTAAGGTGTTCTGTGTGGGCAAATGAAATGACCACTTCCAGCATTTTCTGGAACATTTAAAAAAGTCTGTCTCGTCTGACTATTGTGGAATCTTAGAGTATTCAGACAAATTATATACTCAAATGGGATCTATTTTATAAACCTGTTCTACCAGATAAACCAATTAGAGTTCTGCCAGCAATTGACTGTGAATTCGTGATGACAAATGGAACTGATACTGCCCAACTGACTTAACAATTCCCGGGGTTTCAGAAAGCGTAACCCAGAATGCACAATCACCCACCCAGTCAGGTGAGGGCTCTCCAGGAGTTGCCTTAGGCAACATCCCAGCCCATGGGGAGAGACCCCAGCTTCAGACACACTGTTCTGAGGAGGCAGACCCAGGTGCCCCCTGCTCCAGCAGGGTTCCAGCAGTACCATATCTGATCATTGCTCACACAGGGTCACGTCACTGTCACACTGTCACTGCCTGGGGTTTGGTCTCATGCCCCACCACAGACACCCTGTAAATGTGATGGACACTGGCCTGCCCGAGGTCGGTCACAGGCCACTCTCTGCGGTGTTTGGCACGCTGACACGGTTACATTGCTGCTGATTACAGACCTGCCATGACTAAGCGAGGTCTCAAGGTGCTGTGATTCATCCTTTGTGCTCTGAAATGCACAGGGCAAATGGAAACACTTTGCTCCAAAACACTTTTGTGCTACAACACCAGCTCTTATGCAAGTCCTTCAGAGCAAAAAGACAGTGAACTCTGTATGTAACCTCCAGACCAGGGCTGCATCTACTGAGAAAGGTTACAACTAAAACTCCTTCATTACATTAGTGTTTCAAATTCACAGTATTTTTTGATAAGACTATTTTTTTATGAATATACTAATCATTGGAAAAAAAATCAGATTAACTTCTACTGTGAAAACATTTTTCTGTAAGAGCTGAAAGTATGTGAACAGTGAAAAACCAGTTTAGCTCCATTGTTAAATAACACATGAGCTATTGCATTATCTGCATTCTTGATTTTTCACTGAAATAATTTAAAAGACGCTACTAAAAATTACTAATTTGATGACACCTCCACAAAAATTCAGATGCTGAACATGATTTTTATGATCCAAGAGCAAAGTGAAGAGTTAGGGTCCAAAATGACTGTGAAAAGTGGCAGTACATTTTATACATGCTGTTGATTTGTTTATCATGTGAAATGTAGACAACATAATCATGATGGAGTTTGAGAACTCCTGCAAATGGCACTTTTCAAGTCCAATAACAAATGGACCACCAGCTGAAAAAGTTATTGAAGTATCTATAGAGTATTGTTATGGATATNATGTATTTCTGGGAGAAAATAGTTTTTTTTAAGAATGTACAGGCAAATAGAAAGCTGCTTTGGAAATGAATATGACAGACACATATTTTAATCAAGGACAAGTTTTCCTTAAGGAACCTGAACATTTTAAATGAAGTTAATATAATCAAATGGTGATTGCAAAATGCTGTGAATACTGTGGTCTTCATTATCAATATTTATTTTTTGGATGCCTGGTTGCACACACATGAAAACATTCCTGTTTACACTTTTGCTCAGTACACTGACCAAAATCTGGAAAAAAACCAATCTGAGAAAGGCAAAAGAGGTGATTTGGTTTGGTTTGGTTTGGTGTGGTTTAGGGGGTGTGTGTATGTNTGCCCCACCACAGACACCCTGTAAATGTGATGGACACTGGCCTGCCCGAGGTCGGTCACAGGCCACTCTCTGCGGTGTTTGGCACGCTGACACGGTTACATTGCTGCTGATTACAGACCTGCCATGACTAAGCGAGGTCTCAAGGTGCTGTGATTCATCCTTTGTGCTCTGAAATGCACAGGGCAAATGGAAACACTTTGCTCCAAAACACTTTTGTGCTACAACACCAGCTCTTATGCAAGTCCTTCAGAGCAAAAAGACAGTGAACTCTGTATGTAACCTCCAGACCAGGGCTGCATCTACTGAGAAAGGTTACAACTAAAACTCCTTCATTACATTAGTGTTTCAAATTCACAGTATTTTTTGATAAGACTATTTTTTTATGAATATACTAATCATTGGAAAAAAATCAGATTAACTTCTACTGTGAAAACACTTTTCTGAAAGTATGTGAACAGTGAAAAACCAGTTTAGCTCCATTGTTAAATAACACATGAGCTATTGCATTATCTGCATTCTTGATTTTTCACTGAAATAATTTAAAAGACACTACTAAAAATTACTAATTTGATGACACCTCCACAAAAATTCAGATGCTGAACATGATTTTTATGATCCAAGAGCAAAGTGAAGAGTTAGGGTCCAAAATGACTGTGAAAAGTGGCAGTACATTTTATACATGCTGTTGATTTGTTTATCATGTGAAATGTAGACAACATAATCATGATGGAGTTTGAGAACTCCTGCAAATGGCACTTTTCAAGTCCAATAACAAATGGACCACCAGCTGAAAAAGTTATTGAAGTATCTATAGAGTATTGTTATGGATATATGGAATGAAAATGGATATGCTGCTGGCTATTCTTTGTCATTCCTAAACTCTGGTTCATTAAAAAGATATTTTAAAGAAACAAACAAGCAGAGCTGTGGCCAATGAGCATTTCAACCCAAAAACCAACATTCTCCCAACAGAGCAGTTAAAAAAAGCCCCCCCCCAACTACCAATTGTTGAAAAAAAAAAGATATATGGATCTTATAAAATATTGGTGGTCCTGGAGTTTATTTCTTCATATAATATTTGTTTACACACAGTCTAGATAAAAGCAAAGGTGATGTTTCTGTCATCATGGCAGGCACAGAATGTTTTTGAGGCCTTGCATAAATTATCAAAATACTTTCACTCTATTTCTCTTCTGACAAATATATTCCATAAATANTTGGTTTGGTTTGGTGTGGTTTAGGGGGTGTGTGTATGTGTTTGGGTTTTTTTTGACAGGACCATTTGACCACGACCTTGAACTGACAAGAAAAAATGGAATCTCGTTTTAGCAGCCAGAGGAAGAGGGATTGTTTATCTGCTAGGCACAAAGGAGCCCTCTGATCTGTCAGGCACATTCTCATCACACCTGGGACTATGCCTCAACCACAGAGCAGGTGAGCCCCATCCTTAGAGATTCTACCATTCCTTCTTCTACACAAATATTTTTAGTTGATTTTGGGTTGAACAAATGCATTCCTGTACTTCGATAAACTGCAGCTGACTTTGTTGACCTGAAATCTCTAAATGTGCATTTTTATAGGATCAAGATAGCTCCTGTACCATGTGTGGATAAAAATGGTAATTATTGAGTAAAATCCATAAGTTGCATTTATATTCTTAAGCACTCTTCTGAATATTTCTGCTTTCTCTCAGTGGCTGAGTGGCAAAGACTACTTTTGATCAAATTAATGTCTTCCTAACAAACATAATGTCATGCTTAAGTGAGCTTTCTAAGTCCTTTTAAAAGTTATGGAAAAACTTCTAAAGAAATGCATTGAGACTGTCTTGATTATTCTGGATTCATGAAATATCCCAGTCAAAGTAATATTCATTGGCATATAGTCTTAAAATAAATGGCATGGCAGAATGATACCTTGAAAACCTTGAGTTTATATATAATTTTTGAGATAATTACAGCATACTGCTTATGGTTTGGGCTTTTTTTTCTATTTTTTTTCCTCACAGCTCTTCCTGTCTTCTCCAGCCTAGATCTTTTAGTGGGTGTGGGTATCTCTACTCTCACAGAAACTAAGGAATACTATTTATGTCTTCCTAGCACAGAATTCCTTGAATAGATGCTAGCTGGGGTGCAATATGAGTAAATTACAACATCCTTTGAGAGCCTGATGAATTTACTGAAAGATGAAGAATGCATGGATTTAAAAATATGAAGTTTTCCTTCACCCATTAGTGGATTCTGTATGTTTCCATTAGACAGCTGAGATAGACAAAATAACAGAACTTATAAAATTTGTTTATTACAATTCATTTTTCAGCAATCAAATGCTATTTTCATAGTCTCATAAAAATTCAGTCAACAAGCATTCCTTTCACTCCTACTATACTCCTGAACATAATGCAGTTTTATGAAGGTATGCTATTAAAGGTGAACTTTTTTTTTTAAACTCAAATAGTTGTTGAAAATTTCTTTAAAACACTTATTTTAACATGTGAGAAAATTATTGTTGTTTCTCAAAAATGGCTGAACTACTTTTCCAACACCTGCAAGACAGTGTCCTTTCAAAGAGAGCAGAAACTCGGTGTATTTTAAAAGAAAATGTAACAGTTGTGTAAGACTAGAAGCCACTGAAAAGTTATTATTGGAATGAGAACCTGTATGCAACCTTAACTACAGATGTTGTTACTGACCCTGACATAGGAAATCACATGGAATTGATTAATCAGAGAAAAAAAAAAAACCAAACCAACTCTTTCCTTATAAACGAAATCAAATTGAAAAATATGCACCTGCATTTTTCTTTAGTTTTTTTCATATTTTGCAGTAGAAAAGTTGTTGAGGTAGAGAAAGTAACAGCACTGAAAACTTTTCATCGATCATGATCCACTTGCAAAACTCTAAATCTGTACCTGAATGCTACCCAGCATGAACATGGGTACTGTATATAAAGGTAAAAAAGAAAGGATTTTCCAGACACCTTTTCAATATCAGCAAACAATATTAAATGCTTAGGACAATACCTTTGTGTAGGTGTCAATAAGAAAGAACATTATAAGGCTCTCTAATCTATATAGTCCTCTTTCTATTCCAAGATTGATGCAGTCACTGTTAAAGAGTTGAACTTGGCAGGCACAAGGCAAAATAATGCATTCAATTTTTTTTTTCTAGCAGTGGCAGCTGGATTTTGTGTGACTTTTTGGCTGATTCTGCTTTCAGTTGCTATGACAGATACAAATAGTTATTGGCTGCTGAGAGTTTATACCATTTGAAGAACACTTTTCAAATCTCACTCTATACATTTTGCTATAATGTTCAAATAAGGGATTTGCTGTAGATAATCTCAATATTCTTTAGATATTCTAGAATAAGCACAAGAGAGGTGATTTCCATTACCTATTACTGTTTTCTGCAAGAGTATTCATGCTGGTTGCATTCAGTTATTTTTCTAGTAACATCTTTTGTTTCCTCTAAATTTCTTTGAAATTAAAATGTCTGGTTACTAATATAATTTGATTTGTATTAATATGTAGGTTGTGTTTTTTGGTTCGTACTTTGGTTTGGGTTTTTCTGTTTGTGTATAACCATAGTTTCAAAATTATCTGAAAATAAATGTAAATTGAAATCACTTCTATTTTAAAATGTCCTTTTTAAAATATGTGTATCTTTCTTTTTGTGGGTCAAAATAGTTTTAATATACAGCTGAAAAAAAAATTCCACTAATACATAAAGGGTGTGGTTTGCTCCCACATACTTTTGTTAGGCAGTTTCCACTACTAGTATTGTTGTCAGTCAGATCCTACTATTAGTATTATAGAATCACAGAATAGTTTGGAAGGGACTTTTAAAGGTCATATAGTCAAGACCCCTCTGGTAGTGGCTGCACAAAGAATATCAGGCCCATCTGATACAACAAATGACAATCAGCAAGGCCTCTCTCTATATTATATTTGGTTTTATACTTATTGCTACAAAAATTTATAATTCCAAAGTGTCACTTTATATGCCTCTGTCCAGGAGCTGAAAATCACAGTTTGTGGGTCCAAAGCATACCTAATGTGCTGAGTTAAAATGGATGACTTTAACCAAAGTTATTTTAGTCAAAATAGGCCGCTAGGTCATCAATGATTAATTGCAGAAGAGACCTAAGTCCAAAGGGCTACACCATTTTAAGGACAAAGGATATCTACAAGGAAACCTTACCATCACTGACACAGTGATACAGCATGAGAAAACTTATGACAACTATGAAATTCCTTATCAAGAACTGCCAGAAGCTGTCATTTTCCCATCCACTCTTTCATGCCTCTGGAGCTGCCATAGCTCAGGCTTTGCACCATTCTGCCTTCTCCTCCTGGGTTGGCCCCAAGTGGCAGCCAAAACCCCACCCAGCCACTCATTCTCTCTGTGCTGACCTCAGAAGGTTTAGGGCAGGAAACAGAAAGAGTAGTAAAAAAAAAAGTCCAAGGATCAAGATGTGAAATAGTACATCAATTACCTGATTTTTTTGAAAATAATGTTTACTGAAAAAAACCCCAAAACACCCAAACATTAAAAAGCATGGGAGACACCTTTTCTTCCCCTTTCCCATGTTTGACTTAATTCCAGACTCTTCTCCTTTCCTCTTGCTATTGTGGCAGGTAACCCTCAGTCCTTTCAGAGAGCCGATGCACAGCACAGAACAGGAGTATGTTATGGTCAGAATGCAGTGGTTTCCCTCTTCCACTCCTCATTCTTTTCTTCTGCTCTTTTAAGGACTTTCTTTGTCTGGCAGTTCCTTCAGGAACATCCATCTGCTCTGCTGCTAGTCCTCCACAGGCTGCAAAGAACACTTGCTCCTGCACGGAGAACCTCCTTCTCCTCCTCCTCTGACACTTGTGTTCCCTCTGCTGGTTTTCACTTGGGGTTTTTTTGTTGTGGTTTTGTTTGTTTGTTTGGTTGGTTTTATTTTGTTTTTTGTTTTGGTTTTTTGTTTGGTTGTTGTCGTTGTTGCTGTTATTTGGGGTATTTTTTGTTTTCCTCTCTCCCTGTAGTACTTTTGTCCCTTAAGTACGTTTTCACAATGGACACCAACTTGGCTGATGGACTCAGCCATGTCCTGTGGTGGGTTCATTTTGAAGCCAGCAGGAAACATCTGTGTCCAAAGAAGAGCAGTCCATGCCTTCTCCTTGCAGAGCCCACCCCTGCAACCCTCTGTTACCAGCAGCCTGACTGATGCACCCAATACACAATCATACCCCTTTTTTAATTCAAATGCCCTCAGGAGAAGTAGAATTATCAGTGACACTGAAAGTTCTGCTCTAGTTGAAGTGGTGGAATATATATATGGCTTTGAAAAAAAATCCTTTATTGCATTGTTTAAATCTGATATTCATAATCTATTTTCAAAAACCTTGGGAATCTGATAATATTAAAGGCAACAGCTGAACAGAATGTCTCAAATGTAATTGTGTAACTATAGAAGTATTTGTGAGCATCCTCTTGGATAAATAATGCATCAATATTAGATCTGCTTTTGTTTAGCTAATTACTAAAAGTTCTAGATTAATTTTACTTACTTTAAGTAATATAAAGTTCTTCAGTATTATGAATTTCTATCATAATTTTACAGTCCATGAAAATATTATTATATATACAATATTACTTTAAATGTATGTATATATATAAATTGTTCCTTCCCTTTAGCTTATGAAATTGTCCCTTCTTTTATTGACTTTAATTTTTGAAAGAAAATATTTTGAAATTAACTATTTATAATAAGGCAATGATCATGCTATAGAACGTGCTGCTTCTACTACCCTTGTACTGCCCTTGTTACTGCCTAAAAAACAGCCAGTTCTCTGCTAGTTGTGACAGAGCTTACAGGAAGTAACTCTGGAAACCTATTTCTCTTGCATTTTAAATGTTGCACCCATTGTCTCTAAATAGAAGACAATATATTTCAAAGTATGTAGCATGAGGTAATGCATTGAATTATACGACTATGCCACCTACAGCCACATGTATGCATTTCTGCCAGAAAAGCTTTTTCCTTAGGTAAAAATAATTACACAAAAAGCAATCTGATCTAAACATGCAGTGTCTTCTGTTTTTGCTCCCTGTTTTCCGTGCAAACATAGCACTGATGAAAACATACTGAGCTCTCGATAGTTTATAGAGGAAAAAGTATTGATTGGTGTGATTATCTTTTCAATCAAAAAAGCCTGGAGGAAAGACTAAAACAAAAACTCCCTAAGTATACTAAAGACTGCTTCTATATTGTTTTTATGCAATGAATAAAGTTTTAAGGCTTTAATGTTGTTGTCTTAAAATTGGTTGTCTTTGCAGTGCTCATTTACCCAGTGCATGAGACTGACAGAAAAAAATAGAAAACTTCAAAGGTTTATACACTGTGTGCCATGCACACTTTAAATGAGTGATGTCTAAATAAATATTTGGAGTAGTTGATAGATCAGAATTTTTTCACATTTACCATCTTTTCCCTGTTGGATATAACATTAAATGTTAAGCAAAGGATTTACTATAGCAATTTTGTAGCCAATTACTTTTAAGACATTTTCTCCCCTTAAAATATAATTGCCTGAAGAAATGTGCAGCTTGGAATGATATAAACTAAAAGTGGCGTGCCTTACAATTTCACAAAGATGGTCAGCCTCTACCTAGCAACGAGACAGAGCTCTAGCTATCCTAGCATTACTGCCTGTTGTGATTCTCATGAGCTGCTGCTAGTGCTGTAATTTCTCTTCCCCAAATGCCCTGAAAAACACTCTCAAGCTTGAAAGTACAGTTCCTTAAAAATATATTTGTTTCCTTTACAAAAAAAGATGTGTCTCTGAATATGAAATGTTTAAAATTTTGCAAGCAGTGGAATTTACAAAGGAACACTTTTTTGGCTCAAACAAGCTTGGTTTGCAGCACTGCAAAGATGCAGCCCTTAACCAAAGTGCAGTTTGATGCTTCTGATTTTCATTTTATTAAAATTTCCAGGATGCATTTTCACAGTATGCTATAAAAATATAAAATCCATTTTTCCTTCCCTCCCTTCCCTCCTCCCTTCCTTCTGCCTTTTTAACTCAATGCATAGAGCATGAGAGCATCTTCAATACTCTCTGCTTACAATACAGATTTAGAGTTGCTGTGTAAGGAAATCCTGAATCTCCACATCAAAGAGAGAAGGCCATAGCTTTAAGAAAATGTCAATGTAGCAGTGATATACTTAAAAGAAGATGTACTACCACACCCACGTCCGAGGTCACAGAGGGCCTGGTAAATGGCTGGGAAGTGTCACTCGAGCTGGGAGCTGCAGCCCGACAGGAGTCAAATGTCAGCCCTGTTAGTACCGTGCTGGAGCCGGGCAGCCAGGGGAGCGGTGCTCCAGCATTGCTTAAGGCCATTTTGTACTAGGGGTGGAAACTTTAACTGGGGAGTTACTTTCACATCACTGCAAATTATACCTGTTGAATGAAAAGATTCTGGGGACTTAAGCTTAAAGATATTAAGGACTACAAGCTTAAAGATATTCAGAGAGATTGGCTTGAAGAGAAATAGAAAAGCTTTTTCGGCAATGTATTTGAAGAGGAGACAGTGAGTAGGGAGTAGGGAAAGAGGGAGGTAGTCATGCTCCTATAAAACCCAGTTATTTTTTCAGCCACAGATACTTCAGAGCTCATTGCTGGCACTGCATACTTCTGAGGTTGTTCAAGGGACATAGAAACATGTAGTCTTCCAAAAGTGAAAAGAACATGCCGTGGGAATAGAAGGGAAGACAAAAGATTGCACATGAAAAAAAAAAAATAGATTCACTGGTACATCTCTAAGGAAAAGGAACTGGAGCAAAATACAAGTGAAGACAGAAGAAGTGACAACAGGTGCAATGAAGATGAGACAAACCACAGAATTACAGAAAGGTTGGAGTCAGAAGGAAACTCTGAGGGTCATCTGGCCCAATCTCCCAGCTAAAGCAAATTCACGCAGAGCAGTTTGCAAAGGATTGCATCTAGGTGGGCTTTGAATATCCTCAGAGGTGGAGACCCCACAACCTCTTTGGGCAGCCTGTTCCAGCGCTCTGTCGCTTTCAAAGTAAAGATTCATATTCAAATTAACTTCTGATGTTTCAGTTTGTGTCCATTGCCCCTAGTCCTATCACTGAACACCCCTGAAAAGAGTCTAATCCCATCCTCTTGATACCCACCTTTTGAATATTTGCATGCATAATGCTCTTGAACAGCTGAATGTAAATTTTAAAAACAGAAGGTATAAATGCTTCTCATAGAGGAAACAGAATGATTGAGCTTTGAGGGTAGAGGTTAATGGGACAAACTCTGGAGGTGAGGAGCAAGTGGAATACTACTATGCTCTGTCCTGGGGCCTGTCCTGTGTCAAACATTTTTAATAAGGACATGGGGGCAATGATTCCCTGTTAAAAAGTTTTGCAGACTACTCCAAACTGAAAGGACATCTGCTGTTAAGGAAGACCAAAACAAGAGTTCCAAGAGGAACTCCAAGTGAGTCACCAAGGATAATGCAGAGACTCCCTGACAGTGCTGCAGGTTGGGCACTGAGTGACTGGGAATGCAGAAAAGGCCCTGGATCACCAGGGCTTGGAAGCTGAGATGACCAACACCAATAAGAGCAGTGTGGCCAGCAGAGCAAACAAAGGGATTGAATCATCCTACTCAGCACTTCTGAGACCTCATCTGACTGTTGCAGCTGGTTTAGGTCCCCCGGTACATGAACAGCATCATTAAACCAGAGTGAGTCCTGTGGAGACCACAAAGGTTGATGGGGCTGGAGCACTTGCAGGTAATGCATACGTTGCAATAATAATCAGGAAATAGAGTAATTTTGTCCAGAAATATTACAAGATCAGGTAATCAGCAGTCCTAGTCATTGTAGGGCTTGGCAAGCAAGTCAGAATCATCAACAAAGTTATTTCCAGCCCTTAGATTCCAAGATCATGAAAAAACTGGGAGATGAAGACATACAGCTATACCGCCCTCTTTTAGGAATAAAAGTTCACAGCTTCATCTTTGAAATTGAATAAATATTTGGCTTTCAAGAGCAGTTTCTTGGACACATAATCTTAATTTGAGATAGCAAACTCATTGAAATAAAATATCTTTTACTTCAAATGAAAACACTTTTGAGATTCAGACTTTATAAACTGTTCTAATCACTTTATTTCCCTTAGAGGACATGAAAATCTTAAGTAAAAGATAGAGCATGGAGTGTGTCTGTAGAATGGCACTTATAGCAAGATAAGGTTAGGAACAGGAGGAACAATGGGTAGAAATTTTATTCCAGTAGAATTAGATTATATATAATGACATTATTTTTTTTTCATCATGTTTCCTTCTTTCTTTCACTTAAATCATAGTTTCTGGCTGCCTGTGGGTAAATTCGAAAACTTGTAAGCTCTTTTTTTCCTCTCATGTCAGGAAAAAAATTTCATAGGCTAACTTATCCTATTACAAAGCCTATGTCTGTCTTCAATGTCTTTCATAACTTTCTCTTGGGCAAGGTTCAGAATCAATATTCCACCCTTGCTTTCTGTAGTCTATTAGATGACCTTGAGCCCATGAGAAAGTATTTTATTGTTAATTTTGTCTTTCTATTAGGTTCCATATTTTTATCCTATCCTAAATCTGCTTTCAAGTACATCTTTAAATTCTACTCAAGGTATCCCCAAAATGTCTGCAATAGGTCACCAAGATTTTTTTTTGGAATCCTGGACTCTTTTCCATCATCCTTTTCACTTGAAAAAATTCATTCAGTTCCTCTCCTTTTCTGGGTCTGACTCACTGTGTCTGAGATTAAATTTGCATGTATGGTCAAACCAAATTCTTAAATTTCATTTGAAGAAAGCTCTTCTCCTTCATTTCACAGATACTGTGAACACCATCAACATCTTGTCAATCTGAGATTACTGCTGAGATGTTATGTGTTATTTCTTCAGGGACTGCAATTTTCCTACATATCATTAATAATATCTGCATTTTCATCGTCGTCTCTCTTGCCTTTTCAGGCCTTTATTATCTCACATTTCAATTTACATTCTCTCTGCTCTTCTCTGAGAGAAGTTTAATTGTATCTAGAGCAATATATCAATTGTGAGCAGTCAATCAATGCCCAGCTGTTTTTCTGCCTTTCAGATGTTCAGACAAGTATATTAGTGAAATTTTCCTTTTAAATACTCAGATAATCTCTTCATTGACTTTTATTGTGTCTAAATTCTCTCTCTTGCTGTGATATCTATATGGACTGTTCCATGATAACAGCCACCGACAGAGAATAATAAGATTCTCCTCTGACAATTTAATTTATTATACTTTGCCATATTTTAATTTCTTTGTTATAGCAAATTGTTGCCCATCCCTTCATACTGAAATTGTAAGTTAGTTCTTTCCTGAGTTGTTGACAAATATTTGAACTATGCCTAACATAGTCAACATTTTTGTAGGATAAATAACAAGTAACACTACTATTGCTGTTACCATTAATAACACTGTTAGAGTCCATGGTAAAGATTGACAGAAGTAGAGAAAAATACATTATAGAGCAACTTATCACATATCACATTGTGGCTTTGTTTTAGAAGAGATTAGAGTGTGTTCTTTTCTTACCCTGTCATAGAGCAGAAAAAAAATTACTTATATTTATCATAAGCTCCTATCTACAAGCAACAGAAGGTGGTGAAAAATAAAATAGAGTAGATGGGGAACAAGAAAAGGAAAGAGTTAGGAGAGACAAGAAGAGAGAGGATCAGAGAGAATCTCTCTGCAAGTTTTTCTGACATGTTCCAGTCATTCCTAGGTGCAGATGGCATTTGATCCCTTACCTATGCCTACATTATTAATTCTGAGCAGACATATTTGCACTCAACAGCAGAAAAGCAGAAATTCTATCCTGAGAAATTTTTTCCTTATGTTCATTTCATTCTAGCAAACATTTTTTTTTTTCAATTTATATTCCACTTCTCCAGCTTTTAAAAGAACACAAAACAATAATCATCATTGAGAATTAATAACACATTATCTTGAAGTAAACCCACAAATGTCTAATGTCTGAGTGCAGAACAAATTCCAATGTGTTTTCTAGATCAGTTTCAATATGGATTCATAAATCATCCGCAGCAGGCTTTCCAATGACAACTACTGGGAAAAATTTCTTTCTTTCATGGCTTTGGTGAAGATCTTCACTTTCTTATCCATCTCTAATCATTCCAGCATGAATGTCCTATATGAGGATGGCAATTGTCAAAACATTTGCTGATCGAGTTAGCCTGAAGTATGTTCCAGTAAAGGTAAAATCATTAATTATAACATTCTTCATTGTGTTCATTGTAATTTATTATGTAGGTCCTCTTATGTCATTGCTTTTTTACCTGTGATTTAATAGTTTGATTTAGATTAAATCTTTGTTGTTTAACTGCTGCATGTAAGCAATGTCAAGGGACTGAATCTGTAAAAGAAGTATTCAGTTACAAAGACATCTCTGAAACTAAAATGCCCTTTTGTCAGGGGACACATTAGTAAATCAGTATATCTACTGGATGTCCTTCAGGGATAGAACAAGACATTTATGGTCTCCTAGGGATTATATGAATTCACTAAATAGTCTAACACTATGTATTTACATATGAATAAAATGAGGGGATGAAAAATAATTTGCAACACAGAAGTCACTTACACCACAACAATTTTATGAGATTTGTCTTTGCAGATCATGGTACAAATATATGCCAACAAAAAAATTGGTTGCTAATGTGAAAAATACACTTGAAAAGAGAAGTTAAAAATAAAGAGAATATAAACCCACCCTTTCTGTCTGTTCACCCTAAGATGCTGATCTGTTTGTGTTGGTCCACAAACACCAGTTTCCCTGTGTGTTGGAGCACACAGCTGAGCCCCAGAGAGGAAGTGAATGACTCTACTTCACAGCCTGTCGCTGGCAGATACAGAAGGATGGTGGCAAACTGGGGAGAACATTGAACAGCACTTTATTTCCAAAGGAGGTACAACATCTGCACCAAGGCAGCCACAGGTGTTCTTGGATGAAGTATCAAAGCAAGCACTTCGGCTGGATTGCATAAAAAGCCTCAGGGGAGTAACACTGATTCCACAGAAGCAGAAGGGTAGGGGCTGCTCTTTGGAAAGTCCTGGTGCACTATTGAGCCTTTTGCACAAGACCCTCTGAGTGGCAGATGCAGACAGATCAGATTGCCCATACAATCAGTCATTAGTTTCAAAGCAGTACTGTGAGGGGATAGTGTCAAGGAGGACCATACTTCTGGTGCTGAAACACCTCTGGCCAAGTGGCAGAAAGCTTCCTGAGAGGTGTGGATCAGGGCTGACAGCTTTTGATGCACACCTGCAGACCCTTAACCATTTTTGTGGAGATGTTGGATCATGCTGCTGTTAGGGAGAAGATGGAACTCTTATGTAAGAGCATGAAACAACTCTTCTAGGGTCTGTTCTTGAATTCAGGGGTTACTTTATTTTCAAAATCAGCATATTTGCTTCTGCTTCCACACAGTTATGCCAGTTACTTGCTTTTATTTTGGAGGTATTTCATTAAAAAAAATCAGTTACAGAGCCTTCAACTTGTGGGCAGGACTTTCTGTGTCACAAGGGAGGTTTACGCTTTTGTGAAAATGGGAAATTAAATCCACTTACCCTTTCCAAAGAGAAGCTACTATGGGACATATTTAAGATGGCTTAAATCATCTGGCTTTTTCAGTGAATATCATCAACAAAGACATTAAGACATCATTTGCAAGCTTTATCTTTAATGTAAAATGGCAGCAATTGATATTTAAAACTGGCTGATAAAAAACCCTGTATGAGAGGAGCAGAAGCTACCAGAATCTCTTAGGTGGGATGAAAACTTATTCTTTCAACCAAAACTAAAAAGGATTTAAGAAATGTGCTCATTCTCTTAGCTTGAATTTTAAAAACACTTGCTTAGGGGTTAGGTGTTTTATATTTTTTATTGTATTTTAGGAGAAAAAATGAAGTTGAACAAAGGGTAAGATGCTCCCTGCCCCAGTTTATTATTCAATAGAGGCTTTTCTTACAGTTTAGAGAACTTACAGCAAAAGGTTTTAAAATTACTCACCGATTAATTTTCTTTTATATGATTAAATTTGAGTCATTACTGTTTCCAGCATGAGCTGTCAGTATGGCCAAAGAAAATCCAGGCAAATGAGTTTTTTGTTTGGTTTTTATAAGCTTAATCTCATAATGATCATGTTTACAGTTAATACTTAACCAGTACAGGTAAGAAAATATTCATCAGTGATCACACTTCTCTTTAAAAGTAAGTGATAGTTAAGCTGTTGTAGTGCAAGTTTTTTCTCTTCATGATTAAGACAGAAATGCAGCTGTAAGTGCTCATTTTTTTTCCTTTTCTTTTTGACTTGTGCATTCCCCTCCTTAATTAACTGCTTCATCTTGACGTTTCATGAGCTTATCTGTGTGCATGTGTGTGTCTGTGTCAGCTGTTTGGAACACAGGACTGATAACAGCAGCTGCTCAAAGAGAGCATTCCACTGCATCAATTAATGTTCCATGCTAAGTAAGAAACCTACATCTTCCACACCAGTCTTGTTATAAAATAATTAATTTGATTCAAATGCTAAATTAAGTATGGCAAGGAGGTTTTTGGAATAATGTTAAGGAGGAAATAGACTGCAGCCTTGGGAAGCCTAGAGCATGTTTTGTACTGCACCTTGAAACAAACAGCTTGACTAAAGAGTAAGTTAGTCTATCTCTTTGATGGCTGCATTACCAAGTCAAAGTCTTCAGGGCCTCGTGAGGGTTCAATGACAGAGAATATTGTAGCAGCTAGATGTAGGACACATAGAATTTAGGCTTTTTGATCAAGTTGTAATAAACAGCTTTAATTAACTGGGCTTCCCAGAGGGGATTAAAGAGCAGTGAAGAACTCTTTGTTTTATTATTTAAGATTCAAACTATTGCTTCCATTAGGCATATTCAGAGTTTACAGCTAGGATCCATTATGGGTTCATTGCAGTGGAGATTGCACATGCAGTATACTTGACATGTTTTCCTTCTCTGGCTTGGTAAAAATAAAAACCTTCAGGTTCCATCTGTGTTTCAGAACAGTTATTAAGTAGTCATGCTCTTCCTTCCCTTCAGACACACATCTGTTGACTCACAAGTAAAGACAAGGGGAAAAGAAAGAGAAAATAAGTACTGGTGGTGTGCTGTATTCCCATTCTGAAATCTGTTTTAATTTGAACTTTTCTTCTGCTGTGTAACCAACCACTGGTCCAAGGCACCACAGGAGTCTGATTAGAAATGACCCTGTGAATTACTAGAGCAAACACAACCCATCATTCTCCCAGTGAACAAGACAATGCAGTGCTGTCTCTTTAGCTAACCAAAGTTTTGAGACAGTATTACAAGGACCACTCCTAGGGATCACTCCTCACTTGTTGCCTCACTTTGCAATTACAAAGGTACTTAATATTGCATGCATAGTGACAAAAAACTTGAACTATGGTCCTGATAACAGCAATAGTTTTTAAGAACAGCTGACCTGTGTACTGGAAAGCAAAAAAACTCCAAACCATTTGACATCTTTTCATAAATAAATAGTTGATTAAGCTGTTTAAAAAGTGTTTTCATCCCATTGTAAACTAAAAACTGAAATTTACTAGTAAGTATGGCTAAATACAGCCTGAAACAGGGGACTCCAAGGTGGTTCATCAGCTGTCAATTGACCAGCATTGCTAGACACCCTTAAAGCCTCCATCAACTTATTTTCAAATGTGAAATATGTTACAGTAACTACTATCTACCTACTTGAAGAGAATTTTTTAAGCTATAGCAAAGAATTAAAATACTCAGAGGTAAAAGAAATAAATGAGACAAAAAGGTAGACTTACACACCTATCCCTGGTCACGTTTCTTTAAAGACATAAATTCAGTGTGAAACATCAAAATAATGGAGCTCTATTGATCCTAGAGGAAAGTTTCCAAAAGCTAATAAGGAATACTCTCCCAGCAGAGTTAGACTGTTCAAACACAACAATCGAAAGACAAGGTTGGGAAGGTAAAAATTTTAACCAAACAGAAAAAAAATTAGAAGGTTTTATTTTATAGTGAATCAGAGAACTAAAAAAACACACAGCATATCAATATTGATCCCTTCATATACCACAGCAAATTTACTTTATGAATGAGGAGTTTCTTACAGTAAAAGTTTTGATTTTTCAACTTGTATGAAATTGTTTCCCTTTTAATTATGGAACAGCAACTTAATGGGACTAAACCTAGTTAACATATAGATATACAAATCAAAACTAGGTCACAATAAAATATGCATATTAAAAAAGTGAAGATAAAATTCTTCTTCTTAATATTGCATTTTTGCTTTTCAACAGTGATTACCAGGGATTGGTACTTATTTAAATGTGTTCTCACTGAAGTCAATGGGAAACCTCTTTCTGGCTCCAGGAGCACAAAACAAGTTGAGGAGCACCCAGAGACTCACTAAAGGAATGTGACACTTTCATTCTGTGTAGTGTTGGTGTTTTTTGATACTGGAATTACAGCATCAGAAAACCCACTTGTGATTGGTACCTTTACATCACACACTATGAGACACAAATACCTTTCCCAAGGCAAATATAGCCAAGAAATGAGAGGAAAATGGGCCTGGAAAACAGAGATAAAGTGACTTGCTCAAAGTCTTGAAGCAAGGCAGTGGAAGATCCGAGAAAGATCCTCCTGAGCAACATTACCTGCTGGACAGCACAGCCTCCTTTTACCATCCCTCCCAGACTACAGTTGCACATGCTCCAAAAACATAAACTGAGATGAATTTTAATCCTGAAACAGGAAGTTGGCATGATGAAATTTCAGTGATCAAAGAAATAGGGCTTACAGAGACCAAAAAATTTGTAGCAGTGATGTCAGATAATCTTGCAAAAGAAAAGCAATGAGAAAGTTACTTGGCTTGCATTCTTTAATGTTAAGTAGAATATTCAGAAGCCTTTTTCAGTTAAATTCTCCAAAATAATTTCACAGAATTTCTCTATTTTTAAATTATTTTTTATTTTTAAGGTTACAAAATATATCCACATATACTTCTTGACAGTCCTTATATAAATCAATGAGCATATAAAGAAACCAGTATATAATACATCAAGAACTTCAATATTTTTAAATGATATACATATTCCTGTTCAAATTTGAACATACAGAAAAATTTATTAAGTGGGCTGCATTATTTATTAGGAAAGATAGATACAGAGGAAAAGAACTTGTATAATAGTTCAAAGCAACTAGATAAATTACTGTCTTAATTGTAATGATTATGACAAAATAAAAATAAATATCTTAAAAAAATAATGCTAAAGGAAAAAAAGACTGAGCATATTGATCAGGAAGAAGGAGCATTTTACTGGAATTGTAGAAAAAGTGAATGGTTTTACAAGTGAGAAAAAAAAAGAAAACAAAAAACTGAAAACACAATGCAATTATTAAAAACGCCACTCCCCTCTCCCCCAACTTTTCTCTAAAAAGTCATCTTTCTTTCGAGTCAGTTTGCATTAGAAAGGAAAAATCATTTTGTGATTTTAAGACGGAAAAAAACTACCAATAATAAATACTTGCTTTGCCAAAGAACTACTCTGGGATCTTGGGAAAGTCATTTATCTTCTTTTTGATTTAACTGCCTGGGCTATTAAATAAGAAAGCTGTGTTTTCCTACTTGGAGTCCTTCAGAATATGAGGAAATAACCCCATATCATGGAAGAATATTGCTTAAAAAATATCACCTTTCCAAGGATAATTTAAAAAGTATAGTCTCTATATATTCATCAATAGCATCATAAACTAGATCTCTGGTTGAGAGTTAATATGGAGTCAACCAGAATAAGGCAGAATTAAAACTCGTAAACCATTTTTACACTCTGTTTAGAAGAAATCGTTTTGATGTGGAAATGATAGGTTAATGGATACAAACAAAACAAGGTTTATAGTAGAAGACTATATCTTTACTGCAACAAATTGGTGTTTTCAAAGAGATATACAACAAGTAATCTTTTCAACATGGAAGCAAACTTGTGTGACTGTTTTCTCCAGTGACTTCAGATGGTGCCATAAAAACTATTATCTACTCCTACAAATCTTTTCTTTTAATAAACCATGGTCAAATGTAATTCCTGAAAAGCTGTTTTCAAGAACAATTAGACAAACTATCATAGGAACCCCTAAACAGTTAAGCTTTCAGATAAACCTGTTCAGAAATAAGTAGAAAGTAACAATAAACTCACAAGGTTGTTATTCAGGAACTTGCATTAGTGAGGTCTGAAATAAATCAGACAACACAACAGGACCACCAGAAACTTCCAGTCTGTGCTTATGGTGTTTTGATTTTACTGGGCAGCCTCTAAGCCCTGTGAGCAGTTGATTAGAACTAATGTCCCATTGCTTATTTAAGATTTTATGAAGCAGTTAACTCTTTCCTATTTGCAAATCTGGTCGCCACAATCTCTGGGTTTTTTTTTAAAAATACTTGGTTTTTTTTGATAAAAGCTTTACTGCATGCAGTTTGGTTTGGTTTTTTTTTAACTTCAGGTTATTTAGGAGAACAGTGTCCTTTTAATGTAGTGATGGGAATTGGCTGCAGCCAATGGTCCTGCCTGTCTTCATCCAATGGATGGAGAAAATTACCTAAGAAAAATATGAGAAAAATGCAAGTTGTTACACTTGTACATTTTATGGCATTCTTATTGTAAAAGAAAAAAACCCCAAACAATCATGAAAGAGAATAAAATTTAGTATTTCATGGTTTAGTTTTGAAAAAGATCTAGGATTACCCTGACCCTGCAATCCAATTATCTATCTCTGATTAGTTATGGCATTTTCTTTTTGAGAAAAATTATCTGTTAGACATTTTCTTATTCAATCTGTGTGACAAAGTACTGGTTTACACTCTTGCTCTCTGGTGAGAGAAACAGAGGAGGGGCAGTGTTGCTGCAGGTTACAAGCTCAATGAGGGACATTCCAAAGGAACATGGCATTCTCCAGGCATTACAGACTCTCCCCAGCCACAAGCTGTTAAATCCCCATCCGAAATCCCCTCATCCTGAGGGTCTGGGTCTCTGAGCTGTCCTTTTCACTGCAACTTATTTCATCACAATCACAATTGGTTGTAGTCAATCCATTACCAAATTTGGGGTTTTTAAAATTACAATTTATTTTATCATATCTCCTTTTCAGAGTGTTTGTCACACTTTCTTCTCTATTTTCAAGATTTCAATGAGGATCAATTTGACAAGCTTTGGTCCATTTCCCTGCACTATATGTCATCCCATGCCATTTTATTATACTCCCTTTGGTGCAGAATTTTTTTTAAGCATTTCATTTCATCAGTTTCTTCTCCTCTCTTTGTTTGACTTTATTCCCTGATTTTGGAACGAAAGTTATTTATGGTAAGTTTCAGACCTTTTCACTGCACCTCGTTTCATCGCAATACATTTGGCTGTAGTCCTCCATTTCCCTAACCCTAAGTATAACCCTAGCCCTAAGCAGAGCATTGAAAGCAGCCTTTGGCTGAGGCTGGTGCTAAGCAGAAAGGTGTGGGGGGAGCAATGTTGAGGCCCTTTGTCGCCTCTTTTCTCTTTACAGAGAAAAGCAAGGCACAACTTTTCCCAAGGATTTACTGGGAAAGGCGGGGAGAAGCAGCAGAGAGGAGAAAGGAAAACAATTCTTTATCTCTGCTCCCTGTTTTTCCCACGTGGAATGTAATTTGGACATTGTTTACCTGGAGTGATTGTTTTATTGGATTCTGGTGAAGATTGTTTGAGTTTAGTGGCCAATCGGATCCAGCTGTGTCTGGACTCAGCAGAGAGAGTCACGAGCTCATTAGAGTTAGATAGGTAAGTAAGAAGTAAGTATGTAGTATAGAATAGTATCTCTTCAAATAGTTTATTAATGTATTATAGTATAGTTTTAATAAAGAGAATGTTCAGCATTTCAAAGCCTTCTGATCTGCGTAGGCATCATTCATTTTCTTCCTTTGGAGTTCACTAGCATTTGTTACAATACCCCTTGGCACACCTTTTTTAGTTACAGTGTCTCTGGAGCTCTGGGCTTTGTGGTTTTCCCAACCCTGAACCTAAGCCTAACCCTAACCTTAAGCAGATCACTATAAAAGCAGACTTTTGCTGAGGTGCCAAGCACATGAGTGGTGTCAAGCAGAAAGGTGTTAAGGAAGCAATGTTGGGGCAGTGCCATGCTCCGTTTGGCATGACTTTTGTAATTGTAGTGTCCCTGGAACTCTAGGCTTTGGGCCTATTTCAAGCCTAATCCCAAGCATATGACTGTAAATCCCAAGTGGAACAGCAAAAGCAGCCTTTTACTGAGTGCCCAGCACGTGGGTGGTGCGAAGAAGAAAGGTATGAAGAGAGCAGTCTTTGGGCAGTGGGGTGTGAAGTGAACTGGACAAAACCTTGCAAAATTATATTTACCAAAATCCCGAAATCAGGGAATGAAATCAAACGAAATCATAGGAGAAGAAATTGATGAAATGAAATGCTTAAAAAAAAAATCTGCGCCAAAGGGAAAACTATAAAATGGCATGGGGTGACATGGAGTGCAGGGAAATGGACCAAAGCTTGCCAAATTGATCCTCATTGAAATCACAATATTTCCTTTCATGAAGGGCCAGAGACCAAGGCCTGGTTTCCATGAACGTATCTGTGCAGCCATGGCTTAAACTCCTGAGAATGTTTATAGGGTGGGAAAAAAATCTGCAAGAAAATATGCGGAGTGGAACAAGGAAAAGTTAAGAAAAACAGTGAGAGTGGCAGACAGAATCCCGACTATTGAAAATAAGGCAGTTCTCAAGATGGATTCAACAGGATAAGTACTACCAGAAAATATTTATAGCACTAAGGAAATGAAACAGGGATCTGGAAGGCTGCAACTCAGCAACACTGAGGATGTGTTGATGCTGACCCATCCCTACCTGAGTGACAATGTCCTTTTGTGTGCTATAATGAACTTAAGGAAACGTGTTAGTATTCATCGTAGTAGTTCATTCTTCCTTAAAGTCTATTGACTGTATCATCCAATAATTACTTCCTACTTTTAACTGGGTGGCTCCTGCTTTCAAACTGTCTGCAAGCAGTACAAGTTGTCTGAATAAACTGCCCCAAACAGAAAGGGGTAGAAAAAAAGCCACCTTCTTATCTATTCTACGGAGGTGGGAGGATACCATATTGTTATTTTTGTCATTTGTCTGTTATCCCCTGCTGCTGTCCTGCTAGGAAATTGTTCCCATTACAGAATAGCTGCAGTGCTGCATTGGGAATGGAAATCATATCCACACAGAGCAAAAAGCCGAGAGGAATTGTTTAATTTCCCTTTCTCCTATACACTCCTCCCCACAAATCCATGTGTAGAGAAGATTATGGTACCAAACTGGAAAGAAGTCAGGGTGTCTATGGAGTGCAACAGCATAGCTATGGAGTCCTACTGATGACTAGAAAATTAAATACCACTGATGATCAGTGAAACATCTGGTAGTTTGTTAGAAAAACATCAGGAAGCCTTTTATCCCATGTGTTACACAGGACTGATTTTTGCTGTCCTCTTAGGTGAGGATTATAATTTATTGTGAGTTTAGTCATCAATCAGATGCTGGGCCACTGCCCTGACTGAGGCTACTACATGCTAATAATGTGCAAAAGATAGAGGTCTTGTTTGAAAATTGTCTCTGCCTTGCAAGATTTTTGTGAACACAATAGGTACAAGCATCAATCAGGTCACCAGGACTCACTAAATTAAATTGCTTGACATTGGGACTCCACTTATTTGAATGAGTATTGCACAAATGGTTCAGTGGCACAGTATATCCTGGCATATTGAAAACAACAGATTTAAGTGGGTTTTTACTTTGAAGGGAAAGCTGTTGAGGCAGAGTACATGTCCCAGACATCTCTTGAGAATTACGAAGTAAAAAAAATTAATCCATAGATTGGATAATTTGAAAACTTCTTTTAAAATTTTAGGTACATGTTTTTGAGGCTTTTTCTGACAATTGATGACTAGAAATATTCTTTGGCACATATAACTTGAATTGCTGTAACATCTTAAAAATTTTTTGTCTTCTCTAAGTTTGTCTCTACTATCATCTGAATCCAACTGACAAAAGCACTGTTATGGCATTTATAAATTGTTCAAGTATTTCAAAATAAAATAAAATAAATCATCAATATTTCCAGGAGAGAAAAAAGTTCTTGTATAGTCATCTAATGGTAAAGTCAATACCAGTATTAAAAAATAATATCAATAATATATGTGAATCATAATGTGAAATAAAAAATTACTTCTTACACATCTCTTTCTACCCTTCAGAAACATAAACACTCCATTTCTGTACTAAATTACACAGAATGTGCATAGTAAGATATAAAAAATAAATATCTGTCAATAACAGGAAGATTAAAATTGGTTTGTAAACAATATTTAAAGATGTTTAAAGTATTTACCAGTTCAACATCCCACTCTTAATGTAATTGAAAACTAGAATAGTACAGCATATATTAAATGGCTATTTCAAGCAAAATAATCCTAACATTTAAGCAATTTCTTAAAAAGTCTTTTATTAAAAATGTTTTTCCCAAGGTACTAATGGCTGTCAAAAGATTGCTGAATAGAAATTAAAAATATAAATTAAAAATTAAAAATGTTTTGAGGAGTAATATATTTATACTCCTAAAGGAATATTTATACCCCTAAAGGAATTAGCTTACTTTAATTGTGTAATTGATTTGTATGCAAACAGGTAAAATCACTAATCATTTCACACCAAGTTCAGTACACATTTTAGTAATTATAAAATATGACTGATATTTTGACATTTAAGTTCTAGTTTTTAGTCAAATATTTTGAACTACCTTCAGTGAAATAAAATAATATATAGAGTGAAATCAAATTTTTGGGTTTATCATAAAAAACAGTTCCCAAGCACAAAATCCAGTGGAACATTCATCAGCTGAAGTTGAGATGTTCATATGATATCCATCACATAATGGAATTATCCAGTTGGTGTCTGGGCATTTGGATCAGCTGAAGTCTGTGAGAGACAGTACCAAAAGCTTTGCTGGAGTCCAAAAAGATTACACCTACTGGCTTTCCTAGATCAGCTAGGTAAGTTAGCCTAGGTGATCATAGAAGGGAACAGAAGGGTTATCATAGAAGGGAATCAGATTCAACAAGCAGTATTTTCTCTCATGAAGCCATATTAGGTGTGACNAGTGAAATAAAATAATATATAGAGTGAAATCAAATTTTTGGGTTTATCATAAAAAACAGTTCCCAAGCACAAAATCCAGTGGAACATTCATCAGCTGAAGTTGAGATGTTCATATGATATCCATCACATAATGGAATTATCCAGTTGGTGTCTGGGCATTTGGTCCAGAAGAATCCTGTGAGAGACAGTATCAAAAGCTTTGCTGGAGTCCAAAAAGATTACACCTACTGGCTTTCCTAGATCAGCTAGGTAAGTTAGCCTAGGTGATCATAGAAGGGAACAGAAGGGAATCAGATTCAACAAGCAATATTTTCTCTCATGAAGCCATATTAGGTGTGACTGAGTTGTCCTCCAGGTGTTTTTCAATACCTCCCAGAACAATTTTTTCATTATTTTACTAGGCACTGAAGTGAGACTGTATTTTCTGGGGTCCTTCTTCTTGCCCTTCTTGAAAATTGGGATGTTCACCAGCTTCCGGTCAGCTGGGAAGTCTCTGGATTCCTGAGGCCACTCAAATATGATCTAGAGAGGCTTTGCAATGAGATCAGCGGCTCTTTGATGATTCTTGGGTGAATTCCATCAGTTGCCATAGATTTGTAGGTATCTAGCTGAAGGACCAGGCCTACAAAGTTCAGGGTCAACTGGAAGCTGATCAATGCCACAGTCTTGGTCCTCTAGCCCAGGGCACTGAGACTCCCTTGGTCCACCCTCCGTGTTGAAGATGGAGACAAGGAATGTGTTAATCACCTCTGCCTTTTCCATGTCCCATTCTGTAATGGACTGATGTTATTTCTCCAAAAAAATTAATATATTTGGAAAAAACCTCTTTTTATTGTGCCCCACAATTCTTCCCAGCTTCAGCTCCAACTGAGCTTTGTTAGCACAAATTTTCTCCCTACACTGGCAAGCAACATCTCTGTATTCTTCCCATGTCACCTAACCTTGTTTTCATTTGGCATATACCTTCCTTTTCTACCTTATTTCCAAGAGAAAAGTCTCTGCTCAGCCAAGCTGACCTTCTGCCTTGTCTGCATGATTTCCAGCATTTAGGAATTCTCTGATCCTGTTCCCTTATGAGGTAATTAAAAAGTGGCCAGTGCTGATAGGCCCAGCATATGCAAAAATATTATCTCAGGGGACTTCACTTACTATTAGTTGAATAAAGTAGCCTGAAGTTTCTTTCCCTCTTGTCCAGAGCTGAGCTTTTGCTGCACTTTTCCTCCTGTAAACAGGGATTTTAAACTCGGTCACTTCATGGTCACTGTGCCCAAGATGGCCACCAAACTCCATCATGAGATCCTCTCTATTGAGAGAAAGGTCAAGTAGAGCATCCTTCTGAGTCAGGTCCCTTAGTACCTTCCATCAAGCTGTCATCTAATTTTTTAGAAATCTACTGGCCTGGTTTGGGCCAACTATGGGATCCTTCCAGTTGATTTTATCAAGTTGAGGTCCCCTGTAAGAACAAGGACAGTTGAATTGGAAGAGTCCCTTGGTTCCTCAAAATCTAAACTAACTAGAAATTATTTATTTTAAAATGCATTATTTGTTCACACCAATCAACACCTCTGAATAGGTACTTTTTTCTTTATGAGCCTAGAATAATATACAGTTTAATTTAATCAAGAAATTTCTAGGAAAAAAATATAGCATTTTATATAGAACATATATAGCTATATAGTTTATATAGCATTTTTTATTAAACTAGTCTTACCCATTTAATAAAGCTGATCAATGTATATTTGTAAATTTGTAATTTAAAATATGTGCTATTTCAGAATTAAGTGCTTTTCTAAGTTTGCAAGTTATATGAAGGCAAAATTACAAACACTTTGCCAATAGGGCTTTATACATGTTCATGAGGAAGAAAATAGAAGTGTCTTTTATGTTAGGTAATCTACAGCTTGGAAAAAGCTGACTTGCTGAGTGAAGAGTTATAATAACCAAAATGAAAAGCAGCTATATCTGACCTTCCCTTTCTTCACACCTGGTAGTTTTCCAGACGACATCTTCCATCCTTTGGTCCATATCCAGAATTCAGAGGTCATTTTGAGAAGGTTCATTAAGAGTGAGGAGGAACTCTTCTATACAGGAGAGTTCTCTATCAGAAAGATGATGCCTAGGGATATTTACTTGTGTGACTTGTCAGAACACTCACCTGCTGGCTCTAAATGTGGTCGAGGCAGGAAATAACAAAGACAGTAATGGGCAGAAAGTTAGAGATTTAGGGAACCTTCAGTTAAGAAAAGGTGACACCCTGTTTAGTTTCTAAATATAAGAAGCTGGTAAGCATGGACTTTGTGGCTGAAGCCCACTGAAATCCTTCTTGAAAGGATTTTTCTTTATTATTTTAATCTTCATTGAGAGCTTTCTCTACTCTTTTATGAAGTTATTTCTCCTTTGAAATAATTTTAAAGGCTTATACTTCACTAGCTGACTTTTATATTTGCTAAGTTTGTTCTGGGAAAAGAACAAGGGACAGAAGTATCAGCCCTAAGGATAATCTGCTGCAATAGCTCCAATGTTATGGAAAAATCAAATCAGGCCATTGCATTTCAGATGACTACCACTGACCCATGACAGTGAATGCTTAATCATAACCTCACACACAAAGGAGTTCTCTTACTTAGGAATGCCAAATTACTAAATACTCATCTATTTCAATGGGGGTGTTGCTAATACTTAATTCTGTATTTCTGATTTGAACAGTCTTAATCTCCTAAACTTCTTACTAATAAAGCTTGTAGATTACCAATTGGGTTGGAGGCATCATTATTCCTTACTCATGTAAGAGCTCTAACAGTTGTCATTCCCTTCATACTTCAGTAACACTTTGACAAGATCATCAAACCAATAATGTTTAATGAAATTTAATTTTACTAAATAACTTTGAAAAGATTTAGTAGAATTTCATTTTTGGTAATTATTTTATAATGAGGCAAACAGTATACAAGCTGTGTTTTACCATTTTAAAATATCTATTGTGTATTTTAGAATATGTGTTTGTTAAATGAACTATAAGAGTTATAAGAGTTATAATAGTTATAACACTTTTAGCTGTTAACTTAAAATTAGACTTGTGGTTAATTTGTATTGTTTTGATCTGGTGTCCTGTGGAGAACAATTGTAGATTTTTCATCTACAAGATTCAGAAATGAAATATTAAAGACTTTATTCTGCCGTTGATGAAAAAAAAGCAGTGCAATTTGAAAGCAAATTGTTCTCATTATTTAAGTCCAATATGCATTTATACTTTATTATATAATCCATTTCTTTCAATCAGCTTGCTTATTTAATCCATCTGCTCTCTTTCTGAGGAACTATGCTAGTTGAATAATTATAGAGAAAGAGAGCTCAGAAAAAGAATCTTGGAGAAAACCTTATATTTATAAGTGATGAACATAATACTCTGTCATCAGGTTTCTAATGGGGAATGGAAATACCTCGGTAAGTTAAAATAAGAAGTGAGATTTTATTTTTAGTCTGTTCTTATCATTTCTCTAGTTTGTGCTTTTAGATTATGAAGGAAATACTGTTTCTACAGAAGTACCTTAAAGGACTTTAGGATAATTTGCAGAAAATACAAATGAACAATTTTTCTTTTTTTTTTTTTCCTAATTTTGAAACAACTTTAACCCTACTTATATAAGAACAAGCTTTGACCCACATGCAGTGTCTGAGTTGTACAGGACCTACATCTTTAGAAGGAGCAGCTCTAGACCCTGCTCTTGTTGAATTTTTAAAGGCTTTGTCCAGTTAAGTGTGTTTGCTGTGTGGGAGCTGGAATCTTCAAATATATGAACAAGCAGAGTGTGTCTATATTTTTCCAAAAATACAGAGCTTAAGGCTTTGAGAACAAAGGAGTGTTGGAGAAAGCTGAGCGGGGGAAAAAAATAGTGGTTTGTGCTTTCGTTGTTGTATTAGGAGTCTGGTGAACCACAGAAGATAGAAACTAATTAGAAAGAGGAAAGACCATTGTGGTATAGCAGGTATCTTGAATATTGATCTACAGAGGAAGAGAAAGCAGGGCAAAAAAAACCAAAAGAAAAGTCTTCAGAGACATGGGTAGGGGAAACGTATATACAGCCGTGTAGTAAAGTTGTATTAAGAATCTCTGCCCAGGCTGTGACTTGGGGCTCTCCAACTGTGCCTGCAAATTGTACTGAACAAGTAACGCTTGAAACCACGTTGTGTTTTCCAGGCATTATCAAGAAAATAAGTGCTGTTTAAAATACTGATGGATTCTCCAATGCAGCTGTTTCCAGTAGCAGATAGATACAAAGTGAAACCTACAGCATCAAAAAAATAGTTTCTAGTACAGAAAGCCAGAATTTGAATGGAATTTGACTGTCTGTAAAATGATTATTTGGCCCTAATATTAAAAAATAAACAAATAAACACATTTAAAATCAGAGCCATTTTTCACAGAAAATACCAGGGAAGTGAAAATATAACTGTATAACATAGTAAACACAGTTCTTTTCTCACATCATCACCACATAAAGATATTCCATTCTTTCTTATGCTGAAGACAAATCATGATATAGGAAAACAGCTTGGATCTATCACAGAAAGCAAATATTTTTCTCTCTGGGAATCCTTATGCAAGCTGTATAACTTTATTCTGTTTGCTGTCAACAATTAGTTAGACGATTATAACCAGAACTTGAAGAGTACTGAAAGCCACAAGTGAGCTAATTAGTAAAATGATAGTGAATTACAATATCTTTTTAATGAAGGCCTCTTTGCCATTTATCAGATATTACTCCCTTTAATGTAAATTGAGGAAATCAGAGCAATCAGGATGAAGCCTTGGCTCTAAGCTATTTCTTATGATAAATGTCAGCTCTAGTAATCATCTACTGTTTCTCTTCTCCCTTCAGTTACTGAATACTCTTCCTCCCAACCCCCCTTTTTTGTTTTCCCTTGGTTCAAAGGGACCTGCTGTAGCACAGCAGGCTGGTATGGAGGTGGGCTGAAAGTGAAGAGGCAACCTGCCCAGTCAGTTCCACCCTGTCTATGCATTCATAAGTTGAGCCTTTTCACATCCAGGAACAGTGTCATTGCCTTCCTGTACTGGCAACAGACACGGCTGTGTGAATAAATGTGGGCTGCCTTTGTAAATACCACCACAATTTCTTTCTCAGGACTATTTCCCTGTCAGGTTTCTTTCTCAGCTGATGACAACGTCCTCAGAGTTTTCTCCTTCTGTTGCCATGTTTCTGCATTTACTGTTTGAGAACAAATTTATGGTTAATGTGGCAGAAGTGTGTTCACCTCACATTTGTGAATCAGAAGTATTTTTTTCTGGTACAGCTGCTCTTAATGTACCTCAAAATCTTGGTGGGAAGCAGTATAAGACTAACTGATGTTACAGTCATCATAATTATTGAGAGTTTATTTTGCAGTTCCTTGTTTTAAGAAAACAAACCAGACAAACTGCAACGTAGAATAAAATCATCCACAGAAAACAAATTCTGATATATTTAAAATTAACCATTATAGATTGTTGCATAAGTTCTAGTATGCTGCCTATCTTGAGGGGAAAAAAATACATATGCAGCTTAATTGCGGCATAGTGTATGAACACTAATCCTGCCACTGTTCACACTAAGGGGATCACAGGAACTCCATTTAATGTACCTATTTTTCCACTCACAGATCTGTTTTAGCAACATTACTGAGCTGAAATGCAGAAAGACAAAACAAAGCATTGTACATCCAGAACCCTGGATGAAGGGAAATTTGGTTTCTTGTGAAGGCCAAAATATACCCAGGGTTTGCATTGTTGCACTCCTGTCCTGCAATAACCTCCAAAGGGCAGCATGTTGTGTCCTCTTTTTCCATAGTGCTCTTCCTTTTCTTCCCCACCTTCTCCCACCCTTCCCTTATATATGCTTTTGAAAGGTTCAAGTAAGGTGTAATAAGATTTTTACATGATAATGATGGCCAGAAATCTCTTGTGAGATAAATTCCTTAGCAGAAAATCCAATTAATTCACAGAGATTTGACCCACCTGACATCAGCAATTCTTTTTGATTTGGGAGCAGATTGAAGCACAAAAATAAATCTCAGAAACAGGTTGGTTTCTTTTATTTTCCTTTCTTCTTAGAACTACTTCTGAGCAATTTTATATCAATATAAGAAAAAAATATTTCTAGTTCAAGTTGCATTTAAAATATTTTTATTGTTTTTCTAGACTTTTTCATAGCATAATTAATAATGTTTCAGTGATTAAAAAGAATAATGAGTGATTACAAAGAGTTGGAAATCATATCTTTAGCTGAAAATATCTATGCTGAAATTATTTTCTGAAAGTACAAATTATCAAATTTTTTAAAAGATATGCTAATTCCCAATAGCTAAAGGAGTAATATTGTTAAGATACTGTTGCAATATATTGTTGAGTTAATAATTTTAGTTCTGTAAAGATAAAGGAAACACTTATGATTTGGTTAGGCTTATGTCATGTATTTAAAAATAAGACTAGCTTGTTTCCGAGTAGTATTCATCTTATAGCAGGATAAATCCTTAGTTTGATGGGCTACAAGTACATAAAGGAGAGCTGAAAAATGATGAGAGAAATTTTCTTCATATCAAGAAGCAGCCAGGTAAATGAACTTTGCCAAAATGCAGCATTTTTGTACTATTACTCTGATCAATGTAGATACCTAGTATCGGCTTCACTCGTAAATAACAGGTCATGGTCTGAAAAAAGGAGATGTATCCCATGTGAATTATCTCCATGCAAAATGGACAGATGCCAATGGCAAACTTTTAGTAGGATTTTCAGATCATTTTTAAGAGGATTTACAAATTATCTGGCATTTTCATAAAGGACAGGCGGAGCTAAGAAAGATCCTGTTGTTAAATATTGTTTAACATATTATTCAATTTATCACAAGATCAAACCCAACACATGCTAACAAAAACACTCTGGTCTCCAAAAGCACCTCTCCTGTGAAAAGCGTAAGAATACAAAGTCCTCTTGGAAAATATTGCTTCCTAGGCAGTAGAGTCCAGAAAGTTTAAGACCTGACTTTTTATAAAGTGTTGCTTCCTCCTAAACTCTTTTGGACATCCAGTCTACAAAGACTCTTTTATGGGAGTGATGAAACATCCTAAATTCATCCATGTCTGAAATTCTTTATTTAAACACTTGGATTACACGCCATTCCCAAGAAAATGGATTTAAGCTGTCCACTTGAGACCACACTGTGTGATGGTTGCTGCCTCTGGATCCTTGCTGCAAAGCTCCAAGGGAAAAATGATGCCAAGCCTCACAAAAGAGTCATCATCAGAGCCTGTCCCCAGAGATATCTATATTTTGCTGGATCACCACATGCAGTGCTTTTTTTCTTTTTAAGAATTTTCCTCTTCTCCTTTGTCATGTTTACCTAATGATCAGTCCAGTATGAATTTATAACTTGCAGTATAAAATTGTATCAAAATATCTTGATAACTCATTTTTTCAGTATGTCTTTAGTATGCAATCAGATGCATTATCAGTGCACCTATCAGAAAAACATCCCCACTCCACTTTACATCCCTGGATTTTGTATCTGTGTACTATTTATAGATTGTTCCTTACTCTTTGACTGTCTCTCTCCCACAAAATAGTCTATGTTGACATAAACATTTACTTGTGTTAGTAGACAGAGTAGAATATCTGCAATCTCTCTTTTTTTTCTTTATTATATATTTTCTAACAGTGTGATTTTTGTTATTGAAAAAAAGTTGTAAATAGGGAGAGAAGAAGAGTTAATATTTTATAACCTTTTAGTAGTACATCAGCTTTTCTGAAAGCCTTATAATGATTGATGCCAAATACATTTAGTGCAATATAAATTTCTTGTAATTTAATTTCTTTGGGGTCTCAAAGTATGAAATATACTATTGCAGATTAGTTTTCCTTGCTTTCTTTTTGTTCTTTTTCTGTTAGAGGGTGATGCATGTGGACTGAATAAAATCTAGCACCAAACACAACATGGCATTACAAAGCCCTTCAAATATATTACAAAATATTTGTAACCAATATAGATTCCCACCTCCTCTCCCTGACAGCTGGACTTTTGTCTGAGGCTGTGCCAGACAAACCACACCCACTCCTGTCTAAGGGTAAAAGCCAATATTTTGTCAATACTTAGGTGACTGACCAGCTGAGAATATTGAATACCACTGATGCAGAGGGCACAGCCAGGTGTATTACAATGCCTTTGCCTGATCTGGATTAAGTGTTGCACCTTACAAAACTTACCACTAACTTCCTTATGCCAGCGTTAAGAGCAACACAGCATTTAATGATGAACAGGAAATGAGTAAGAGAAAAAAGTAAGAAAAAGAGAAAAGAGAAAAAAAATCCTATTTTTCTAGAAGTTAATGGAGTTAAATGTAATCCAAAAACATTTATTTAAAACTGCAAAGTGTGTTACCAAAAAAATCATTAAAAATATCTTATACTTACTTGGAATCATAACTCTAATTGTTTTCCTTAATGCTAAATGGGATATAAAATTATTCCATTTTAAATTCAAGTTGATGCTTAAGCTAAAGAAGAGCTAATTTCATATGCTAAACTTCCTGTATTGAAGAGAAAATTAGAGTAAAATAGAGATTATTTGAGTTGTAATCAAAATCTTCTGTACATATTTTCTCTATTCTTGTCTGAAACCCTTTGTCACTAATAGAGATAAAAGAAGTAAAAAGTGCAATTTTTATTTCTTATCAGAAATTCTTCATCTTTTTGGCACTGCAGAAATCCAAACAAAACAATAGTCTCACCATCTTCACTCAAATGAGATATGAAACAAGGGAAAAAACTGAGATGTAGAAGCTTTTTAACCAAGGCTCCCTTTTTTAACCAAGCTTTTTAACTTGTGTCTCCCACATAATTTATACAAAGAAAGCATCAATAACAGTATTTCTGACCTCCTTCATGGAATATGACTCATGCTTCATCAAGACCCAAATTCACCCTGTGAAACTGCTGAAGCTACTTATTAGATTTGGAATTAGTCTACCTCAGTACAATGGGTGGAGAAGGACATCCTCTCCCAGCTGCAGCTGTGCTGACTGATCTGAGACAAGTGATGCCACCTCGCCCCCATCTGATCTTTTCCACCGCCCTGGTGTAAGTTACCACCCCTTCCTTTCCCATCTGCCAGATGAGCTGTTCCAGTGAATAGCCCCTTCTCCATTTCCACCAAAATTACCTGGGGATGGTGTTTGAACACTTCTAATAGTGGATTGTTGCAGTAATAAGCAGACAGGACTCCGTTTCTTCATGCAGGAAAGCCAATTCTTTGTTCACATAAGTAATTTTTATACAGTTTTCACAGACCTCATGTTCAACTCCAATTGGCTAGTAGTTTTCTTGCCACTCAGTTAATTGGTTAAAAGGTGTTTTTTTGTGTATGTGCTAAGACTCTATTCTTAAATTGTTTATTGATCTTCTTCACTGATTCTCATGGGATAGATTTATTGTTTTTGCAGGTGTAAATGGTTCTGTTACCAGAGTAGTCGGTTGTGCTAACTGCTTTCATTCTTATGACTTTTCACACGGGAAGTTATAAGCTGACTTCTAGCTTAGCTAGAGTAGCAGGGCCTAAACCATAAGGCCTTGCTTTTATAATATATCTACCTGTATGCAACAGTGGATTCTCTTTCATCTCTTTCATTCTCTATCATCTGGGCTGAAGCAGGGTAGGCAATGCAGAAAGAGCACTCAATAAATTGAAGACCAGACCCCACTCAGAGGAGGATGTCAGACCTGAGGGGTGCCAGACAGCAACTGTTCAGCCCCCATGCTGCAGACTCAGGGAGATATGTCTGCTGCAAGGCTGTGACTGCAGTAGGATTTCTTCCCAGGAAAGTGGCAGCATACAGGAAGTGGCAGAAATAAAAGGTCATGCCATGTTCTGCCTTGACACCCTCGGTTCAGAAAGATCCCCACCCTAGCACAGACTCCACCTCACCTCAGTGCCCTGCATCACCCCATTGCTGTGCAAATGCAAAGGATTCAGAGAGGCAAACTACCTTTGTGGGATGGTGTGAGTGTAGTTTCCTTTGGCTTACATTGTTTTTGAATTTGCTGCCAGCCCTGACCAAAAGCAGTGGTCCTTCCCGCCTTAGACTCTGGCTCTGCAGCACCAGGATGAGTTCCCAGCATGAGATCATATGAATGCATTAATCTCACAGACTGCAAATTTGAAAAGAAATAATTTTTTTTTGTTTTTTCTCTCCAGAAATTTAATGGATCTGATTCTACATCTGGAATATTGCTTTGGAGAACAGTCAGAGAATAAAAACAAGAAACAGGCATGAAAGGTGCAGGTATTAGTGGTGCTACTGCACTCCAGCTTAACATTTGAAGGGTTAAGACTAGTGCTCTTCATCCAGTGTAGGAATAAAAGTTTGAGATGCCTACTCTCTGAATGACCCCTGCAAAAGCAGTCACCATCAAGATCTTAAAAAGGTTTGCTGGAAGTTTTCTTGACTGCAATAATAAAAAATATTTGAGTAGTACCAAGGATAGAAATACAAGTTTTGGTAGGGAATTACTGTGAGAATGAATCAGAAGTGTGAAGTGAAACAACCTCAGACCTTTAATAGATATGTGATAAGTCATTAAGGCAGAGAAACCTAGTGTGAAAGGCAGAGGAAATTTCCATGACAAAGGATGTCCTTTAAACTGTAAGCCACAGCATCTGTTGGCTTATAAAGGCAGTGATTATCCTCATTCCAAGTGTGTGACTATATGTAAGGTAAATTACATCAAAAATAATTTTAATTTGTACCAAAATCAAAGACAGCTCCTGTTTAGAAACAAGTTCTTACTCAACTGACTGTAAATATAAATGAGCTGTCACAGCACACTGATTGGTAACACTGATTAGTGGTACCACGTATTTTTAAGGAATCCAGCCAGCAGGCCTGATTATTAATCAGCTTCTGATCATTCAGTTCCAAGTTATGTTAAAATACGCTGGTAAATCTCTGGTGAAAATCTAGATTCCTGGTCAAAATCCATTTTTTTTCCAGAACACCTCTTTATATACTGCTCTGTATAAAAGCATCAGGGCACTGAAAGACTGAGAGCAAAAGGAAAGATGTTCTTTACAGGGATTTTTGTGTCTTAACTCTGGGTCAGAATTTATTCACGTATCAAAAATGAAAGTTTGCAGAAATACATAGTCAAAAGCAGAACCGTAAACCCTGAGTTGACTGAGACTTTCAATATCTAGTATTTTCCTTCAGTTATTCCAATAACTATGCAAGTTTGAAATTAATTATGCTGTGTTACTGAGGGGTGACTTGTTTAAAAACATTCAAATCATGAGAATATTTTGGGAAAAAATACACTAAAACACCTTCAGTGTGTCTTATCCCTTATATTGTATGCAATTTGATTAGTTTTAACCACAAATCTAATATTCATACTCATGCTTTCCAGAAGGAAATTTATGACCTCTCCTGTACATCTTTCTCAGAAGCCCTGAAAAAAATCATAGGCAATAATTTTCTGTATTTGCTCAATTCATATAACCCATACAAATGAATTCTTCATTTATTAATGCAATATAACTGTGTATACATTTGTGCAATGGTTTATTACGAACAATATTCAGAACCGAATTAACTATATTTTACAGGAAAAAGAGACAGAAGACATGGATCTCTAATACTTTTGTGGGAGAGAATAATTTTAAAATTGTACCCTTGGTAGTCATGTTGTACAAAGCAGTTACAATGNTATTTTTATACATATTTTTATATAAATATTTATTTTATATAAATGTATAACACATTCTTTATATATTCTTTATATCCTTTATATTCTTTATATGAACACATTCATATATAAATCATCCTTTCAAGTTGTAATTGGTAAGGCGAGTTTTATAGGCTGGAAGTCAATTTTCTAGACAAGCCTTGTTTAGTCACCTGATCACAGAGATAAGCAGAATTGGTTTTACAGAACTAAAGTATATTAGCACGGTCTAATAATAACTTCTGCATTGAAACCAATAACAGTTAACTTGCAAAATTCATGTATGGTATGATTGTAAAAAACGTGTTATCGTAAAATCAGGGCATGCAATGTATCTAAGTCCATGTGTAAGATAAATTGAGCATATACAACTAAGAAACATGAATGCTTTACTGGAGTCCCCTGACCCAAGGGATGGATGAGAAAATGGACACCCAAAGCATTAGTATCTCCTCTCTGCACTTCTTGTATACATCAGCCCTTAGAAGTATGCAAGCTGTCCATTCTATTGCAAATTTGGATGATTACCTTGTTTTGTATGATTTCAAAGGGGTCAGCATTAACTTATGTAACTTGAACATCAGACCTATTTAACAAATTAATACAGCAATAAATCTTGCACATACTTCAGAATAATTTCAATAGCTTAAAAAATTGTTAATATCTTATGTTTTCATGAAATCCACAAGTCAATGATATCATGTAATTTTTTCTTTCCGCAATTTATCTGTGTACCCCTACATGCACAGCTGTGCTGAACATATCTGTGGTACATGGAACAAGTTGACAAAATGGCAGCTCCACCTCTACCACATTTTTTCTGTCTATGCAACTGGTCTGAAAAAACCCCCTTTTTTATTATTTGAAAAGCTTATAATATTAGCTTCATTTAAATCAATACATATTTTGCTACTGACTTCAGCAAATCAGAGTTTCACCAATAACAACATACACTCAAATATGGGAATGAAATGTTTATGTTAAACCCTTCATACAAAATAGAAGAACTGGGGTTCCATGTGCAACCCTGTGCACCTGGTTATAAAGATGTATGTAAAAGACTTACAATAGCACTGTTTGGCAAATTCACTGGTATTGAACTGGTATGGAACTCTGCCTATTATTATGATTTATGGATGAATAAATAATTCTTTCTTTGCACTAAATTATTTATTTTAAAATTAAAATGTGTGGAAATATGTTGTCTTGCTATTCATGATTATACTATGAAAGTTAAAAATATATTAATTGTGATTATCATAATGATTATTGTACTGATTAAGAGTGACCTGTCTAGCAATAAGCATTTCAAAAAACTGTGAACAGTATTTACTTCGAATCAGAAAGCATTACACTTTTTTTTTTTTCAATTTACTTGAAAAATAAAAGTCAATTTACCATAAAACCAAAAATAATTTTATCTTCTCAGGTCATGGGATCAGTGCCTACATGAGATTAATGACAAATCTGGAATTTGATTTCGTTATTTGCAATAAAACATCTGTGTTAGAGTTACATGAAATATAAAATAGATAAAAAATGTGGTGCAAATGGGCAATTTTTCATTGACTTCAGATGGAAATCTTGGCAAAACATTGCCTCTAAATCTTCTGTGCCCCTCCTACACTTTGACAATTGCTATGAACCCTATTACAGATGCTATTTTCTATGTATGCATATTCTCATTATACTCTAATGAAAGTTTACTTTTCAAATTATTTCATAATCTGAGTGACAAAGTTTAGAGTGAAAGATGCTGCATCAGCTCCTTGAAGTTTAATGTTTGATGCACTGCTTTGTAAGTGCAGCTGTCAGCTTTCAGGTGATATCTTCTTGAAGTCTAATGTCACCATTGAAATAAAAAAAAAAAAAAAGGCCGGCAGATAAACAGACAATTTGGAACCATTGTGTG
>VXBC01005917.1:1277926-1302549 GCA_013399945.1 Ploceus nigricollis | reverse complement strand
TTGACAAAATGGCAGCTCCACCTCTACCACATTTTTTCTGTCTATGCAACTGGTCTGAAAAAACCCCCTTTTTTATTATTTGAAAAGCTTATAATATTAGCTTCATTTAAATCAATACATATTTTGCTACTGACTTCAGCAAATCAGAGTTTCACCAATAACAACATACACTCAAATATGGGAATGAAATGTTTATGTTAAACCCTTCATACAAAATAGAAGAACTGGGGTTCCATGTGCAACCCTGTGCACCTGGTTATAAAGATGTATGTAAAAGACTTACAATAGCACTGTTTGGCAAATTCACTGGTATTGAACTGGTATGGAACTCTGCCTATTATTATGATTTATGGATGAATAAATAATTCTTTCTTTGCACTAAATTATTTATTTTAAAATTAAAATGTGTGGAAATATGTTGTCTTGCTATTCTTGATTATACTATGAAAGTTAAAAATATATTAATTGTGATTATCATAATGATTATTGTACTGATTAAGAGTGACCTGTCTAGCAATAAGCATTTCAAAAAACTGTGAACAGTATTTACTTCGAATCAGAAAGCATTACACTTTTTTTTTTTTCCATTTACTTGGAAAATAAAAGTCAATTTACCATAAAACCAAAAATAATTTTATCTTCTCAGGTCATGGGATCAGTGCCTACATGAGATTAATGACAAATCTGGAATTTGATTTCGTTATTTGCAATAAAACATCTGTGTTAGAGTTACATGAAATATAAAATAGATAAAAAATGTGGTGCAAATGGGCAATTTTTCATTGACTTCAGATGGAAATCTTGGCAAAACATTGCCTCTAAATCTTCTGTGCCCCTCCTGCACTTTGACAATTGCTATGAACCCTATTACAGATGCTATTTTCTATGTATGCATATTCTCATTATACTCTAATGAAAGTTTACTTTTCAAATTATTTCATAATCTGAGTGACAAAGTTTAGAGTGAAAGATGCTGCATCAGCTCCTTGAAGTTTAATGTTTGATGCACTTCTTTGTAAGTGCAGCTGTCAGCTTTCAGGTGATATCTTCTTGAAGTCTAATGTCACCATTGAAATAAAAAAAAAAAAAAAGGCCTGCAGATAAACAGACAATTTGGAACCATTGTGTGCTCAGCAAGTTTGCATCAGACACAGAATAAAGACTGTCATAAAACCAAAGCTGTATCTCCTTGGTAATGAAACTATTTGGCCTGGGTTCCACTGTCCCAAGAAGCTGTGCAAGGAATGCTAATAAAGGGAGTATGAAACTCATTTTTGTACTAAGCCAAAGCCTCAGTGAGGTGGGGGTTTGCCTGGTTTCACTGTAAATGATCTGTACTCACAATTGCTGAACCTCCCATAAATTACGCAAGCAAACAAAGCTTGATGCCAAACTTAATTTCCATTTCACCATCACTGCACTGAGCAGTAGTGCAGTAGAGACTGAGCAAGTGAGGCTACTGCAGACAAGGAATGCTTTAATTTCAAATATTCCTTTTATTTTTATTGATTATTTCTCTGTCAGGATATTTCAGTTTCCCAAAGCCTCAGCTGTTCTCCTGTAATTGTCTCTTTTACATTAAAGCTCTTCCTTAGGTTGTGGCCTTTATGTTTAGATTATACTTGAGGGTAAGAAATGTAAAAACTGAAAAACAAAGAGGTAAATATGCAGAGGAAATATAAAGGGGGTAAATAAATATATAAGAGGAAAATAGCAGAACATTATTTTTCTTTCCAAAGTCTGTCACCACTAAAGAGAAAATATATAGTAAAAAAAAACCTGAGAAGTAAATGGGGGAAAGCAAAAATCATATTTCCATTCATTTTGATAGTTGAGTGACAGATTATAAGTAGGAACACATAGGTTTTTTCTATTTAAAGAACTGAGTGATAGATCCTCTAAGAATTCTGCCCTCTAAAACATCATCCTGTCCCATGGTGTGAAATTTGTTGTTTTAAATATTTAGGTCTATTCACAACAGGATATATCTTTTCCTCGAGAATTTCTCAAGTCTCTCTCTTTTTTCCCCCATTTGTGATTTTTTCCTTCTATTTTTCTGACTGTGATAGGCTGAATTCAAAGAACTGGTATGTGAGGAACTTCTTACCACAGTATGAAGGATGTGAAACACAAATTGCTGACTGATCAAGAACTTAGTCTGGATGTAGATAAGCACAGGATTGTGACTCGTGGTGATGGATTTGAAAATGCCAGCAGTTGTACAAGAGCCTCATCCTACAGAACTGTCTCATGTGAGGAGGAGTTTGTCATGCAGACATTAGTTCCTTTACCTCTGGAAATGACACAGTTCAGTATATCCCAAGGGAGAATAGAAACTCCTATTTAGTTGTAATGTTGCTTTCAAAATAAAGGTAAGAGCTGAGCCTCTGTTGCTATAAATGCATTCCAAGTTCTGCCAGCCAATTTAATTATCGAAGAAACAGAAGCAGTGCTGCTCAACTCTCTCTCTTGAAAAATAGCCAAGCCATTTAATGTTTTTTCTACATTCATCTGCTAAAATTTAAATTATTGTTGTTACTGAAAGTATTACTTAACACAGCATAACTTAGTGGAAGCCTATATTTTGAACAAGATTTTCAAAGATATTTCAACTCAGAATTCTATCCAAATCTAAAATTGTTTTTCCACGAGCAACATCCACACTGTTTTTTAGTCTATCCCAGGAGAACACCTTGTCTCCTTCCATCCCTTTCCTCCTTTCTTCCTTCTTTCCCTACTCCCCACACTCCTTTCTTCCTTATCCCACTCCTTCCTTTCTTTCTGTTCCCTTCCCCTCTCCCTATATTTTTCTCTTTCTCTCTTTTTCTCTTCTTCTTTCTCTCACCTGAGGCATCCAAAACAGAAGAAACACATAAAATATTCTTCTACATTTCTTTGTTCTCTCTTCCAGGAACATAAATAAAACCAAGTAATCGCAAGCACCTTCAAGACTGCAATTGGATTGCCCTCAAAGTGCCCTCAGCACACATAAAATGTGCTGAAAGTACACTAAATATATACACAGAAAAAGAATGAAAGTTACTTACATACTGTCTTCACAGGATTTAGAAAGTAGGGGAGAGTGGAGAGGATAAAAGGCAAAAATAGAAAGGTTATTTTGATATATGACATTTTGATATTTGACAAATCTTGGAAAATTGAAACTTTGGAGGTCTACCTTGCAAATAGCAGAGGCTGGTGCAACTAAATAACCTGTCAATTAATTAATCTAAAAATATATGTCAGGTATTAAAACCAAAATGTATGAATGTCTGTCATGGTTTAAGCCCAGCTGGCCACTAAGCACGTTGAAAAGTTGCTCATTCCCTCCCTCACCAGCAAGGTGGGGGAGACAATTGGACAGGTAATAGTTGGAAAACTCGTGGGTTGAGGTAAAGTTTAATAGATAAAGAAAATACTGCGTACACAAGAAAAGCAAAACAACAAATTCATTCTTCACGTCCATGGGCAGGTAGGTGTTCAGCCACCCCAGGAGAACAGGGCTCCCTCACCCTTAACAGTGACTTAGACTGGCAAACACTGTAACTCTGAACGTCACCCACTTTCCTTCTTTCCCCGTCTTTCTGTCCTGAGCATGATGTAGGATGGAATATCCTTTGGATCAGTTTGGATCACCTGTCCCACATGAGCTTTCTCCCACCTTCCCAAGCACTCCCAGCTGCCTCACCAGTGAGGCAGTACCAGAAAGAGAAAAGGACTTGGCACTGTGTAAGACCTGCTCAGCAATAACAACAACATCTTTCTATTACCAACACTGTTTTCAGCACAAATCCAAAACATATCCCCATGCCAGACACTGGGAAGAAAATTTACTCTAGCCCAAACTAGCCAAAGCCAGCACACCGCCTTTCCTGTCTTGAACAAAACAATGGTAAATCAGATATAACTCGGCAATATTTCTGGCCCTATATTTAATTTTACAAATTTTCCTGGAAAAATCATTCAAACCTCACGAGGCAAGATTTTAAAAACAGGAAACCTTGTTACATGAATCTATGTAATGTAATATGGGAAAAAAAACCAAAAAAACAAAACCAAACACCTCTGTGTGAAATCCTATTCTGACTCTAGCCAGTATACTAAGTTTACACATAAAAACACTATCTTAAGGGGTATTTTAGTATGATTGAATGGTCAGATGAAAGATCACTTTTTTTTTTACAGACTATGGGGAACAGAATACTGCCAGCATGTTCGCATTAAGGAATATAATATTATACTATATAATTAGTGGCAATTCTGACTGCTTCTTTTCTGTTTGTGTAGTTGTAGCAACAAAAATCACTTTTATTTGTCTAATACAGCTTAATGGAACTATTAGAAGACTGTTTTCCCTGGGCTTTTTTTCCTTGTTGGGTGTCTGAGGAAAATGAAGGCAGGGTACAGCATACGCTGTGTTCTGTGCAGGACACAGGAATACACTTTTTACAGCACCTTTGGTGTGAAAACATAATATTTCCGCTTGAATCTCTGCCAACATTAATAAATAATTTATCAATTTAAAGAAATAAAATACTAGGATGTAGAGTTATTTTAGTGTAAAAGTCAAGTAAAAATAAAACTTCATGGTTACAGATATCCAAGCAAATATCTATCTTTGAAGACAAGGAAATGGTAGTTCATATTAATGGAATACCAATCTGGTGCTGAATACTCATCTAGTCATTCTCACCTCCTACGTTCTGTCATCCTCCTTTAATGGCATATTCAAAGAAAGGATTATATAAAAAGTTTATTATAAAATTGGATAGAATGAGTCACCAAAGGATACTTAAAGTCAGCCTGTCCAACAAGGTGGTAATGTTGTCCTACTTAATTTGCTTGCTTATGAATTATATGTCTTCTGTGCTAAAAGGACAAGCATAATACAGTTCGAGTTTTATGGTGGTAAGTTGATCTATATTTATTCCAGTCATAGATGTGCAGGTAACATTGGATGCTTACTGTGCCTTAAAAGATTAAGGTTAAAAGTAGTGGTTCTGAATCAACAGTGCACTTTAGCAAAACTGAGCTTTGTCAGTGGAAATGACTCAGGTATTTCAAGTTAGGAAGACACTAAACACTGTCCTTTGATCAAGGTCTTTGTCAAGGAATAGCTCTTTACTTCAACTAGAATTTGATGAAATTAATTTTCCTTTTCTGTGTATAGATTTTCTGATATTTTCTGATATTTTCTGTGTATGTCTTTTATAAGTGAAAACTGTGAGCAATAAAAATAAAAGGAAAATATGACTCTTGCTTCAGTCATTGGGAAAAATTAACTTCATGCAAGTGAGATATAAGAAAGGGATGTCAGCTAGGAATCGAAGGATGACTTGTTTAAGAGATCAGATTTTCTAGAATAAAAGATACAATGTGATGCCTATAATTTAGACAAATACTCCTCATTGGTAAGGAATTCTAACACAGCTGACATTCAATTAAAATTTTTCAAGCATGAAAATATACTTTCAGTAAGTCAGAGGAGCATCAGATTTTTCTTTCGGTTACTCCACTAATTCTTTGTGATGCTCCACTCTTGCTAAATACAATTTTGTTTAAAAAAAAATTCACTCTGGAACTATGGTAGCCTAGATGCTTATTTTAGAAGAGTTAAATTGTTATTCCATTGTGATTGATACAAAAAAAGTTAAACATATCAACATGTATATTCTTCTTAAAGGCATAGCTTATTATTCTTCATAGGCCTGAATATTCTTTAGAGGCCTTGCTTTTGCTATACACTCCTGTGTCTACTCAAGCAAGAAAATATTCTAAATCAATTTATAGTAATTATTTATTTATAACACATGCCTTTGCTGCAATGAATGACTTAAGTAGGTACTCAGAGTGAATGAAGAACATTTAAAGATACACCTGGTTAATTTAAGAGATTGTTCCCCTTTGGAAGGGAGATTGTCTCAAATATGGCAGCTGCCAAAACTTGTTCTAGAAACATTCAGCCAAATAAAATGGATATAATGTAATGCCATTTATATATGCTGGCATTTTTTGAAAAGGAGTAGGCCTCTGCATCAGTGGTAGTCTGATATTTTAACTGTATTTAAATGTTTATTATTATTCTAAGATATTTTCTTTGTCTACAGCAGCTCTTAAAAATATTTTCTGTTCTCAGATCCCATGATAGAAAATAGGCTCCAAAATAGTAAAGGTCAACTTTGAATAGGTCAGGGGAGATATTTTATCTTTTTCTTTTCTTTCCTTTGGATAACTTGCAGATACAAGAATAAAGCTACTCCAGGCTAAAATTCTTTGATCTAAATTTCAGCCTGAAAGTCTAACAGGAACTGAAACATTTCTATGTCTTCTTTTCGTCTTTGTTTTATTTTGGTCAAACAGAATATCAAAACCCAAATGTGCACATTCTATTAAAGAAGACCACTACTAAATCTGTAAGAAAATTTATACCCCCTCATTTTGCCTAACTTCCCATATATTGAAATGAATAAAACCACAATCAAATGCCATCTGGTGTTTCAGGAAACTACAGTATGTAGGCAATTGACTTTTCCCTTATACAGATTTCGGCACCTGAAGATATTTACTTTGGCATGATGGTCAGAACATTTAGAACATGATTTCCTTAAAAACCTTCAGCAAGGCATCTCCCAATCCCAGACTGGCCCACATGAATCACAAAATTAGCCTTGGCAGCTGAAAAAAGAAGGAACTAAAAAAGAAGGAAAAGCCCCAGTCCCCACAACCACGTTGTCAGATAAAACTGTATCTATTCTTCTTAATAAGGATTTTAGTAGTCCAGCTGGGATGTGGGAGAAAAGGGTACATTCTCTCCAGTGACAGAGGGAATTTGAATTCTTATTCCCTAACAGACAAATGCTCGGCATTACATTTTCTGTGGTAGGACTCATATTTTCCCACTACAGTTCTATTTTATATAGCAAAAAATATTGTTTGGTAAAGAGAGATGAAGTGACACATAAAAATTATTTGGTTTCATTTGTCTCTGGCATAGTGCATGTAAAATTCTGATTGAAATATTTGATACAGAAGGAAGCATAAAATGATTAGTAGGTCTTAATAGCACTCCTAAATAGGTCGGAATAGCACTAAACCCTGGAGAAAATAAAAGGGCCTGCAGACTGGAAGAAGTCAAAAGGAGTTTGCAAAATATCATTCAAAGTTATTTCAGTGCAAAGAATCTAAACAAGGTAAAAATGCTCTTTTAGGGGAACTAAGTGTTTTAATAATGAAACATATCATCATAATAAACTCATGCATTTCATTAACTGCTTTAGGCGGTTGCCTAAATGGCAAAAAATCTTCATTGGCCAGAATAACACTCCTAAATACTTATGAGAAAAGAGCAGCTTTTTTCTGGTTTCTTCATGCTATTTAACTATTTAGCATCACAATATATCTATGGAAAAATCCAGGATATAAGTTCTAATTGTTCATGCATTTCATACCGTGCTTTGAGAATTAGAATTGTGATTTGGGAATTTGTTAAATGGAAAAATATCTACAAGTTGGTATTACAATATTCAGTATTTGCTTACAATCTGTCTACTGTTTACTCACAAAGACTAGACAAAAGATGAAAATTTACATTTTAATTAAATTCATAAAATGTATCATATGTTAAAGAAAATTATTTAAACTGTTGGAGGTTATAAACCTTCAGAGAAGTAAAATATCTTTATTCAGATTTTAGATGATGGTTTGTTTATCTGTGAAAATATTTATGAAACAGAATATTCACAAAGGCAATCCTTATTCCCATAATTCACAAGTGTGCTTCAGTTATTTATTTTGCATTATTATACTTTCAAAAAAACCTAAAGTTGGACTAAGAATAAATCATATATCTGGCAAAGCAGATACTGCAACTTTGCTCTTATATACAGATTATCTTGAATAAATAATATATATGTGATTAAAATAATGATATGTGATGAATCTTCTACACACTAGGACATTTTTGCAATTGTTCTTTATAGTCCAATGTTTATAAACAAAGAATTTCCAAATATAAAGTAGGGAGACCAATACTGAGATATGAGACACAATTGTAGCAGTGGTTTGTGAAATTCTAAACAGGTGTCACTAATTGTAATCAAACAGATCACACAGGCTACAATGAGATTGAATCTTGCTGGAAGATTAATTAAAACAGGAGAGTTCAAAATAAACACAGAAAAAAATAAAATAGCTTTCTGTCACAAATCAAAATTCTGGTAAAATTCTTATTTAGCACAATGTGTTATGAGGAATGTTTACACACAAGAAATCAGAAAGGTTCTGGAAATCATGCATTACTTTGGGTAATTCTGTCAACAATTACGTGGCATGCATTAGGACCCTAAGACTGTGATTTAGATAAACTATATCTATAACTAGTGAACACTGAGAGAAAAACTCTACAGGGAGAAAAGAAGATAACACAAGTAGATGAACCCTTGCCTAAAATTCCTACAGATTTCTCTCCACCAGATATATCTGTAGAATGAACATGTATAACGGAAAAGTAATTTGAAATAAGGAGTTACAGTGGTATCAGATTAAAATTCATCTAGGTCATTAAATTAATGAGGAAGAAATTTGAAATGGAACATATTCTTTTGTACATGTTCAAGATAAAAGAGATGGAAAACTTGACCTATATATTTAATCTGTCCATTCTGTCTTGAATACCTGAGATGACAAGTATATTTAAGAACAGGAGATTAAAAAAGAAAAAAAAAGGGGGACACACTAATCATATATAGTGTTGAAAATTTACTGAAGTCATAGTTACAAAATAGTGATGTATTTAGGGTACTTTAATAATTCATTGTAATAAAAACCTTATCCCAAAACTCAAGAATACACATCACCTGTATTTCTGAAAGAAGGCTAGGATTATTTATATGCCTTCATTATACTATTTTAATTTCAGGATAACTTAAAAGATATTGTCCTGAAGAACTTTAGTAGAAATAAACAAAAAAATAAACAAATCCCATCACACTAAAAAAAAAAGATGCCAAGATCCATTTTATGATGATGGCTTAAAAAAATAATTAAAAAATCAAACAAACCTGCAATGTTTCCATAGCTTATCTCAGTGAATGTATAACAAAGATGTGAAAACATTTTTATAAGAGAGACTTTGAAGTTTATGTTTTCATTATTTCTCTTCTTGAGAATGATAGCTGTGTCATCAGTATAGTAGATGCATTCAGAATGATAATGTGTATATGATAGTCTGAACTGCTGTTCTGTTCTGGATAACAGAAATGTTCTTCACTAAAACAAAAGTTACCACCAGTTTGAGGGGTTTGGAAGCTGCTAATAAAAGTGTCCATGAAGTAAGATATATTCTCTGGGACCTGTGTTTAGGAGTGGCAATTTGGAGAAGCACAGTGTCTTCTCAATTTTTGGACATATGGAACGGCCATCTTTCTGTTTCAATTCATTTGTGTGGGTGTGCATGGGTGTCTGGGTGTGGATATCTGTAGCAATAGTAAGTTTATTTCTAGGGCTATTACAGTATCCTGTGAAGGAACACATTGGAGTCTCATGGACTTTTCAGAGAAGCCAGCGCTAGTCTGGCTCTTTTGCCATCAGAGATAGACACGCTGTATCACGTAGAGTTCTTAAAACAAAGTAACAGAAACATGGTGCTTTTAGCAACATCACTGTAACCTTTGGTGAGCTAGGTAAAATTATCTGCTTGATAAAGTACCAATTTGGGATTCTTCTTATGATATAAGACATTATCTCCTTATTCCCATAGCAAGATAAATGTAATTTTAGAAATAATTTCCTTGGTTTAACCATAGATATGACAACATAAATGTTCAACATTTCATGAATCAAGAGTATGCCTCATTAAAGATTTTAGTAGAATAATTTAGTTTAATTTAGTTTTTCCTGTCAATGTCCTTCCAGGGCCTTCTCTTCTGACTTCCCTTTGCCACGCTGACTTGAAAAGATTGAAGTATATATCCTGAAATTTTTCATTAACCCTTGTCCAGATGACAGTTGCAATTATGTCTTCACTGAAGTAGTAGATACAAATATATTTTGTTAAGACATTGATCTCAATTATTTAGTGTTATCTCAAAGCTGAAGGTCAACACTGGAGTACTGTGGTAATGCCACCATGTCAAAGTCCCTGAAAAGGAAGAAATCATTGTGCTTGCAATCTTTTCTTTCTTCTTAGAATAGCTGTAAATTTTCAACAACTGTTTCAAACTCCAAAGATCATCCAGAGTATGCAGGGGATTGCCTTATATCAAAGAAAAATGAAAAGTAAAGCAAACCAGAAAATATCCCAGACTTGAACCACATCACTGCTCGATCTGTTTTTTCTTGGTATCCTTACACAAATGAAGCACCACAAGAAAATCTGGTGGACTGTGCTGGCAAATGAAGGCCTTGTTCTTATAACCACTCATGCAGTTGCTCATAAGAAGATTGACAACAAAAATTAACTCAGATACAACATAACCATATAATTGTGTGCAGCAGAATTGAATCATGTTGAAGAAAGGACAGAAACAAGTGTTATGGTATGGATAACGTCTGAAAATACAGCCTTACAGATTTTAGTCAAGAGGACTGAAGAGAAAAAATAAATAAATCTGAGCCTGGGTCAATGTTTGCAAGAGTAAATTCTGGGACATCTCATCTCCAGTTTCTTGCTTTTAAGTACTTTCTTCAAAGGTGATATTATTAGGGATGCATTTAACATGTTATATTTTAATAGAGAATAAATTACAAAAAACAGATCTTAAGGCACCTCCTTTTTTTATTCAGAAAGTTTTCCGTGCCTTAGCATGCACCACAAGTGCATACATGAAGAGAGCGTACAAAGCCCTTTGTGCATTTTAAGTTAATATTCTTTTTCTGCTCTTATGGAGTCTCTGGCAAACAAACCCAAATGCAGAAGACATTCATTTTTTCCTTTGCTCTCTTGGCTTGATTCATTCAGCCTCTTTAACAAGAATCGTTGCAGTTTTTCCCTGTTTCTACACTTTGCACTTAAAACTGTAGAGATAAAATAAGAACAGACAATGGAAAGTTTAATTTTTAAAGATTTCAATAATGATAAGGCCAATAAACACAGTGAAGTGTTCCTGCTATTGGACATGTCAAGTTCAATAAATGTCACCTATTTGCATAGGCCCTGAAGTTGTATTTGTATTCAATTGCTGTCATATACTTTTGTCATTATTGGATGAATCCCTCTGATGAGAAATGTTCAATACATCCTTCACCTACAGATCTGAAGAAGTCAGATAATACATTACCAGCAGAACTGAACACATGTTTTTTAGAGACGTCATTTACAAAAATCAATGAAATTATTGTTTTGGGTGCTGTGCTGTGGAGTAGATTATATTGCAGTGTCCTCCTGGATAATGGATGTTCTTTCCACTCTCATGGAAGTGTACAGAAGGCCACTTAACCTCTGATTCTCTTATTAGATTTACAGTGGAAAAATGAAAAGACTTTCAGCTGTGGATGGGTTGTGAAATTTGTAAGCACAGCTACTGAATGGGCTGATGAAAACGTGAGAAAATGACTGTCAAAACTTATTTTTTGCAGCTGAAAAAAAAGTAACTACCAAATTTCTTTGGAGAGATGAACTGAGGAAACGGAGCTACAGGACTTTGCCCAGTAGTGCCTTGCAGGAGAGGAGGACAGACTTTCAAGTTATTTTAGAAGTCTATCATAGGGAGCTGGAGAACTTGACTTATTTTCATTTGTTTGAGTTTTCTTTAATTTTAATCAGAGAATTGCAGAGGCAAGAAAGTAATTTGTGTATCTTTTTTTTTTTTCCTGCAGGAATTGCTCATTTTCTTAATATAATCCTGGGGTGCATTACAGTAGGGGGACAATGTGATTGACCATTCTTGAGCCTGAGTACTGTGCAGTTTGCTATACAACCATGAATGCGTATCCATGAAAGCAGATTTCTAATTTTTGATATACTGGCTGCATACAGTCTCTTTATCATCAGAAAAGATGATACAGCACAATCAGCATGTATTTTTAACCTTGCAGAACACAGCTACTTAAGTTATTTCTAGATGGAAGATGAGCGGTGTAATTGGACTGAGTTTTCACATAAATCACTTCCAGCAGGAAATGTAGCTCTCTTATTGATAATATACAGAAGGCTTATTACTAACAATGTTGGTGAGAGAAATTAATTATTCCCAAGAATGTGTAGAGAGACATACCAATAGGTATAATTAAAAAAAAAAATCTATTTGTCTTCAAAGTTACTTGTTCAGTGTTAGAAGGAAATTTTTATGATCCTTCTTAAGTATTTTCATGATAATTATCATATTAAAAGGCATAATCCATCAAAAACATTATTTTGAATGTATTTTGCATTTTCCAGGGTATGATGTAAAATTGTACGCGCACACACACAGATAAATGTATCTGTTTATGAAAAGGCAAACATTGTTTAAAATTGATTATGTTAGTATTAAAGGAAGCATTAAAAAAAAAATAATAGCAAATTATATCTTTATAAGAAGACAAGCATAATCAGTAAGGTAATATATATCTTGTTAAAATTATCTTCATGGCCGGTTGCTGGGCTTGCTCCATGATGCCAGTGCCTGTCTTATCCTGAAGAGCCAGCACAGGAAACAGATACGGCCCAGCAGGGCAGAACAGAGAGCAAGGATGATCTCTCTCAACCTTCTAGTAATCCTCTGCCTAATGTGGCAGAAGATACTGCTGCTTTCACTGCTGCAAGGACACGTCCCTGGCTCATGGTCAACGTGGTGTCTACCAGGTGCTTCTCTGCAGAGCTGCTCTTCAGCTGAGCTCTAGTGGTGCCTGACTTTATTCCTTCCAGGGGCAGAACTTGGTATGTGCCTCTGTTGAAGCTCTGGAGGTTCCTACTGGCCCCTTTTTCCAGCCTGTCAAGGCTCTTCTGAGTTGAAAGCCAACCATCTGGTGCACCAACTAAATCTAATTTTGTAACATCTGCAAACTTGCTGAAATTTATTCATCAAATTTTAAAGGTAGAAGCTACTAAACCTATGTTTTTATAATTTATCATACAAATCTTCATCTTGCATTCACTTTGAGTAGTATTATGTATTGAAAGACCTCCAATAAATTAGTTACATTACTTGATGAATAAAAGAATTGGGTCTTATTCATTATGCACAAAGATTTCAGAATCTGACTGCACATTATTCATTCTCGCAATACTTTCAGATACTGAAGGTACAATTTGTTTCTACCTCTCCTAGATTGTCATTTATTTGACAAACAATAATATATTTTTATTCTAAACTGAAATTTATATTACATTCTACAAGAATGTAATATCTAGAAGATATTTCACTTCACAAGAAGTGAAATACTGTGTGAAGGTTATTCTTAGAAAAATAGAACTTCAGGGCGGTTTGGGTGGACACATCCTGTTTTGGAGAAGAAGGAAGTGCATAGTATAAACATGAGACATTTCTTAACACTAAACAATGCCAGGGAACAGCCTTGGCCACATTTAGCTTTGTACCATAAATGAAACAGCCATGGACCAGGAATCTCATTATGGTGAGCGCCAAAGCAGGCATAAGTTCCAATGTTCTCATTGCCCAAATCAGAGCAGCTCTTACTTAAGAGTGGATAATCCTGTTGTTTGGATAACTTCAGGTTTAAACATTGTATGTAAAACCTGGAGACAGGTTTAAAGGGGCTTCAGGCCTCTAGAGATTTCAGAATGAGATATTACATTAAGCACTAATTAGGTAGTAATTAATTTGCAGCAATTAATACAATAAGACAAATAAATAAATATATTTATGCTTCTGTTGCCATGTAAACTGCATTTTTTACGTTTGTTATTTAGGATTTTTTCCTCTTTGCCTATACTTTGTTTTCATGCCTTGTCTCCTTCAAAATGCCTTTACACTTAACAAAAAATCCAAATCTAATAGAAATTATCTGACAGGAATACAAATTCCAACTCAGGAACTCCTATTCCAGTTTTGAATTGTGGCAGAATTAAGAACTCCCCAGATCCTGCTTCCTGTCATTTTTCTGTTTTTCTTTTTTCTTCCCAGAATTGAGCCCTGGTGATTTAGCCACGATTAAACAAGCTTAGATGTCTTTCTCATACATAAAATTTATATGTAAACTTTCCTTCATTTTTAGATGAACACATAACACACACATACTGCATTGCAGAAAGGAATTGGATATATACAAGTTATTTTTCCATTAGAAAGCATTTCAGTCACTGTTCGAGACAATAAAAAGTAAATTTGCATTCCATAAAACCTATAAAAGACTGAACAGGTTATTGCTAAAGAAAACATGTTCTTGATTTTCTGTGGACACTTTCAGGGAACAATAATGATACAAATATGACAAAAACACTAGGTGATACATCCACTTCTTTAATTATGGAACATGTCTAAGATAAAATTATTTATCCTAAGAATATTGACTCAATATAATCCTCTTCCAGGACTCTGATTTACCTAGAGTTGTGAATCAAAACCTAATAGCTAAAGATGTTTTTGCTTTTACCTGTGCATGTTTCTGCACTGATGGCTGTTGCTTTTCAGAGTGACATCCCTAAAGGGTACTTTCAGAAGACCCTAACCACCTTTCAACTGCTGTAATAAACAAAGCTGAAGATCAGGAGATCTTCAAGATCTCCAACAGCAGGAGTGGGGCTGACTCCAGCATTGGCCAGGCAGCCCCTGCACCTGCGAGCCTCGGGCAGCATCTGCCATGCACACTCCAGAGGATCCAAGTGACACCTCAGGGACAGGGCTGGAGGTTGTCCCTGCTGTGGGACAGGGGCTGTTGTGGTTGTGGGGTCCTGGACTATGGGGTGAGTGGGTGAAGCCTCACGAGAAGACCCAAGGGGGAGCTGTCTGGGACCAGCCTAGCTAGAACTTTCAGGACCCAAAATTTTGCAATTTTTCAGGTGAGAGAAAGCCAAATGCACTTCATAATTTTGTGAATAGGGCATTTTGACAGTCATAGTGATGTGTTCATGGCTTTTTTTTTCCTTTGAAAGCAAATTGAGGTGAGCAGAGGAAGGAGCTAGGTTAAGATGAATGCTTCTTCTCTCTTCTAGTAACACTGAAAATGTTTTCATCCAAAATCTGTCACTTTGAACTGGGGTGACCAAAGACTTAAAACTAGTGTTCCCCTTTTCTAGGCAAGCATTCTCAAATCTTTTTTCTACACACCTTTTCAAAAGAAAGAAAGAACAGAGAACTCCTCATACTTTTGTTTTCACACACAGAGGCTCATGACAGTTCAATTGTTTCAATCCAAGAGGAAAGATGGAAAAGGAAATGAGGAAAGTTCAGGTGGAAAGCTGCAAAATGGATGTCTTATGATTGTATATCAATAATTAGAAACTGAGCAGAGCGGATGACAGAATGGTCATTTTTCAAATGTCAGAGGAGAGTGTTTCTTCTGTACATGCAAACAAAGGTACCTTTATTCTGCTACAGAAAAAAAAAGAAAGAAAATAGCTACTGTGTGAATAAGTATTACTCAGGAAAATTGTTAGCTGAGGAGGGGATTTGAGGATGCAAATTATGACAGACAGCAGAGGGCTAGAATATTCACAGTTTGAGGCTTCTTAAATTTGCCTAAGCAGCAGAGCGCCAGTTGAAACATCATTTTCACAGTATGCCCAAGATTATACTGAAAGAGCAGAAAACCTGCACAAAATGCATGAAACAGGAAAGCCCAAGGATGCCAGGAGACACCAGTATTCAGAAAAAAGCCTGGTTTATGAGAAGACCTTACCCCAGTATTGTTGCACCTGGCTCTAAAGCTTTTGTTAGAGCACAGAAGCAAAGATAATGGCAAGAACTAAATATGGCAAGGAACCCCACTTTTCACCTTTGTGCACAACTACTCCATTTAAAATGTAAAATTATGTAATGAGAAAGTCAGAAACATAATTATGATTTTCCCAATATTTCTTCAAAAATTGAAGATGGTAACAACCAATATATTGGGGAAAGAAAAAAGAACAGAAAGGAAAAGTTAGGAAAAGATCTGATAAACGGAATAGCAGTAAGAGAGAAAGGCAAGAGAGAATTTAGGGACGAAAGTTGATTATTCTAATTTTTATTGGTCCATGTTTGGCCACTGATACTTAGTTGAAAAAAAAGAGGCAGAATACTACAACAGCAGTTTGCTCCTTACTATTAAAGAAATATCTGAAGAGGCAGCTAAAACCATCTACAATATACAAGCTGAATGTTGTCTAAAAATTAATTACAAGTAGGATTTAGCAAAGAATAGTTGATGAAACATATATATGTTTAAGAAAAAAATCTCGTTTTTTTCAGATCTAAAAGTTTATTTTGAATTTTTTGAGTTCAGCTATATTTTCCATTGCTCTAGCATTTTGTTTCAGTAACACTTATTTTTTCTGGGTTTAGAACTAAGATTTGAACATAAAGTTGTAATTATTCCATATTAACAGATATAATTTTGATTATTTCTAGTAGTTTCTATAGAAGAATTTGACTGTGAGAAATAGTGATATTCTGACGTATGATCCAAACTAGAATAAAAGTATATTTTGGAATGAAAATTTTTATTCTTAGAAAAAAAAATTTTCAAGGCCCAAACCTTTTATGCACTATTCTTAATTTTTTTTAGGGTGCTCATGGAAATTCAAAGTAGGTGGATAGGGTTAGGAATAATGTATATTAGAGTAGGAAATTACCAAATAGAAAATAACAATTGTCTTGCCTGCTTTTAGACAAAATTACTTTAAATATTTTCAGATGACCAACCAAAAAGTGTTCATATTAGAGGTAAATACTTACATGAAGCCTAAGTCAGTCATCATAAATTAGCATGAGTGCAGGCATGAATTTTGAACACAAAATGTGTGAACATTCTTTTGGAAGACAAAGTGTCAGTGCTAGTGAGGAAAAGGGTGATGCTGAATAAGAAAAATCAAATAGGTTCAAGAAAGTGTAGATTAAACTTTTATGTGTGCAAAATTTAAAAAAATATGGAATTAATATTTCTAAGCAAGCAGAAAGTGTATTTATGCATTCATTTATAATTATTTTATTTAATATAGTTGGAGTCATTTGGACTTCTGTGTACTTTAGCAGCAGTAACTTAAATAAATTCAGTTACAACTCTTTCAGACAATAGGAAGAAAAAATTCCTGTCTATTCCTGTGGGTTTAATTAACTCAGCTGCTCTCTCCAAAACACTTGTGGATGCATTGTCAAAAACAGGCTTAGAAATTTATAAACTTTAGTCCTCAGTACATTTCAATGGAATTTTCTTTCTTTATTTAAGAGTTTTCATTTAAAATTCTAGCTTTTCTAGTCACTGAAGAAGAGTAATTCTGACTACTAATTTTAAAAGTAGTTTGTATGATTGCTTGAGGTCTAGCCTTGTGCTCTTTCCTTCTTTGCTGCAGGCAAGTTCAATTACTTAGGTAAATGAGCACTGAATAATAATTGCATTTGGTGAAAGCATACTGGGCCAAATGGTTGTAAGCTAATTTCAACTCTATAGCTCCTCTCTGAATTCCATTTTGAATTTTGACATCAAGCAAAAATTAATGGAAATGCTGAATGAGATGGCTTTTTTTTATATAGTCTTTTTTGAGAAAATGTCACCAGAATTTCCACTTCATGTACAACTTTTTCACAGAAGCTTAATTGTTCATAAATGTAAGTCTGTGATGTTTGTTATTCAATGCTTAGTGCAACTACACTGTCCTTAAGTAATTCATATTCCTTTGGGCTGAAGTAGTTGTCCTTCATCAAAAAGGACAATCATTTATTTATTGAATATCCATTATATTGACTGATCTATAAATCTCTTTAATTGATTTATCTGCACATTTGTGAGGAATGATTATTTTCCCATGGTAGGTTAATTGCCACTGTGACAATATTACCAGTATATTTCCTATCCAAAATTATATTTTTCTTTTCACTTAAGGGTATGTCACAATTCCATTATAAGACTGGAGAACTAGTCAATCAAAGATTGATGAATTAAGAAGAGTAAATAACTTTGAATGCTTGGTAGGTTTAAGTCTTTCAGCTTCAAAGTTTAATTAAGGTTGAAATTAATTATAAGCAATTGGTTTATTTTTTATTATGCAGTGAATGACTATGTATGAGTAGCCATGACCATCTAAAGATGTTGATGAGGTCTTTCCATAATATTATGAGTTTATCAAGGGAAATATTCTGGAATAAGTTTAGGATAAGAAGGGCTGACACTTTCATGCCACTTTCAGTGACAGCATTACAATCAAGCAGGTTCTGCGTGTACCAACCCTTGCTTCAGTGAGAGAAATGAGCTGACTCGGGTCTGTCATGTCCTAACTGCCCTTGGAAAATTTGGAGCAAGTATATTCAACTTCCTTCTGATGGAAGGTCAGGATGTCATGGCATCCTTCCTGAATGATGCTGCATTCAGTAGGGATTTTCAACTACTTTCAAGATGGAAAAGATAATAAAAAAAGATAATCTCCAGCAATTCTGGTCTGTGAACCCTACTAGATGTGCTAATAGAGTATCTGGGTAATTGGGTAATCCTCTTGCCAATTATGGATTATTCTGCTTTAATCAATGAATTACAGACTTATTTTAAGTAAAATAAAACCTATATTATTTTTAACTCTTTTGCATGCTTTACCATCTTGAGATAATGGGTAATCTCAGGAGCCAGCTTATTTAAGGAAGTCACTTAAATTTTCATTCAGTTGACACTTGAGAATAATTTTTAAAATTGCAAAGTGATAATATATATAATAACAGTGCATCATTCTATATATATAATTTGTATATGTGAAATGGATATGATATAATACTTGCAATGGCTATTATCTAATAATTATATTTTATAATGTAAAGTACTTTGGTTATATACATTATATATGTTTTGTATTTCAGACACCAATATGAGTTTATGTGTATTTGTCCCTGTATGTGCAGTGTCTACTGTAAGAAAGCTGCACTGAACAATAATTTGAAACTAATCACTTCTTTAAGTAGAGGTCGTATTCCAAAGGAGAATATTAGATAGTGAATCACTGGCTCTACTGCTGATGGAAGTGTTATATTCTTAATTTTTCTCCTGATACATGCCATAATCTTAGGCTCAAAGTAAAATGCACGGTTTATCTTTGTGTTTGAGGAAATGAGCTGCTGATTTCTGCAAATACATTTTGTCTCAAAAACACAAGCAAAAAGCTCATTAACATATTTTCTTCTGCTACCTCTTAGAAGAGAATTGTTCATTAGAAAGAAAATGGAAATACAATTTGGTAAAGCTTGTAGCAGCTCTTACAGATGTATACAATAAACTAATGAAGAAAGAAAGTAGAGCTCTTCATGTCATATTAAGGTTAGCATCTGTCATGTATTCAGCTACGCAAGAAAGTTATGTAACAGAACTGTTAGATTTCAGAATCATTTTAAGACTAAAAAAAATGAAGGGCTCTCAAAAAACCATAAGAATACATTTAGAAAGATGCACTTTTATTTGATATAATATTACCATAATTATTATCATTACTAATAATATTATTAACAACAATAATTTTCTAAGTATATATTGATTTAATGAAGATTTTACAGAGTGAAATTGTAATAGAAGTCACACTTATTCTGGAAAGGGAGTAGAAAGAATCAACTTAGAAAACCTGTTCTAAATAGGTTTTACGCTGCATTAATAACTTTAAACATCTGTTTTGCCTTGCTGAAAACACTTAAATGTAAGAATTAATATAATTTTAGTGCATGTTTTATTATATGTAAATAACAAACTATTTTCTGTAATTAGGACTGTAAAATGGTGATTTAGTTAGATCTGGATTTATAGTAATTCTGGGAAGAGACAGGTCATTTGCTTTTGAATATCTTGCTCACTAAAATAAAACAATGGCCATTTCTGAAAAAAATACTGTTATGTGAGCAGCTGGTGAAGAGTTTAACAACTTTAATTGCTTATCTTAGAGTCAAATTGCTAAAAATAAGGAATGAACTCAAGAAATGTGCGTTCTGATTGAATTCTGAAGTGAAAATTTCAACAGTATTAATCAAAATTGCACTACATAATAATGAAAAATAGAACCTCCACCACTTCATAGCTTCAAAATTGTGGGAGAATGGATTGTAAGAGAATAGAGATAGTGCTGCAGGCAACCTGGCCCCGATAAGTTGCAGCTGTGTAACACAGGTGGCCAGCATTGAAGGAGAAGTGTGGAATGTTGATGTGCATTGACCAGTCACAAAAGAGTAAAAGGGCACACAAGTGTTATGCATGTGAGACACAGGGTGTAAAAGGTTGTACCTGGGAATAATAAAGTGCTGATACTTATCACCATCTTTGGTGTCTGTAGTGAGTCCTCCATTACAAAATGTGTGTCTTCATTATATATTTAAAAAGCAGTTAACCTCCATTTTCTTTCTTTTATTTTCCTATTAAAATATCCATGCTTTGTTTGCATTCATTTCCTTACAGACCTTGCAAAATCCTGGTTCTAAGTGACAGGGACATCAATTCTCATATCATTCCCACTTAACTTCTGTTGGAAATTAGTATTGTCTTTAAAACATGTCTGCTGAAATATGGAGATATTTTTCCTTAATAAATACTCGGAAATGTAGCTAATTTACTCTATAAATTTGTTAGAAGCCAGTATATTAAATATTTAGTGAAAATATAGTTACAAGCATGTTCTCAGATTTATTAACCTTGAAGTGGCAGAAAGTTGTCAGATATGTATACTAACAAGGAATACCAGGAACAGAAAACTAACTTTCTGTAGTTTCTGAAGATATCCAATGCATTACTTCAAAAAATTTTTCTCTTAAAAAATTATAAATAATTTATTATTAGAGAAAAAACATTCCTCATAATCTATATTTTTAAACTCTCACACAAGAACAGGTGTATCTTTCATTTCAGATTTGCTAATACTCTTTCCTGTTAGCAACGCTGCTAGTTAAAAGGTTGTATCACTTCATGGTCTTTCACTAAACCGTAATAAATTTTAGTCACCACACAGATGTGCCCATATCAATTCCACTGGGAGTGTGTCTGCTCCAGTGTTTGGTATTCCATACAGTAGCTCAGAAATTTCCTTATTGTGCTGGTTTTGGCTGAGTTATTTGCCATGCACCAAACCACGTGGTGCCACATTTTGGATTTATGGCCAAGCCAGTGCTGAGAACACAACATGTTTCTGAGTTATTGCTGAGCAGGGCTTGCGCAGGGTCCTGACCTTTCCTGTCTTCACACCATGACCACAAGAAGTGAGGAGGGAGCACAGCTGGGACAGCTGAGCCCAGCTGACCAGAGGGATATATTCTGTGCTGTCTGGTGTCATGCTCAGCACACAAACAGAGGGAAGATGACAGAAGCAAGGGACATTCAGAGCGATGGTGTTTGGATTCCCGCTTCCCAAGTCACTGTTAATTGTGACGGAGCCCTGCTTTCCTGGAGATGACTGAACACCTGCCTGCCCTTGGGAAGTGGTGAATGAATTCCTTCTTTTGCTTTGATAGAGCATGAAGTTTTTGCTTTGCCTGTTAAACTGTCTTTATCTCAATCCACAAGACTTTTACCCTTCTAGTTGTTTCCCCACTTCACTGTAGGGAAGTGAGCAAGAGGCTTCACGGGTCAGATCTGCCCCACTGGCATTAAACCACAACAACTCAGAACTAATTACGACAGGGTTTCTTGAGAATGGAGAAGGAATTAAACTAATTGTTTAAGCAACTAGTGCTTAAACAAGCACTAGTAGGACTAGTGTCTTTACAGACATAAAATCAAAATATAGTGAGAATATGTTTAAAAAACATTAGCTCCAATTTTAGAATTGTTACTCCACTTTTAGAGCTGGCCTGTGTTCTACTGTAACTCATTTTATAAAAAAAGTAGAGAAGTAAATAACTTTATTTAAGAAAATTATTTATCTAGAAAGAGAATGAAATTGTGGATTGATCTTTCCTTTCATGAGAGTTAAGTTGATTTATACTAGTAAAGATTATCAAGGTATTGGTCGTGGTAATTTATTTATGCTACCTTCAATTTTTTTACCTCCATGACTATGAGACAGAAAAATTTTAGACACCTAGCATGAGGTTTACTCTTAGTGAAGAAAGAATTTTTTGTAGAATCAAAATTAGTCATAAATACTTCAAATAATCCTATATTTAATTCCCACCCCCACACACCCCAGGAAATTTTGGAAGTAGAAAGTATTTAAATTCATGAAAATAATCAAAGATATATCTTTTGTTACTAGATCTTCAGGTACGATGCTACCTAGGAATAATGCACCTCATTTGTCATCCTTGCAATTCCACAGGCTTATTTTCCAGTATTCATGAAGTTGCTAGTTAACTTAATTCCCATTCTTTGCAAGTCACCTTTTGTATATACCTTATTTTCAGTGTTCTGAAGGTTGCATGTATTTGTATTTCTCACTGTTTATATGATGGTGAGTGTAAGTTTACACTCATTAAAGGCGATGAATTCTGCTGATCTATCCATGCTGACAGTCTTCTCATTGGCATTGGTTTAGATCTATGATTACTACTCTTCTGCAAAGGAACCATATTTTTTATTATTAATTCTTAACCTAATAAAGTATTAGCTATATTGTGTGCAGCTTTATCTCACATGTATATTTATGTGATCAGCAAGATTAACCTGGAATTTGAACAATGAGTATTAAATGAGTATTAATCATTCTCTGTCAGCTTTCTCTCTCTATTTTTTTCTCCTAATTTCCTCTTCTTAAAGTCTGAGTAACTTAAAGTTGGATAGTTAGAGTTTGCTAAGTCAATGCCTTGTGAAATGCTTTATTTCAATTTAACTGTGATTTAATATTTGCCAAGTATCCTTGTTTTGCAAAGTTTCTGAGTAAAAGTTTGTTGTGCAACCCCCTGAAAACATTGTCACGTGCTGCCTCAGGGTATAAAAAAACCTAAGCCCCTTTAAAGGAGCTCATCAAATCAGTTCCAACCTTTACATTTCTATCTTTTACTTAAAAAAAAAGAAAAGAAAGTATTATCCTACCATTCATAACATCTGCTGATATTGCATCCAGTAGTATATGAGGATTCATCTTGCAGCAATATGTTATCAAAACAGGAATAAGCATTCACCTGTTTGGGTTGAGTTGGAAGGTGTCAAATAAAATTATGTAATACAGATGATGATAATTTTTATTTATTTAAAAAATCAACAAAAAAAACCCCTTCAAACACTTGGTAGATAAATCTCATAAGGCTTCTTCTTCATTTGGAATGCTGGCATAATTTCTGACACATTTCTACTATGTGTTATGCTATGAATATTTTTATTAATAACCTGGATTTGGCAAAGACAATACCAGTGTACATGGTTAAGAACAGAATTGCCCAAATGCCAAAAGGAAGCCTTTCATTTAATGTCAATATTTTGGACAAGCTACTTCATTATTTAAGTTTGTGTTTCAAAAGAATGTGTTTGCAATTGGGCTTATTCTGCATCACACATGGAAGTGCACTGCATTCTGATTGTTTACCAGTTGTATTCCATGCATTCTCAAGGTTATTTTTAACTTTCAGGAAATTTGCTATTTTTCGTGTTCAGCCACTCTTGAATATTCTCACTGCTCTCTAACAGGACTCCTGTACTGAGGATACCATTTATACCCAACATTTGTCCTTCAGAAAAATTTAAACCAGCTGCATTGTCATTAAATTCAAATGAAAAGATAAACAACATGGATTTTAATTGTCTTTGCCCCAGAACATTTTTTTTACTGTGAATATAAATTTTCACACTCTTAAAATTAATTCGTGTTTCTCATTACTGCTCTACATTTTCTGTTACAGCACTAAGAACTCTGTGACACTTCTAGCTGTCTTGTGGTTACAAAATTCTCTTTGAAAGAGTTAGAAAGGGAAGCTGGGGGTCAAATTAAGACTGTGAGTTCAGAAAAGATAAAATACTGTTGGTTTTGCAAAGGATGCTATTTGGCAAACAACCTGCCCTTGAAAGTCTCTTTTATGTACTCAATAATATCTATGCTGATATCTATGAAGCATGTTGTCTTTCTAATTTTTTTTTCCCTATGCAGAAAAAATGAGAAGGAAATGAAGCAGAGAAAAAACTTTGAGGTCTTTCACTTCTTCAATTAAAAGTGTGGCAAGGGAGGCATCATTTGGTTAAATCAGCAGATTTTTAAATTACCTGTTATTTTTTCTTCATTGTGTATCCATTTAAACAGATTTTTTTTTTTTTTTTGCTATACAAAAAGTGTACTTTTTGTGGTAGCATCTGCAATAAATACTTTTTTTTTAATTAACCCTTCAGGGGAATTAGAACAAGCAAGTGTAGCAACAGTGGTAGTGTATCTGTCCATCTGGCAGGAATATCACCATCAACTGGCATCATATGGTAGCTATTACATAATCCCTAGAAGAACGTGAAATAGATCATATTCTGGGCTATAACTAATTCCACTAACATAATTTGATTAGAAGATACAGGCATCTAAATGTAGGCTGGCAAAAAACACCTAGATCACCACACCTCTAGAATCCCCTTAAGTATGGAAACACCTACATTAGTGAACTCAGCTGTTTGTTTTGGGG
>VXBC01005917.1:1227089-1277879 GCA_013399945.1 Ploceus nigricollis | reverse complement strand
TTTTTGGTTTAAATTTATTTTATTTTATTTTGTTTTAATTTACCTATACAATAGCATCTACTGAATGTCAGGGATGTGTACTGATACACACCATACACAACCAAACCCACAAAGGATTACTACCAATGAGGTATTTAATTTTAAGATTTAAATTAGACAGATTTTAGTTCATGCTGTTCTTTTCATAAGTATCTCTTGCCTGACTCCAGTTGTCAACATTCTTAATACTTCATTTTCCTCTGCTTTTCATCCTTTGACTTAATTATAATAATTTAAGCACTGATGTGTCTTGTCATACTCCTTGGTTTGAGATTAACAATGGGTTTTCCAAAACAACTAGTAGTTATAAAACAGTCTATAAAGTAGATGCAGATGTTAAAAATATTTTTAACAAATGAACAACTTTTTAGGGCAGCAGGATAGGTTTGGTCTGCTCTTTCCCATGCTCTTGAAGACAAATGGAGGCACTCACATCACAACATTGTCAAAGAGCTTCTTTCTGCTTACACAGACTAGTAATCAAATGACACTTTAGATGCCGTCTGATCCTTTTTCCCCCTCTTTTGAATGTAATTTTGAGAATGACATTTAGGTAAGGATTATAACTGTGACATGAGTAAAAAGTAGACTTACTGCCTCAAAATATAAAGCAATACTAAGGTCTCTGAAATGTATGATACAAACACAGAATAGCTTATATTGTTTGGCAATTGTGAGACAGCTTTTGAAATTAATTTTGGAACATTTCAAAGGTATCTGACATTGACGATGCCGAGAAATGTGACACATGAATATTTCTAGTGCTGTTTGATTACCTAAGACTAAGCAGACACGTTTACTATTTGCGAATGTTAATATAACATTTACAGAAGTTTATGGTTACCAAGAAATACTTTGATTTCACAGGCATGATACAGAAGTCAAAGGGAAATGAACATTTTGTTTTATTCTGAAATAAAAACTGTGTTCCTATGCCAACTACGTTAAAATTACAAGAAACCTCTTTTAAAGTTACACCTAGAAGCTATAAGTCTATTTGATACCTACATTCTTATTTAGCTGAGGTCTTGATTTTTCCTGTAGAAATGCTAGTCTTAGTTGCACATGTTGCTCTCACCCAGAATCTTCAAGACATAAAGGCAACAGTGCTGAAGAATACACTGAGATACAGCTCTGTCTTGGCTTATTAATATTTGTTTCAATAAATTTTCAATAAAGGCTAAGCTTTAGTGCACCCAACTGCAGGACCTTACAGATACAGACAGGGATTGTACAATTTATCCATAATTTATATTATTTTGGAAAATACTGATATTTAAAGGTTGTTGTAAATCTCTGCTTGCAACTTAGTATGGGATCCCCACTCACACAGCATTTTGCAGATTGCAATAATGGATATAGAAGTGATTCTGATGATGCCTTCTGAAATGGAGTTTCATTTGCACCCTTCTAAAGGGTGCTGAAGTGCTGTGGAGGGTTCACAGAAGAACTACAATAGTGACTCAAGTAGAATAGTTTTAATAGACAGTTAAAAGGGGATTTTATTACAATTTTAGGCATATCTAGGGGAACAGAACATCTAACAATAGACAAGACTTTAATTGAACAAAGGAATATCTAACTTTTGTTAGTGAAATTTCAACTAAGAAAAGAGTAAGTTGGAAGGCAGATCAATATTTGATTTCAACAGTGTTGATTAACAGAAAAACAATAAACAAAGTTCTGTGAAAGTCACTCATAATTCTGGGTATTGAAATCATAAATAGTTTTTTTTTCTAAAGGAGATGTTTTAGCCCCAGCACAAGATTTTGGTCATATGAGCATAAAAACAGACAGTGACACATTCTTCCATGGTGAAGAACTACTAGATGACATTCTAACATTGTGCAATATATTGGCTAAATAATAAAAATATTTATTTTAGGAACACTGATGTATTAAAATATTTTAATTTTTTTTGTAATCTGTGAATATTGATAATCTAATTAGAAAATATAATAAACCAAAAGGAAGCAGTACTGAAGGATGGTTTACCACCACTAAACTGCTTGCAAATACATCCAGTGCTGTTGTATCATAAGAATTCATTTGTGGTAATCAGCTATAAACATTAAAGAGGCAGAAAAATAAGTATTAAAATATTTTAATTTCATACCTATATCTATTGAAAAGGATGCGCTAAATGTTTTAATTACTTTTGTCATTTATGGTCACCTTCAAACTATTTCCTTTGTTTAAATTATTAATACTACTTTAAAACATTTCTTTTGTTCTACTTCAGTTTTTGTTCAAGTCCTTTTGCTTGAAAAATAGCTGCTCGTGGTTTATATCAGAGTACAGAACAGACTTTCTAATCTGCCTCAATACATTCAAATTGTTTTTCACCTGCAGGTCAAGTTATATAACTTTGCCTAGTTGCAACAATTGAATTTCTCCCTCTGCAGCTCATAACTTGGTATTTGAATTCATCATTAGAGAGCTTTAAACAGCCATCTTCATTGACTGAGGATATTACTTGTTTATCTGTTAGATAAGAGACATGTGGTGAAAATATCCGAGAGTGAACATTCAGTAGTGCTTTGGATTAAGTTATTATGCATTGAAGTCATTATACATTGGCACTTCCTACTTTATCAGCGAAGTTTCAAAGCATATAAACATGCACATTTATTTTTATGCAGTTTCTATTTCCTGTGCATTTGTGTTAGTAAGAGGGAGTGCTAGGTATTGTACCTTGAATTATGACACTGTCTTGGTGCAGGTGTAGGTATTGTGTTATCTTTCAAGTGGAAGAAGTATACTTAATGTTTTATTTCTGATTCCACAGGAAACTGTTACAACAGGCTGTGCAAGGTACATCAGAAAACATCATCAGCAACACATGATCTCCAAGACAACTCTTGGTTATACTTTCTATTAGGATACAGCTGTTCCCAGACTTGGATTCAGCTATTCCCAATTGTGCTAAATGTTCCAAAGACAAAGGACATAGCCAGCCATCCCCTAGAGCCTTGAGCTGTGTCTCTACCCCATGTCCACAGGATGGGGCTGCCTTGCAAAGGGCAGAGGAAGGAAGCCAAAGGGGGCACTGGGCTGCAAGGGGGCTCAGGGACAATGCTCACATCCTGTGAGTGCAGTGGCCATGACCAGACTGTAAATCATGAGTGCTGCCAAGGTGCTTCTGAAGGGCTCCACAACACTCTGAGGTACTGGCCACTCCTCCCAGCTTGTCATCAGCAAACTTGCTAAGGGGGATTTGACATGGGAATTTATGGTTTTCGTTTAGTATATATTAAAATAAAAAATAAATATAAGATATTAATTATATTAATCCAGATGCAATGAATACCAGGTAAAAAGTGAATTTTATGTTTTTAAGTGAGGGAGAGGTTGGAGAATGGTCTATTCAGAGCAAGAAAGTGATACACAAGCAAAACGTATACAAAGATTCCCATGGGAGAACCTGGCAAACAGTTTCTTTACTGGATTCACTAACAGAAAGCAGTGAGCAATTCAGTAGATTTAACCTTCCCTAACAGAAAGGGTAGATCCATACATGCTCAGCCTTGGCAACAGACAATTGTTATTGTTTCTCAGCCAAGAGTTCAGAACTTTCATGTGACTGCTGTTACACACTTCGTGGTATTTCCAATGTAATCAAAAATACATTCTAAGAATCTGCAACATACATTGTGAGAACATACAAAATACAAAGTATTTTGCAATACTTCAGTGCAGCAAATGTCCATGTATAAAAGCTGCTAGCCATTAACTGTGTCAAAAGAAAAGACTCAAAATCATGTACCAAAATCTATCCACATAGGGAAGAGCTAAGTCTCTACATGAAACAAAAGCTACACAAGAAACATCTGGTATTACCTTAAACTTGTCTATGTGAACTTTTTTCACTGTTTGGTAACGCTTCAGTTATATGAAGTTATATGCTGCCACTTTAAAGTTACCATACATGCAGAAGATGAGGTAATTTTTAAACTCTTCATACCCCTTCAACAGTGAGCATGTTTGGTTTTGGTTTTTTTTTTTCCCCTGCAAGCCATTGTTTGGCTTCAGCAGCAAAAAAGGCCCAAACACATCCATTCTTCCTGTTTTGATGATGATATTTTCACCATTCATTTGGCTGTGTTTGTCTGTTTAGTAACCAAAAATTCCTTGATGAGCTCCCATTATGTATTGGTCATACCTGCAGCTTCCTATATCCATGTGATCAGTTGGATATAACATAGTTTGGCAGTGTAGAAAGCAGGTCTTCCAATGTGTTGAAGTAATTGAAACAGGGATTGTCTTTGGTAAGGAAGAGGAGTAGTGCCTGGAGCAGTTATCTTTGCAATGACAGCAGCGAACTTCAGTGAGAACAAAGGTACATGTCTATCTTCATGACACACAGTATGGGCTACTGACTCATCAAGCTGTTTCTCATTTGTATAGTTAAATTCTCATGCTTTCATTTTTATGCTCCTTGCAATTAAGCACTATGTTCTTATCAGATTAACAATTTTTTTTTTGAAGGGAAAAAAACCTACCCGAACCCCCATATGTCTCTCAGAGTAGGGAAAAACACACTATTCAGTCATTGACTGGAACTGTGGTGCATGTTTCAAAATGTTAGTCTTTACTATCTTCCAAATTTCTATTTATATGCATGCAGCTTGTTGTAAGCCAGAAATGTTTCCAATATGTTGCTGGAGAGATGTGTGTGCATTTATTGATTTATTTATCATTTGAAAGCAAAGTTTGCCTATTTATAAAACATGAGCCATGCCACTTGAAAATACCTCACAGAAAATTCTCACCTTGAGGACAGCCAACTAGTACTTCAGTGAAATTAAATGCTGTGACTAATGCCAGCAATTATCCTCCTTTATTAATAGCTATAAAGGGCCTATTTGTTTCCATGTTGGTGCTTACCAAATTGATCTGTTTTAGTGAGTGCTGAAGTGCAGATTTATTAGTATTTCTCTCAGTATTAGAGCAGGAGAGCAGCAGACACAGATCTGCTCAGAGAAAAATTAAATGGTGGGTTTTTGTAACTACAAATTTACGACACAGAACTGACAACTAAGAGAGGCTGCAATGAGGATTGCTGAGTCTGGTCACTGCATTAACAGGATCAGATTACAACATCATCAGTACAAGACCATCCCCTCAATGCCTGATTTAGCTGAAACTACTTGAAGATTAAACAAAAGGACCACACATGAAATCTCACAATGTAGATGTTTAATGTTTTATGGAGGGAAAGAAATATTTTATAAGTTGAAAAAGAGCTGTGTAAAGAGAGAGACAAACAGTGACACTGTAGTTACAACCATGTTTTTTATTTAATTCTAATGTCACAACACCAGGCAATGAAAGGAAAATTCTAACTTTCATTTAAAATTCAAGTTTCAGCAGAGACATTAGGAAGTCACTGTACTAATACCAAACTAATGAAGAAGATGTTAGTACATTCCCTTTTTATTTTTTTGACTTATGCTAAAGCTGAGTACTATTCCAGTCACCTCTTACTTTCAGAAGATTTAATTACCATAACTAGCTTTAATTTTGTGTTGATTAAAGTGCCTCAAAGGAATTCCGTTAAGGTAGCATGCTTAAGGTTCAGACTCTATATGCAAATAAAAGAGATACAGTTAAAAGCCTTGTGATTTGTACTCCTTATTGTAATAGAATGCAGTCTTGGAAGAGAAATCTGTCCAGTCACAGATTTCAATCTGACCTGACAGAAAACTTACAAATGTTCCTGGAGTAATTTTTCATTTTAAAAGAAAGTAATGCATTTAGCTAAAAGTATGAACTGCAGCAAAGTCTATGCTTCCGACATATAAGCATATTTTCAACATACTTATTTTGTTATGAATATTCATCTGATTTTGTATTACAGCGCTGCTTACATGCATAACTGCAAACACTCTACTATTGCATGAGATACAGCCCTGGCTGTGACAAAAGCACATTGACAGTACAGGAAATGCCAAATTATGTCCAGTACACAAAGGTGCAAAGATTACTCTCAGGTCTTATGGGGGACTCAGAAAAATTCCAGTCAACTCCATGACTGTGGAGTCCTGTATGGTCAACCTTGAACTCATATTCTTGGTTGCTGTCCAATATACTCATGCTCTTCAAACATAGATCTATTTTGGGTATTCACAGTGCGTGATGTACATTTCACTACTTTCTGCCACAGGTTTATGTATTCTTTTGGAAAGTGGAGCTAGGGACTGGTGCAACTTGAAGCCATTTCCTCTTGTCTTTCGCTTGTCACCTTCAAGAAGAGACTGACACTCCCCTCAGCACAACACCTTTTTGGGCAGTTGGAGAGAACAATAATGTCCCTCCTGAGCCTCCTTTTCTCCAGGCTGTACACTTCAAATTTCCTCAGCTGCTCCTCATCATCAGACCTGTACATGAGACCTGTGCTCCAAACCCTTCCCCAGCTCCATTCCCCTTCTCTGGACTCGCTCCAGCCCCTCAATGCCTTTCTTGTAGTGAGAGGCCCAAAACTGGACACAGGATTTGAGGTGTGGCCTCACCAGAGCCAAGTACAGGGGACAATCCCTGCCCTGGTCCTGCTGCCACACTATTGCTGACCCAGGCCAGGTGCCATTGGCCTCCTTGGTCCCCTGGGACGTCTGGCTCATGTTCAGCTGCTGTTGATCAACATCCCCGGGTGCTTTTCTGCCGGGCACCTTTCCAGCTACTCTTCCCCAAATCTGCTGCATTGCCTGGGGTTGTTGTGACCCAATCAGTACTTTACCTTGTTGAAGCTTGTGCAATTTGCCTCAGCCCATCAATGTGGCCTGTCCAGATTCCTCTGTAGAGCCCTCACACCCTCCAGCAAGTCAGCACTCTGCCTAGCTTGGAATGCTAGGTGCTGTTGATATCCTTGTCCACATCATTGATAGAGATATTAAACAGGACTTTTCCCAACACTGAGCCCTGGGAAACACCACTGGTGACTGGCCACCAGCTGGATGTAATTCCACTCACCATCACTCTTTGAGCCCCGCCATCCAGCAACTGTGGCTTCTCTGACATAAGGACTGACTATAAAAATATGGAAGATTAGGCTCTGTTTAATTTGTTGGCGTCTTTCAAATTAGGATAACGCCATAATGTGCCAATTAATTTTACTTTTACAGTACTTTTCTTTCTTTTAATCTGTTTTTCATCAAAGGAAAATTAAGGAAAATTAAAGCAGAGATGAAGCGTTGCCAGTGTATAGAAGCCATAATTGTTTTGAAAGCATTATGAAAATACTTGTAAAATAGCACATAAAGGTTATTCTCAGCTTCTGCACAGCTCAATGTAGTAAGTCATATTAGGAAAATGGTCACTGGATTAGAGCTTGCAAAAACAGTTTCGAGGCTAGTTACAGCCTAAAAATACAAATAAAAATAGAAATTGATGTTACAAATGCTGATAAGTGTAGTCAGTCACTGACATGTCTGGTTTTAATAGACCCAGGTTTAAGCTACAGATATGTTATTAAGATAAGCAGATATTGTTAATAAAATTGAAACTTACAGTTCTGTCATATAGAAAACCATTCATAGAATAGAAAGGTTGATTTTAATCAGTGAATGCATGGAAAAATACAGAATGTTTCATAACACTGAGTTATTTGAATGCTTTACTCCCAGATGGTGTTCATATATTCAGCCTCTCCATTCCTTTCAAGGTGAAAAATAAAAGTAAACAAAGAAGAAAACACACTTGTTTGCTCTCATTGAAATCATCTTGAATACTTTAAAATAATCACTTCAAACCATGAACCCTTCCTCTTACTAAAGTTAATTCTGTAACACAAGAAATATAAACTATATCTAGGAAAACTAAGCTGTTTTCACTTTCTATCCAAAAGACTAAATTATGTCAGTGATGCTGCATTTTTACCACTATTGAAAGTAAATAGGAAAATATTTTAATTCATACATGAGGAAACTTGGAACTGAATGGCTTTGGTGACCTAAAGACATTTACTAGTAGTTCAGATACTTAAATTGGTACCAAGCATAGAATAGTTTTACTCTGTGTGTGAGTGCTCAGTAATTGATATAAAACCAGTCTGTGCTGAGTCTATTTTCTGCTGAAGAAAAATGCAGAAGGGAGAGGGATTACTACAGTTTTGCTTCATTGACTATCAGAATTCTGGTCCACTAAAAGCGTGTTTAAAGATCCTATTGTCAGATCAGAGAAGCCGCCATAACTTCACCCAGAGGGTGGTTGGGCACTGGAACAGGCTCCCCAGGGAAGTGGTCACAGAATCAGCCCTTCAGAGCTCAAGAAGCAATTGGACAATGCTGTCAGGCACTTGGTGTGGCTCTTGGGGCTGTCCTGTGCAGCAACAGAGTCAGACTTCAATGGTCCTTGGGGGTTCCTTCTACCTCAGGACATCATTCTATTCCATATTCTATGGTTCTATGATTCTTTGAACTTTGTTTTATTTGTGTTATTGTCTTCCTTCTCTGCACACACACGTTTTTATATGTATAAAAACGTTAAGGAAATTCAAATGCCAGGAAAACCCCAGAAATTCTGTAACTGATTAGTCATGGGGAAAGACAATATCTTGATAATATTGAAATGTCATGACTTGCAAGCACCCACTAATTTTATAAGAGCAGCAGTGAGTCTGTTGTGCTGACTCATACTACTACAGAGTCATGTCAGAACTCAGTAACTCACCATTCTACAAAGAAAGATGCCCACCTCCCTGCTACTGGTGCCACATGTGCCACTGTTTCATTCTGTGACCTGAAGACCTCTCATCATCACCATTTCCTTGCATGAAACCTGAGCAGAAAAGCTGCAGCACCTCACTCAGCCTCATTGTCCTGTCAAATGTGGAGCATTCAGAGCAAATTGCTAAGAAATCCTTCTACTAGGGAACACGTGGACCTTTACAATTTGTAGGGAAAGGAAATTCTGCAGGTTCACTTCTGTGCATGACATGACCATGGTAAAGTATAAATTGCAACCCTTCCTAAACAAACTAAAACACACAACCAAAATGCATCAGCAGTGAACACAGGGATACTGTGGCAATTTTACCTGGCAAGCAACTAAACACCATACAGCCCTTTGCTCAGTCCTCCACAACAGGATGGAGCAGAGAACTGGAAAAAAGGTAAAACTCATAAACTGGGATACAGAAAATTTAATAGGACAGAAAATGAAGGGAAAGCAATAATAATGCTAAAGAAATATTAAAAAAAGTTGATGCACAATGCAGTTGCTCACCACCCTCTGACCAATGCCCAGCCAGTCAACTTCCTTGAGTTTTATTTTTCAGTAAAATGTCATATGATGTGGAATATCCGTTTGTCCAGCTGGGGTCAGCGGTCCTGGCTGTGTCCCATCCCAGCTCCTTGTGCCCTCCAGCCTCCTCGCTGGTGAACTGGTGGAGAAGCTGAAAAGCCCATGACTTAGTGTAAACACTGTTTAGCAACACCAAAAAAATCAGTGTGTTATCAGCATTATTCTCATCCTAAGTCCCAATTACAGCACTGGACCGCTACCAGGACGAAAATTAACTCTGTCCTGGCCAAAACCAGGACACAATTGTCATGTTTTTGTATTGGAGCGTAGCAGTGATTGGCGCGCTATGATCTTTGACCCTCAAGCAACCACGCAGCAGAAGGGTGCTCTGAGAGACTGAACAAGGTAGACAAATGTTTTCATTTCTTCTGTCTCCAAGACAGATATACCAAAAGTCCCTTTTGGGTCTCCTTTTAGGTCCTTGAAATACCTTCTCCTGCGTTAGTCTATGCCAGGGATTCATGGAACCTCTGTGCTAGTCACAACGGGGTGCTTTTGCCACTCATTCCCCCTCAGGTTCATATTGGCCTCCAAAAGAGTTAGCTGTTGGGATTTCCCTGTCATTTCAGAAATACAGATGTGATAGGAAGTAATTATTTACTATAAGGCACTAAAACAAGCTGCCCAGAAGAGTGGAGGGAATTGCCTCCCTAGGAATATTCAAGGGAAGGCTGGTCTATTGAAAAGTGCCCCTGCCCATGGCAGGGGCGTTGGAACTAGATGATGTTTAGGTAACTTTTGACCCAAATCATTACGTGATTGTGTGATTCTCCTTTATACAGATTTCCTTATCTGCCCTCCTTCCTGTTTTCAGTAGTCCAAGTGGATCGCACGTAGGCAAGAGCAACTTGCATTTGTTTCTAGGAGTTCGTAGTCTGCAACACACGACTTGATTTAGTGGGAGGGGAAATACTGGAGGGAGAAAGAAGGTTTACAGTGAATTTGTTTGAGCTCTGAAGCTGTTTTTCGTATTGAGTTGGCTACATGACCATGTTGCCAGCTCTCAGTCTTGGTAGCCAGCCAGAGAAAGTACATGATCTGAAGATCCATTTTCGGGACATGGATATATCTACAGGTAGCATGGATGAATCCAGAGAGGGAGTGCCTGCAATGCCATTCTGGATCATCAGCAGTCACACTCTGCATTTCTGTCCCTCTGACCAGAACCTGTTTGGAAGAAAAAGGCAGGAAATCCATCTCTCATTCTTCTACTGGAATCACATCTCTTAATGACATTAAATAGACTGTGGCCTTGATACACTGCTGACTGAGAGAAGATTTTTTTTGTATTTTTACTTCTGTTTTGAACTTATGATTGACCAAGTGTTCTGTCAAATGCTTGGATTACTATATACCTCTTACATATCTCACTTTTTCAACTAATAAATTATTAGTACTGCACAGGGTATTTAGTATTAATCAATTAAAGAAAAAGCAGCAATGCTTTTTAAATGCCTTTATATTTTGTGCCAATGAGGAACAAGGGATAAGGCATTATTCTGTCTATGACAGGAATACCATTTTTACTTTTGAGTTTGCAAATATAAATACTGTAAATTTGAAGGATGGCATTGTATTGAAACAGTCTGTGTGGTCCATAAAGATACAGTGTTATCATTAAAAAATATTAAGGAAAATATCATTACTTTCTGTATTACCAGCAGAGTAAGGTATGCATTTTTAGCAGTCTACAATACATGCTAAAGGCTTCTTTTTCTGTACAAAAATTGTACATTATATCATAATACTCCTAGAAATCTAAGAATAGATATTTTATCACATTTTACTGAAATAGGTCTTTTACTTTTATAACTAGTTAAAACCCTTTATATTGTTATCTCATGGTATCATAAAGATTGAAAAGAAGGGATATTTTATGAGATACCACATTTCATTTGGATTCCAAACCAACATACTCACTGAGCTACACAGAATAGTACTTTTTGTCCTTAGTGTTTGGCACACAAAGTATTCTCAAAGTACTTGTTGGGAGGAGAGTAGAATGAACGTTATTTATCTGTTGGAAATATTTATTGTCTTTCTTATTTTCTAAGAATATAATATGAGTAAAATAATTGTAATATTCCTTCAGACTTTACTCCAGTTTGAAAGTCTTGCAAAGTCATCCAAAAGAGGTATGTATTTGTATAACATTTTCATATTAAATTTATATAGAGAGATAGATAGATAGATAGATAGATAGATAGATAGATAGATAGATAGATAGACAGACTGAAGATTAATTTAAACCCTTAAGAAGATTAGGAGAAGGATTGAAATTTTATCAATTTTTTGAATAGACAATGTGTGAAATTGAATAGAAAAAAGAAAACATGAAATAGGTTCTAATACAGTCTTTGCTTCACAAAATTTCTAATTGCATCTTGTACTTTAATTATGGCATATGTCTGGATTTTTGTTTAGCCTTCTGTCTTTGGAAAGCTTCAAGAGTGCTTTAAAACAAACATACTAAATACCCCACTGAGATAATGAGATGAGCCATGGTGATAAACAGAAACTTCTGTTTCTTAATCAAAGACTTTGATAGTAAATATTATAAATATGTTATATATTGCTTTCATAAGTGAAGATAATTGTATGACTTTATAAAGTAAAGTTACACATGTAGATAATAAAGATGCACTGAACTTATGGAGACAATCCTATTGTCCTATGTACATTAATTTGGTTTCATTTTAAAAATAACAGCATAGTTTTATACACATTTAGAAAGTGGTTGCTCATTTGGAAAGATCTACTTTTGATTGAAACTGCTCAGGCAAAGCTAAAGATTAAATAATCAAGTATATGGGAAGCCAGAAATAATAAGCAATAAGTTGTGGCTTTTATTGACAATTTATGCTCAGCAGAGCTACATGGATGAGAATCCCTGAGCTCAGATCTTGCGGTCTGCCTCAGAAAGTCTGGCAGCTGTTAGGAATGGATTTGCAATTCTGGCCAAAAATTTCCCTAACAGAACAATTTTCTTCTGATTCACAGCAGCAACATTTAAAATATTTTCAAATGGAAGTTTCAAAACATTTAATTCCAGAAAGTGTCAAAATGTTTTATTTCAACATTTTCACTCTCAAAATTGAATACTGCAGTAGGATTTGGAGCTTTCTCCTTTCTTTCTCTTTCTTTTTCTTTCTTTCTTTCTTTCTTTCTTTCTTTCTTTCTTTCTTTCCTTCTTTCTTTCCTTCTTTCTTTCCTTCTTTCCTTCTTTCCTTCTTTCCTTCTTTCCTTCTTTCCTTCTTTCTTTCTTTCCTTTCTCATTAAAGATTCCAAGATTTTAACTCTCAGCTGGCATCTGGAAACTAAAGGCTGTAATCCTGGATAGAGTTCCTGAATTTCAACTACACTAGCTGCAAATGAAATTTTGGCTGTTGTTTTGCACTGATAGAGCCAAATAATGGAAATCAACAGAGAGAACTAGTTAAAATTCTTAGGTGAATATCTTTGAGTACATATTTGAGTATTTAAGAGAACTGGTACTGGAACTGCTGCATATCAGCAGGTAGGACACATTACTAAAATAACAAAATTATTTCAGAATCTAAGTTTCCATCCTTAAAATATAGTATTGGTAGCTCATCTAGGCTTCAAAAAATGCTTCAAAATTGATAGCGTGCTTCCACAATGAAACTAAATAAAAAATTGGGGGAGGGGGGATGTGGGGGAGGGAGGGAGAGTGGTGGTGTCATTTTCATAGGGTTAATGGTTTTTTTTAATTTCAAGATTTTAAAAACCAGACTCACGACTTTAAGGGAATGACTCATGATTCCTGAATTACTTGAATCAGATATCATCATAATTTCTAGACAGAGAGTTGTCTCAATAATGTTACTGAAGAAAAGGTTGAGGGAAACTTTCTACTTTTCATTTTCTCATATTTCTTACTTACTTATATACAAACTGTAGAAAATTGGACTGAGAAATCAGGACAGTAGGAATTTATGCATTGATAATTTATGTATAGTTTATGGCTTTGGTTTACATAATTCTTTCTTTATTCAATAATAAATGCATAGTTGCTATAGAAACTGCTACAACATAGGATTTGGATTACTGTGAAGAGGCAGGGCATTTTTATAAACAAATAAACACAGAAGACACATAAATCAAATGCTAATCAGCATCACACATGCTCTTAAGACAATAAAGCTTGAGTTTGCCACTCTTTTGGAGGGTGTAGTGGGTTCAGAACACAGACTCCATCTCTGCACTGGCATCCTCAAATATACTATTGAAAGGGGTACTGAAATTACTTTATTTCCCAGTCCCAGTGACTCTACTTCCAAATAACTCTGTTCAAGATTTTGTTTTTAAGCACAGATGGTTCCCAAACAAGCTTTTTTATTCTCTAGGTGGTTACTACAACATAAGGCTTCTTAGGAACCAATATTAAAGTATGACTATCTAAGATACTGAAGCCATTAGCACTGCATTGAACCTAAAGGAAAGAAATCTGTGTTAACTGTATGCATAGGACAGAAGGGACAAATGAGTTTTATTTTATCTATTACTCTCATTTTCAGTTCCTTTTATATCTTGCTTGTCTATTTTTTCCTCTTTTTGAAAATTCTTGGCTTTTCACTGCAAATTAAAAATAATTGCAGTTCTCCACCAGCATGCACACACACCCCCATGTACTTCATAATCAGATCTATTAAAATCCATCCCTGTTGCTATGTGAATTCTGTACACTTCTACTTTTCTCTATTTCTTAATGCTAATTGACTTGCACATCACAAAATAGAAATTAAAAAAAAATTGATATTTAGAAAAAATCCTGAGACCAGTTTAAATCTAATAAGTCAAGAACAATAGCAGTGTTAAAACTTATTTCTTTTTATTTTTCCTACAGTGGTTTGGTTTGGGAGGGACATTTACAGGTCATCTAGTCAAACCTCCCCTGCCATAAGAAATGACATCAACTAGGTAAGGTTTCTCAGAACCCTGTTAAACCTGGCCTTGAATGCTTTCAGGAATGGAGCATCTACCACCTCTTTTAGGTTAAAACCATTACCTCTTGTCCTATTGCTGAAGGCTCTACTAAAATATCTGTCCTCTTCTTTCTCATAAGCCCCTTTAAGAATTAAAAAGCCAAAGTAATGTCTCACTGGACCCTTCTCCCAACCTTTTTGGGATTGTCCTCACCCAGGTGAAGAACCTTCACTTGGCCTTGTTGAACTTGATGAAGTTTATATATTACTGACAATTTCATTTTCAAATGAAAAAAAGATTAAATTTGGAAAATTAAATATCTATTTTGTCACTGTCAAAACATTTTTTGTTTGTTATTAAATATTTTACTCCTCAAATTTAAAAAGTTGTTTGTTTCCTGAAAAAAATTTCATCAGCAGTAAGTTTAATTTTCTAACAAAAGGAATATTTTGTGGAAAATTTCTGCTTGGGGAAAAAAATTAGCTCAGCTTTGCAATATATCTAAGGGAATATCTTATTTACATTTTTCCTATTATTCACTGAAGTGATTCAGTGTTACCAGGGAACAGCAGAAACAGTCCTTCTACAGTAAACAGAAGCTAACATAGTTAATATTGTGAATTTCCTGCACTGCGATAATTTTTGAGCAGGGTTAGCCAGGGTGCTAGTTCAGATTCTGATGGCACTCTGCAGTTCTTCATTGTTTTACCATCCTGCACAAAGGGCTTCAGCTCTGCACAACCTCCCTGCTTGTCGTTTCCCCTCCTGCTGCTAGAGGTTGCTAATTAGGCAGAGCTTTCCATAACTTTTTTCTGAAATGGTAACTTAAATACCTGGATCACTTCGATGCCCTGGGTTAGGAAAACCCCGTGTGCAGATGTGCTGAGGGAGGTAGAAACAGACTTGATGACGTGAGGAAACAGCAGCAACCTCACAGCCTTTAACTAACCCCACCTAAACAGTACCTGCCACCTTTGTGCCATGAGAAACACCCTCTAAGGAATGGCAGAGTGCAAATCCTCTGAAGAAAGAGTGGAAAGAGCATCTATGGGGCTTATGTCCTTGAACGTTTTGGGATTTTTGCAAGTTCTAATCTCTCACATGACAATATTTTTCCTCTTCATTGCCTAATAAAATACATATTACATCTTACATTTTTAGGTATCCAGACACGTAAATTAATGAAGCAGTAAGTATATGTAAATTAATTGCTGGTTTATAGAATTTATAACCCTAAACATGGTTACACACTAACTGCACTGCAGTTAAATGTCTAAATCTAATAAATTACATCAGGTCCTCTAAAGCTACCATCTAATTAGTGTCAAATGTTTACTATAATTAAATTCTATATGTCAAATAGAAAAAAAAAAGATTATATGAATCTGCTTTGCAACCAAATTAAATAGTTAGCACGGGAAAAAACACCAAGAGCCTGTGGTAACAAGAAACTTACAGTAGCTTTTTCTGTGGATGGAAAAGCCTCAGTAAATTTCACAATTACCTACAAGTACATGAGGTATCTAAGGTATCACTTCAGAAAGGAACAGAGGCCCCCATTTATTATGTCTTATTTTTTCAGCTGATGCAGTTTTTCTACAAGTGCAAAAAACTATTCTGAAAGACAAAATTTGTAACAGTGACCATTTTCTTAAACTACAGAGGCAGAATAATATCTCTAATTTTTGTTAGACAGGAGAAGGGTGTTTTGGAATAGATTTGATGGATGGGTTTTCGCTAAAATGTGGTTTTTGTCAGAAAATTACAACTGTTCAAAACTTGCATATCACTGCTTCAGGTATTTTGGTGACTGTGGTGTAGAGTTCATGTTAACCTATCTAGATCTGCCACAAACAGCACTCTCATAACCACTTAAAACTCCATATAAATTCCTGTGGCTGCAGCGTGGATGTATCCCTTTATCCCAGCATTCTGGCAAAACACAGGACCCAGAACTTCTGCATTCAAAGACAGCAATGCAGACAGAGCTCTCCAATCACATGTAGCTCACGTTCTCTATCCCTGGCTGTTTTACAGCTTCTCCTAATGTATTTTTAATTTTTTTTTTGGCTGAATGCTGTTAAATGCGTGATGAAATGAAGAAGCTGTTATTTGTTTTTAACTGAAATTCTTTCTCTCCAAAGAATTCCTGTGAGGCATTTACTGTGTTTCTGCTATTCATTCATCTCCAAAGTAGAGATGAAGTTAATGATTGCTTGTGATGTGTTGTCCCTGACCAGATGCCTAGTGACCACCAAGCTGCTCTATCACCCCCTTTCTCAACAGAATCATAGAGCCTTCACCAATACTCAAGAAATTTGAATGCTGCTGTAAAACAGGGCTCCCTTAATTTCCCTGGGAACACTAAGGGGAGGAGGCAGACTGATCCTTGATTACTCCCCCATAAACCTCTGCATAGGGTTGTGGCAATATGTGACTGCATGTCTGAAACCCAGTTTGTGACCCTGATGATGTGTGTAGAGCTAGATAATAACAGGTAATATCATTAACATTTAGAAGAATCATAATTTACCTTTTTTTACCATTTTGCTTGATTCTTGCTCACACGTACTTGTGTTTTCTCATACTTGTATGGATGTGGTAAAAGGGTAACTTTTGACAGGGAAAAAAAAATTGAAAAATATAATAAATTCTTTGCTTACTTCAGTAATGCCATCACACCAATGTTTAAAGAAGTAAGGCTTACCATAAGGTTGTAATTTACAACGTCATGGATACCAAAGTCCTTTAATGTTCATCTCTTTATCAGTAAAAAAAATGCATAAGGCCAAAAGGCTGCTGCAAATACACTGAATTTTTTTCAATTTATAGTCAAATCATATTAAATAGGAGCATTTTCCAGAATGATTTGAAAATGAAAGAGGGCTAGGATCTTTATGTACGTACAAAGTATGGTGTTAAGGGGAAAAAGAAAATCCTGAAAAAAAGCCAACCGTGCTTTGGGATCACTATTACAGTTGTTCCTATGGTAACCAGTTATTTGTGCTGCATGCATCATCATATATATTTCAGGAACTAGAGTGCTAGAAAAAAGGGGAGGGGAAAAGAGCATGTATTGCACAAAATTAATTCCAAAGACAAACCCATGTTGGTAATACTTGACCCTTTGATTCAAAGCAATGTATGATTTCACCCACTTGACACTTGGAAGTGTGGTTCTCAGAAAAAAAGGCTATGAAAAATTGGCATATACTTACTCATCTGCTTCTCATTTTGTTCTGAATCACATCTCTAGTTCATTGCTAAATAGCAGTTTCACTCTTGTCTGAGCTGCACACCCAAGGTGCTGAGGGGAGGAAGTGTTTGGTTGCTTTCCAGACCAGACATATGTCCTCAGGACCTTTAGCACTGGGAAAACACCGACAGACATTTAAATAACTGGTTTTCACAAAAGGAAGCCCAAAAAAGAGGCTAAATTACATTTCAGAAAGTCATCTGGGAGACAAGATCTACCTTCAATAGTGTTCAGTCTTTTAGTATAGGTAAAATATGTTACTCTCCAAGGTCTCTTTGTTAATGCATTCAGGACTTTGGTGTGAGGTCTTCAAATGCTAACCCTCCTGAGAAGATGCAGAAAAATTCAACTGGTTCTCAGCACCTGGACTGAATAAACTAATCTGTCAGCTATTGAAACATCCTTTCCACATCATATCCTGTATCTGTGAAAGAATTTAAACCTGAAATTTATCAAATTTTTGTAGTTAATTACAAAGGAGTTTTGTTATTTTACAAAGAAACTTTGTTATTTGCACTTCCAAAATTATGCTACCATGGATAAAACAACTGAATCCCAAAAGTTTTGAGTCCCTACTCCTACTTAAATACACCACAATTCCAATTAAATCAAAGGGAAATAAGACTCCCTAAGGGATATTAGACTCTTAAATACTTTTGCACATCTGTTTTTCACTTATACAAACCAGGAATTAAGTGGAATTTTGTAGAATTTATTCAAAGCATCCAAGATCAGACTGTAAATTTCTCTTCATGTCTTGAGTTTTCCTCTCTGCCTGTGCATAAGTACTGAAAAAGTCAATCTGTTTTTCCTGTATAGGCTAGTGTAAGTTTTAAAATGTGTCATTCTTATGCTGAAGCATCTCAAGAAGCTCAGCCTGGTGAGTGCTGAAACTGTTGAACACATTCAGGCATTGGATAAAAGGCAGCTGTGGTTGCTAATTTTTTCTAAAAGTGTGTCAAAGTGCCACCATCTATCTTTTATGCAATACCTCAGAGAATTTGTCTGGAAGTAGGAGTTCAGTTCAATCAAAAACCTATCAGAGATTCAACCCACATATCTCTCAAAAGCACCCTATCATCAATATATACGTTATAGTGAAGTTCTCTGAGCTGCGCCGCTGCGCAAGGACAAATTTGATGTTACAGAGTATACAGAGACAAATGAAAAGTGTTACTTTTTCACCGCCTTCTCTGTGAAGAGGAAGTTCTGGACCCTTTTTCTAAAGCTCTGTCTATATTTCAATTATTCAGGCTCTGAGTAAAATGCAACCCTGTGAGCAGCAATTGCAGTTACAATTGCCCCCTCAAGGCTGAGTGCCTTTAGTGCTAGACCAAGTAATCATACCTTTTTCTCTCTTTTCTTTCTCAATAAATCTGGAATGGTTTTCAGCACAATATTATGGGATCATGTTGACAGGGAACACAAGTCCCTCAGCATCCCACTAGGTTAATGCACTGCCTAAATTTGGCTAGTGAAGCACTGTCTCAAACTAGGAAATAAAATAGATACATACATTTTGAGAAGTTCTCTGAAGTGTCGAGACCTGAATTCTGTATTTTCTCCCTTGCCTGTGCATCCCATCAAAAACAATATGACAGGAGGCCTGAAATATGAAGCTAGTAACTGGGAGAGGGTCTGCAATTAGAAGGGCGGGCTGAGATGGTGGTACAGAAAAAAGGTGAGAACAGGGAAAAGTTTAAGGTCCAAGTTAGGAAAACTGAGATCTTTGAGGAAGATGCAAAGATGAGCCCCTATTGTGCCATCTGTAAGATGGGACATGGAGTTGAAGCTCTTGCTTCCCTAATAGTTTCTCATGAATTTCCGGTGCCATTGGACATAGCTGTAACTCCTCCTACATTGCGGCGTTACTAAGGGTAACATCTGACTGTCCTGCATTTGTGACTTATGGGCAGGACCATCACTACTGCTCTTCTTGATACAGTTTAAAGGAAAAGAGCTCTTGAAGATCTTTTGCAAGATCTTTCAGCTTCTTCATTTTTGCTCTTCTCCTGTGGAAATTGTGACATCTTCTCTGAGCTGGACTCACATGACTTATCACCAAACAACCTTCAGACTTATCCAGATCCTTGCACTAAGGAAGAAAAATCACAAGAAAAACATGTTTTTTCCAATTTAACTGTTGATTTATTGTCTAAAAAATTGTTCTGCAAATCGTAACATCTTTAAGTTCCCTGGGCTTTAAACTATGTACAATATGTAATATATTTTTGAATTACATTGCCTTCATGGTTTTAGTGTACGTCACTCCACATGTTCATTTATACACCAGCATATTTATTCTCCAAAGCATCCTTAATATTCAATCTATTATTCTACATATTGTATATATGAAAGAGTATGAACAATCAGCAAAAACTGAAAAATATTTAACATATCTTGTGAAGATTAAATAATCAGGGAATGTGAAAAAAACACTATTATTAATTTTTAATAAGGTTCAAAGAGCTGTAAAGTCGTAATGGTGGGCTTTACAATCTTTTATATACATTTTCCTTCCATGGATATATTAAAATTCTTTCTTAAATTCCTGTATAAAAAGAATAAGGTGAAGAAACTAAAGGGGTTACTTTTACACTATTTTCAGTCTCATATGTAGAATTCCTGATTTTTTCCTTGTATCCTTTATGGTGTTTTTTAAAATATATATTGGTATTTAATTGCTTAAATAAAGTTTAAAGTTTGTATTTCTGCAATAGTTTCTGTTATTTGTAATTTGAAAATATGCAATACCTTTTTAAAAGTAGGCACACTCCCCAGTTTCTGGAAAAATAATAATAAAAACTCACATATTAGTTTATAGCTAAAGATTGAGATGAGATGTTGCAGAGGAACCTGAATATTTTGCAAAGTTTCTTCTGATGTTTATGGAGCTGGAGCACATTAGAAAGATTATGGCCCACTTACAACAGATGATTGTATGGGGTTTTTTTGGAAAAGGCAAGTAACATCTTTGAAACAGGGCACACACTTGAACACAAATTGGACATTTTTCATGTTTAAATGAGATTATCTATTCAACTATAGCTTTGTGCATCCATATGAGCCTTTTCAAATGTTATAATACTGAATCTTTTGAAAGTTGGTGTGCTGAAACACCACAAATGTGACAGTTCTGTAGTTTCTGCTCTTTACAGACATCCCATATACTCCATTCCTGAAGAGGGTTCCCTCTCACTGGTACCTATGCTTGTTCTTTTTCCAGATTTTCAAGTTAAACATTCAAAGTTCAAATCCACTACACTTTAAAGACAACCTTGACCCTGCAGTTTCTTTTCTCTCCAGGGGGAAAGAGGTTATCACTCTGGTGTCAGATTGGGCTGAATATGCAGCTGATTTCAAAATCAAGCACTTTGGATCAAAACTTGTGCATATTTGGTCACTTCTAAAGCCCCACATGTTACACATAAGAGTGACTGTAAGTGTAAGGATCTTTGTATGCTGGGTTTTTTTTTAATAAATAGGAAGAAAATAGCATATAATGATGTCAAACATTCTCCAGTAAAGAGGAAAAAGAGTAAGTTTTAGGACGGTGTGCTGTTCTAGACTGAGACTTACTTGGAAAAAAAAGTTTTATTGATACACAGGCAGAAAATACTTTTCATCTTTAAAAATAGTTACAATTTTTTGTGCCAGTCTAGCCAAACTCAAATGTTGTTTTACTTTAGAAGTTCTAATGAATAGCTCAGCTACATAAACCAAGAAAAATAATCTATTTAAGCTATGACAATTAATGTTCTATCAAAAAAAAAAAGCCCCAAACCAAAAAAAACCAACAAAAAATCAACATTTGCAACAGAGTAAAATCAGTTTGCATTTGTCAAGCAATTTGTTCCAATCATGTTTTAATAACTCAAAATCTAGGTGAAGGCATTTAAAATATACAAGGTTCATTTTTACACCTTTCAACACAAGAGTACTGTAGAATATCTGGCACAATGCTAGACTTGACCCTGAAGCAGTGAAGCAGTGTGAGGTGAATCTCAAGAAGCAACTGTATTGTACTTTATGGTTGAAACATTTTTGTTTGTTGTCTTGACTTAAACACTATTTTAACTTATTGCTTAAGTAAGCTTTAAAAATGTCCTGTCATTTGCTTTGATGCTTAACAGTTTTTAAGCTAATTTTGCAAACTGTTCTTTTTCTCACTACCATCTTGCAATTTGCAGTTCACCCTCCAGCTCAAGCTGCTACTTTGTTTACAGCTCATCAGATTTCCTTTAATTCTCTTCATCTCCTTCTCTGCTGATAAAGCCATCTCTCTTTTCCCCCACTGACTTGAAAACAGCTCAGTGGAAAGCAGTACATCTCTTGCAAAAGTTAATCATGAGAGTAAAATGATTTTGTAGTTTGATGTTTGGCATCATGGCAAATAAAAGGACTTCCAGCAGAGCTTCATATAACCTTGTTCCCTCTTTAGAAAGAGATTTGCCTTGAACATAGATGTTGTCAGAAGTCTGCTGTCCTTGTAGTGCTATGGCAGAGCAGGATTCTCATTACAGCTATTATATGAAAAGAAAATTTTCATTTATTTCAGCTCACAGAATCGAACCTTAATTACTCAGTAAAATTTGTGGGCTTGTGAAAGAGAGTACAATAGTTCTGTCAACTGAAAGCCTCACCTAGCTCTGCTGTAAGTAATAGAAATAATAGAGACGAGATCAAAGTGAAGTGAATCAGTCTATGAATATATTTTAAAGTCTGAACAGCAATACTGAGAGCTTTTGTAATGATCAGTGGGTTTAACTTTGAAGTTGTTTCTCCTGCTTATTTGGGGAAGCCCTGTTCATATCACATGAAATCCCTGACTCCTTTCAAGTGGGGTGAGTAGCAATGCAGACTCTAAAGGGTTTTAGAGTGTGTTAAACACACATTTCTGTTAGTGTGCTCTTTCCAGAGGATGTGGCTGGGCAGCAATGGATGAGGCCATCAACTGCCCTGTCCTGCCCACTCCCCTCTGGAGGTGGTCTCACCTTGTAGCAGCATGAGCCTTCCCTGAGGGAAAAATGAGCAAAAGCTGCACCTGAAAGCTTTGAGAGGGCTGAGATGGAACAGGCAGAGGCAGAGGTGTTTGAACATGCAAGCTGCTGCCAGCACTGCACCTGAAACCAAATATGTAGGGAAGACTTGGAAGAGCAGGGAGACCTTCCAACAATCTCAACAAGGTTTCTGGGCAACGTCCTCATTCCAAGAATGTAGATTACACTCTATGGAATTAGCATTACTTTTGTAAAGTTAGCATTACTTTTGCAGCTTATCTATTAACATTATTTTTCCTGGTCATAAAAAAAATCCTTTAAAAACTCTGTTTTATCTATATAAATAGAAATATTTTTAACCTTAAAGCTTTGATGACAGCTTTGCTGTACACAGTATGACAAGTTCTTTACCAGCATTGACCTCAAACATCATAGCAACTTCAGAGTCCCATCACACAGTGAATAAAATTGATATAAATCAACTAGAATGAAATGAATTTTTACCCATGTTGAGAGGACTGTTTTAGTTATTTCTACTCATCTTTAATTCGGTTCTACTCATCACAGAGACAAAATTTGCTAGAGTTTTGCTCTCTGAGTTAGGCCATACAACAAATGATTGGCTCAGTCATATGAATCATCTGCAAAATTCAAGATATTTTTTGTAGAAATTGACTAGATTTAAGAATATTGCTGTTTTGTAACTCTAACTCTAGGAAAAAAAAAACTGCATAAAAAACCCCCACAACAACAAAACTGTAAGTTGTGAATGCTAGTTCTGTTTTCTGAAAGGAAGTGGAACAAGGTCCACAACATTTTTCCCCTTATCTTTAAGCCAATCTATAAGTGAATTATGACAAGAAATCCCAATTGTATACTATGCAGTTGGACCCTAATATCAAACACATAGCAGGGCACTGCAAGCTCAAACATGGAGTTTCAACAGTTCATATTTGGACCTGTGCTCTACTTCAAATGACGTTATCAAAAACAAGAAAATCCAAAGATAAATATAACCAGAGACAAGGAATAAACTACAATGTCTGGCAAGACTCAGGATAAGATTAAGCAGTTACGTGGATAATCACAAAATCACAGAATCACAGGATACACTGAGTTGGAAGGGACCCACAAGGATCACTGAATCCAGCTCCTGGCTCTGCACAGAACCATTCCCAAGAGCCACAGCAGTGTTATGATACATGGAAGATAAAGGGTTTTTTTGTGAGGAAATGAGATTTTGATCCTCTCCTGCACCAATTGCCCTGACAAACTGCAATCTCAATGTGATAGATGCTGATATTTTTAAGTGTTTGTGTTCATATTACCTTTTACACTTTAGTGTTCCTCAATTATACCTTATGTCACTTTTTTAAATATATGAATTATTAAATCATATAGTCTGAAGAATTGTTTCACTGTTTGGGAAAACCACTCCTCCTTGCATCCTTCTCTAATTTGCCTCAGTTTTAAAAGTCTTTTATTGAATTTAAAAGACTTTTATTGTATTTAATTTAAACAGCTAGGTCTATAACAGAAGAAAGAATACAGCTTCAAATCCCCTCTGAGATTTTTCATCTGAAAGTCTTCCAATTTGCTAGTGAAAAAATTTGATCCTTGTCCTAATCTGTGTAGAGAAATGCATGCTCATGCAGACTTAAAGCACAGTTCTAAGCTCTGCTTAGCAATAAGCACTGAATTTTTCTTATTTCTGATGCACTTACAGAACTTATTCTTTGGTGCTTTTTACATGTCTTGCTATTTTAAGTAATTTTGCTCCCTTCTCTTTCCAAATTTATCTCAAATTTATTCTATTCTTCTGCAAAATTATTCCTAGACACGTACCAGTTTCCAGCATCCTGGAGTTCCTTTCTGCTGCAGGTCTCTCTCAGTCTTTCTTCCTTTCTCTGACACCAGGCTAGTTTAGTGTTGCAGTCTGAAGAGTCTGTTTTAGATATTAATTTTACTGCAATATCTTCCTTAGATTGCATTCCATATCTGAATTTACTAAAGTCTGTTCATTAGAAGCCCAGTTTTCTCTTAATGTTTTTCTCACACTTTTTCTGTTCTTGGAAGGCTGTTCTCTGGTCTTTTGTGATGACATGCACTGAAAATACCTTCTACATTCAAGTCTCAACCAACTCTTTCCTATTAGTTGAATTCAGACCTAAAAATAGCTGCTCCACTAGTTTTCCTACTCCAAAACAAAACATTGTCTCCAGATTAACAAGAACAATCCTTCCTCCTGCTTCATTAATTTTTTTAAAGTATTTCTATGGTAAAACAGTTAAAAACATGAAAAACGTAACAGAATATGAACAATTCTAAGTCAAAAGCTGTTTTCCTGTAATGTAGAGAATCTGTTACAGTTTTCAATATACATAAACACAATATACATAATCAATAAACAAATCAATTTCAATATACATAAACACAACAACACCTCACTCTTATTACAGCTAACATTCATAGATTATTTTTCTTGTGGAATACAAATGTTTTGCATTTGCAATGTATGTTTTGCATTCCATATTATTTTATCAGTCTGTTAGTTTTGCAAGAAGGTGTTCAAGGTACAGTATAATAATTTACAGCATGGTGGTGTATGTAGAGTGGTATAATTTGTCTTCATTTATCCCTTAATTTTATTTCTGAGTGATATATTCAAAATACATGAAATATCATGTAAGTTGGAAAGGGGTAGAGTGGCTATGTCAAGTAAAATCCCCAAAGTCCTGTCATTATGATGTGCATGTTTGGTCTCCCAGAAGAACCAAAATAGAGTGAATACTGCTGAAGTCAAATGAAATAAACTTGCCAGTAATCAGGAGAACATCAGAGATGTCTTGCCTGTTTCTGGTACAATAAAATAGTCAGAGTGAGAAAAGATGATATGTGCCTGACATATCACACCTTGAAATAAAAATAATTGTGCTTTGAAACATAGAATGCATCCTTTACTGCTACTGTATAAAACATCCTGACCTTTTCTTGGCAGTAAAATATTTTCCTTTTTTTTCATTCCCAAATTTGCTGTAGAGCTTGTCCAAAGAGCTCATCTAAGTGAGAATGATATTCCCCAAAGGCTTCAAATGATGAGAGGATCTTGCCCTTTGCTCTACAGCTATTCCTTCACAGTTATTGAGATACTCATCCCCACTCTGTAAAACAGTTCTATTTTCTTAGATCAAAACCATCAATTTCTCTTATTCAGAACACTGATTTGCCTCAAGAAACACTGAGAGAAAAATCTGCTTCTACTGTAATGTTACTTGGCTCAGAAAGAAACAAATGTGCAAAATGCTCTCTAAGTAAACCATTATATAGACCTGATTTTTTTTTAATTAAGTTTTTCTTTTTTTTTATCATCACATATGAATTAATAATGACAAGGTAAAGACCAAAGCAATACAGAAATTAAGAAAGGAAAGCACTGTTGCTAACATTTGAAGAATGTTAACAGTATGTATAGAATAGTTATATAGTTTTCCACTGAGTAAATGAAAATGCTCCTCATAAACATTCTAATGCAATCATTCGGCTCTATATTCTACCAGTTGCATATTGCAATAACAATCCCAAATAAAGATCAGAATTTGAGCATATTTAAATGATTTATTATTTTGTTTGGTGGAAATGATGTTCCAGAAAACACATTTGCAACCAGTGTTTTTCAGCGTCCTGATTGTTTCCTGCTAAATTGATTACCTGATAAAATTTGACAGATATTTTGAATTTATTTCTGCTGACAGACCATTACAGAAGGAAATTCTGAGCTCTCTCTCCCTATCTATGATCCAATTAAATATTGTTATGTAATTGTAAATGGCCTTTCAATTAGTGCTTCTATTGTTGTCAGGGCTCTGAGTGCCATGGCTTGCTCTGAACATTGTAAAACAACTGTGAGAGTAAACTTATAATGATCATTTAGAATTTATTGTAGGCAATTCTACTGTGGGCCATGAAATTTCTTTGTTTTGGACAGATGAATCTTTATGGAGAAATTTTATATGTGTAACTCTTTTATTTTTTTAATTTTCATTCATAGGTTTTAGGAGAAAATAGAATAGATAAAACCCTAGTTATTCTGGTTTTTTTTACAACACAAAATATCACTGCTCACACCTTCCAGCACACCAATATAAATACCTGCTTCAAATCAGGGCCTATGCATACTAAGATATTCAAGTTCTTGATCTTCTCAAAGGAAATTTGGTCTTTGCAATAAATCAGAAACATTCACACAAATACAGCTATTGATAGGTGTGCTGATAAGGTTAAAAAAATAGTACTGGGAAACTCCANGAAGAGAAGAGAAGAGAAGAGAAGAGAAGAGAAGAGAAGAGAAGAGAAGAGAAGAGAAGAGAAGAGAAGAGAAGAGAAGAGAAGAACCTGCAAGTGTTAAGCATATTTCTCAATTTGCTTTGTTTTTCGTGATAAAATATTTAAGAGCTAAAGCAGAATTAGTGGGCAGTCTCCTTACATGAAGTAGACAGGTATTTTAACTGGAGATAATACAATCACTGATATTATAATTGGACCTGCTGTATGCATAAATAGAAGTTTTATAGGCTTCAATATGAAAGATTTGTGTATTATCATACTACAAATTCTAGTTTGTATTACATGCGGAACATATGTCTCTTTTTATTTCTTTTTTTTTTTTTTCCATCTGGCAGCTCATTCAAGACATCTGTCTTGCCCAGAAAAGCTGCTCACAGTCTCTCATTGAAAGATTATTACCATGAGGCCAACAAAATGCAGTCTATCTCTCATTTTTCTTCTGGAACAGTGATTTTGAAAAAAAGCCAAGCCCCTGCAGGTGACACAGACTTATGATAAAATGTGAGGAAGAGAAAGGAAAAGGGAAAGAGGCAGAACACAGAGAAAAGGTCTTAATAAAAGGGCTCTGCTTTGTACTGTCTCTCATTGGGCCCTCAGCCAATACGAAGAATTTAGTGATGGAATCACAAGCTGAGATAGGCACAGAGAGTATCCAGTTCATCCAATTCCTAAATAGTGGGGGTTTTGTCTGTGGTTCTTTTTAATTTCATTCTCTGTCTGGTTTGTTGTCTTTTGCTTTTTGTTTTTTTTCTAATATATATCTACAGCTACTCAAAAGAAGCGTGAAGAGATATTGGACCCACATTGTTCAGAGATACATAATGAAAGGAGAAGAAGCAACGGACATAAGCTGAAGGTTGAAATTATGACCTGGAATAGAGAAGAATATTTTTCATTCTGTAGGATGTCAAATGATGGAAGCAGCTCAGACATTCTTTGTAGGTTCCACCCTGAAGATATTCAAAACTCAGCTGGACACTGTCCTCTGAGTGCCCAAAAGTAGGCTGGCCCTGAGATGTGATCCTGTGACTACAGGCTTTGGGTGGTTTGAAACAAGTATTTCTAGGGTTGAGAATTCGTTTACTAAATCTGGCTTCTATGATTTTTCTTCTTCATGTCCAGAAAAAGATTAACTTTGGTGGTTTATCGGACTTTTTTTTCAGAAATACATTTTCTGAAATTAGTGGCGGCTTAACACAAGTACCTCATATCCCACTGTAGTGCTGGATAACTTCACTTTTACCTTTGTAATTTTGATCTCCAGGGTGTAGAAGGGAGATGTCAGAGTTTAATAACCTTCTCACCCACCTTGTTCCAGTACTATTTCCAACACATTAAGGACCATCATTTATCTAGTGGTTAGACTTATGGCTCAAAGGGGAATATCTTAAAAATTTGCACTGCTGCTACCTTCAAATGAAAAGTCATACACATATGCCAGGCAATCTTAGATAACATTACCTTATAGGTCCACCACTAATTCTTTTTAGTATGGTTGACACAACCTTTTGGACTTCTAATAGGAGTAACATTTAATTTTGAGCATTGACAATTAAGTTTCATACAGGATACTTTTCATACAGGGGTTTCATATGGGTACTTTGGTATCTGTTTAGTATTCAGAAAGCTACATTCACTTGGTAGAATATTAACTTGAAAGTGATGACTGGATCTCTTTTTTCCAGTCTGTACAGTATATAGACAATTCAGTTTACCTTTCATCTTCCTTCTTGTATTAATGTCAAGAGTTTTGTTTTCTTTTGAGTGAGCAAGCTTCATTAAGCTTTAACCTAAAGTGGTCATACATGTTATAAACCCAATAATTTAGTCTTAGATTTATAAAGTTTTGCTAATTTCTTTGTTAAGGATAAAAAATATACTGTTAATATATTTTTTAACCATAGATGAATTAATGCCACATCAGACTTTTTCTTTTGGATAGAGTAGAAAACACAAGGATGTTAAATGACTTTTTTCAAAAGATTTCAAGTATTGAGAGCACAATTCTATAACCTATATTTTTTACTATAAATAATCAACCATTCATGACTGAACAGAGGAGAAAGGGAGAGAACTGTCAGTTCAGTGGGAAGTACAGATCTTGTCTAGTCTCCAGAACTTCAACATAATAAATATTGGCAAATGGATTCAAACCCATAAATTTTTTCTTTAAAGCTGGCCTTTAAAGCTGGACTGGTTTCAAGGGTGTCAAAGCATTTTGATTTACACGTGTCTGAGTGGGCTTTCAGAGCAGACTGATAGAGGTGCTGGTGAGTCACATTCCCAGGATCCCCCACAGAAGGTGCAGACTGTTCCCCAGGCTCCAAAGTGGCTAACAGCACATGCTGCACACAGTTATTTCTCCCCCTTTTCAACTCCTCAGCCTGTACCACGGGCCCAGGTACAGGCACAATCTTATTTATCAGCCACATCAGTCTCAGCTGGCCACGCGTGTTTTCTTGGCTATGTAACATTCTGCATCATCATTAACAGGTGGTTTCCAGTGCTGATTTTGAGTCTGAGTATTTTTTACACCAATATATATTTTATATGTGTTATGGCTACAGCAACATCAGTGTGTTGCAAATTCTGCTTCTTCTTCTCCTAAGGTGAGGAGTGAAAACATTCATGGTCTCTCTGAGCTTTTTTTATCTTGAAAAAGCCAGTAGACACAATTAACATGTCTAATACTCAGTTTCCTAATGGGAGTCTGGTGTCTCAATATAATTAAAAAAGCCAGTGATCAAAAGATAAAAAATATTTTTTGAGAGAATATACAGTGGTTTATGTCTTCTCTTCTTTACAGCTTTGAGTTTTATTAAATTTAAGCTTATTATCTTTGCTGTTTAGCAGTTGTAGTGGTGGCAATAGTAGCAATAGCACTAGTATTTGTATAACAGAATGTTCTAAAAAAGTAATTTTAACGATAAACAACAAAAAAGACGGGGTATATAATTAGGAACATAATTGAATTTCTGTCCTTTCTCATTATACCTAGAAGGTAGAACCTAAAGCAATATACCCTTCAAATTCTTTAGAATTAGGTAGTTGAAAAAAAGAGAGATCTGTGCTTTTGGGTGTCACTCAAATAGGAGAGGGTGACTTCTCATTAGCCATGAGAACAGCCTCAATGGACTCTTAAAAGAACAGTACACACCTACTTTTTACACATCTACACTACACATCAATTTTACACATCTACTTTTGATTTGCAAAGTAGATAAACATATTCAAAAGTGTTAACTGTTCTTAGCAATCAAATTTTGTCCTCAGTAGAGGGCAACACTCACTTTAATTTTAGCAAGACAGAATTTCTTTCTTACATAATTTATTATGGTAATTTGTTATATCATATTAAGTAGAATAAAATGGACACATTTTTTATGATAGATTTCTGTGGTTTTATTACTTCCTTAACTATAAATTAAAATATTTCTTTCTACTTTTCTTCCTACTCAAGTTCAAGTCCATTAACCTTACTGAATTTACTGGATCTTGCTGACTTTTAACAAAGTGAAATACAGCATCACTGAATTTTTTCTGGTATCCTTCAGGTGCTGCATAATTTCCCGATGTTTTTTATTTAGTGTCTAAATATGAAAACTAAATGGCAAACAGATTTTTAAACCTTGACTGCTCAGTATAATTGAGTTAGTAATGTTTCAAGAAAACTTTCACATTCAGCTCAACCAATTTATTGATCAAGACACTAATTAACCAGTAGATAAATGTGTGACTTTGCTCCTCTGCTCTCTTTTCCCCTACAATATGACAGCAAAAATACAGTAAGTCCATAATGTGCAATTAGCTGCTCGAGTTTATACCCTCTCTGAAGCTTATAGTTCACTAATTTCCACAGATTTGCATAATTCCCATGTACTTAATCTTTGACAAAGAAATACCAGTGACTTAAAATATCAATCACATAGGTCTTTTCTGGTAACTTCTTTGCTGGGTGGTACCTTAAAAGAATATGGAAAATGACAGGATATACAAACCAGTCTCATTTGCTATAAAAGACATTTCTAGATACACAGGCTAATGAGTTCCCCAAAGAATCAGCTAGGCTAGAGGTCATAAGTTTAACCAGTCCTAAACCTGAATAGCAAATTATTATGGGAATTTGTTTCATTGATTAATATAAGTATACACAATCTTATTGTATAACACATGCAAAGTAAAATCAGTATCTAAATAAAAGTATAAGGCTGCTATTCATAGATTCCACTGAGAATCAGTGAGATATTACTTACAGGTCCAAAATTTTAACTTCCAAAATTTCTAAGATATTTTCAATGGAAATCAAACAAATCCAACTCTGGGGAAAAGCCTTATTATGTACTCCCAGTTTGTTAGTCCCACATTTTGATAGCCAAGATACTTTCCTTTACTAAAACTATGCTTAGGTTCAGTCACACATAAAACTATCTAAAAATGAAAGATAAAACCTTTACACAATCAAATAAAAAAAAAAATTGTCAATGTAGACAAGGAAATCTTCAGATATAGCAAGCAACCAAACCAAGCAAAAGCCTATCAAATATCTTAAATACAGGAAAGTAAAAATATGTCTGTTTCCTTTTTCTGCCCCAGCCTGTTTTGTTTTTTTTTTTATTTACATACTCTCCTGTGTTTTTCCATATGGACTGTATAGCCAAATTAAAAACTTGAAATCAGTGCCTACTTTTAAGTAGTTTTTCTTAACATGTTTAACCTGAAATGCTGATGGCATAGTTAATTGTTTTCTAACGACTCACTAGCACACTCCTTCATTTTCTCTTTTGAAGTTGGGCAGATTTTTTAAAACTGGTAAGAACATTTGTATTTTCCCTATTCTCCACTAACTGCAGCACGTTCTGATTTTAATACATAAGTTATAATCTTCTGCTTCCATCTCTCACTGGAGAAGCTGAGTCAGCACACCCAAGGTGTGCTGTTGGGTTGCAGTCCTGGTTGAATGCCTAATGTGCTCTTTCATTATGCTGATAAGGTGATGAAGTATAAAGCTTATACTGTGTAATTTCCCCATATGCTTCTAGGATCAACAGCTTAAGAAAAGCAATCCAACAGTTCTGTCTTTTGTAAGGTAACATAAGGAAGGTCATTCGTGACACTTTCTGACATACACTTCGTGAAAATGCCTGAAACTATTCCAAATAAATACAAGCATAAATCCATAAACCCAGCGGCAAACTAATAATTGTCATTAAAAGAGCTGAATAAGGTATTCATTGAATTAGAATAAAACTATAAAATTTTAAAAAAATCCTCAAAATAATTTTTACACTGGGAGACATTTTAGGAATACTTTAAGAACATGAACCAGTTATATAAGAGTTACAGTTTAGCAAAACCAAATCCAGAAGAGAGTGCAACTTTTGATTTGAACAATAAATATTCAAGGACTTACAGCTGAAAATGTCAGTAATATCATCAGTATAATAATAGGAAAATTTAAGGTTTTAATTTCAAAATAAATATTTTTATCAAATAATCTAGTTTACATACTATGTATTGCAGTCGTACTAAAATGTGGCCCCAAAAGGGCCATTCATCCTTTCTTTGATCAAAACTGGCCTTTAAAACACCAATGTTTGACATGACTGCACAAAAGAAAAACAATATTCATTCTTATGTTTTGATGAATCTAGAAGATTCTACCAGCCTTTCAAAAATAGAATGAATTGTAGATTATTTCAAATATTTCCCTGAAATGTGTGAGGATAGCTCCATAAGAATCTTTACAAAAGTAACTCCTTTCTGACAGTTTAGCTCTAAAACAGCGATGGTGTTATTTCTTATTTTATGATTAAATTAAGATTAATTACATAACATACAAAGAAGTAATTGAACTTTGAAGGACCTGAATTTTGTGTTCAGAATCAGACTGAAATAAAATGAACCAAAAAAGAATTTGAATGCTAAAGAATAATTTATGTGGAATTAGATACTTATCTGGACGGTGATGATAGTTTCAAGCTAATAAAAGGTTTTGTCTTCCGTTCAATCCCTGTCTGATGAAAATGCAAAAATAATTCCTGAAGTACTGGAGAAACATCCTCAGCTGTTCAACAACATTAATTACTGTGAATCATTCGGAAGTAGCTTAGTTTAGCAATCACTTCTTTACACTAAAAACAACTTTTTAGAACAATGGACAAGTATTGTTTGATGAACACTGTAGCACTTGTTAGTCAAATCCCAGGGTCTGGAAAATCTTGCTTTCTTTTATTGTGTTTACATTGAAAATAAGTATCTCCTGTTATGGGATAAAATCCTGGAAAATGCATGGATTTCAGGATGGCCTTGTTAAGATAGCATTAATATTTGAATTCTCTTAGGGTCCTAATTAAAAAATAAATAATAATAAAAAAATAAGAAATAGCAGGTGAATACTTCATATATTAAAAATACTCATCCAATCACATTTTAAAATTTAAAAGAAAGAATCAAAAAGAGAGAATTAATCCCTTTGCAAGGTACACAGGATCATAGAATGGTTTGTGTTGTAAAGGACCATAAAGATCATCTAATTCCAACCTCCCACTGGACCACATTAAACAGAGCCCTGTGCAGCCTGGCCTCAAACATCTCCAGGATGGGGATCTCACAACCACTCTGGGAAATCTGTTCCATTACCTCACCACCCTCACAGTAAAGAATTTCTTTCTAATATCTAGTCCAAATGTAACCTCCTTCAGCTTAATATCATCCCCCCTTGTCCTATCCCAACATGTCCTTCTGAAAAATCCTTCTCCAGCCTTCTGGTGAGCCCCCTTTAGGTACTGGAAGGCTGCTATATGATCTCCCTAGAACCTTCTCTTCTCCAGGCTGAGCAACCCCAACCCTCTCAGCTCACAGGAGAGGTACTCCAGTGGTGTGATCATCTTCAGAGCCTTGTTCTGGACTTGCCAGGTCCATGTCTTTCTTGCATTTGAGGCCCCAAACGTGCACACAGTGCTCCAGGAGGGTTCTCACAAGAGCAGAATAGAGGGATCAATCCCCTCCCTCAATCTGGAGGTCATTACTGTTGTGATGAAGTCCAGGATGAGGTTGGCTTTCTGGCCTGTGAGCTTTTACAGACAATTCACATTGAGCTAGGTGTTGATGAACACCCTCAAATCCTTCTCCTCGTTCAGCTCCCCATCTCACCCATACCTGTGCTTGGGATTGCCCTGACCCAGGTGTAGGACCTTGCACTTGGCCTTGTTGAATTTCATGAGATTCACACAAATCCCTCTCCAGCCTGTCCAGCCTCTGGATGGCATCTCTTCCAGAGTGTGGTGACTGCACCTCACAGCTTGGTGTCACTGGCAAACGTGCTGAGGGTACACTCGATCCCACAGTCCATGATGCCAGCAGTGATGTTGCAATGTGCCAGTCCCAATACTGACACCTGAGGAATGCCACTTGTCACTGGTTTCCACTTGGATATCAAACCATTAACCACCTCTTTGAGTGAGGCTATCCTGATGATTTTTTATCCACAGAGTGGCCCACTCTTCAAGTCTCTCCAGTCTAGAGACAAAGATGTCACTTGGTAGAGTGACAAATTCTTTACAAACCCATAGTAAGTAAAGTGAAATTGTTTCCTCTGCCCTAGAGGGCTTTTTTCTCCAAAATTACTCCACAAAGAAACTGGATGCCTGAGTTGAACTATGCTGTAGCTTTTAAACAGCTACATTTAGCTCGTATGAAATCTTGTCCTTGTTTTGTGGGGCTTTGTTTTTTCCTTTGTTTTTCTGTGAAGTTTGGGCTACAGATTTATGCTAAAGAAATAATATCTTTGTCTAGTCTAATATCTTTGTCTAGTCTAAAATCTTTGTCTAGTCTAAAATCCAATCACTCTTCATGGTTGTTACAAGATCACTAACAGGGTAATTTCTGCTGTGCCTTCCTACCTTCTGTCAAATAACAGATTATGAACTTCCTATTCTGCATGTTGCTACCAGACCATCAGTGGCAGTGCCCATTTGTACTTTGATGTTGAAACAAAACAGTAGCAGAGAGATCCAAGACAGAATTAGCATACTGTGAAAGAAAAAGGGGATTTGTACTAAATATGCTTGCTACATCCTTTCATTAGGTGTTAACTTTATTTACAAAGTGAGAAGCTTCTTCCTTTTCCCTTTTTAGCAACATTTGTTTCATGCCACTTCAATTACACCTCCTGTAGGCTGAAATGTGTTTTATTTCCATGTAAAATCAGGGTGCACAGGTTTGATCATGATACTTAGTCAAAATCTTAAAATATAGTCAGTCATCTGGTGATGTAATTATAATGGCATATCATATTCAAAATATAGGAATATTATGTCATACTGATGTTTCTCTTTATGTAATCCATAATAATTCTCAGAATTCTCTTTTCCATTTTTGTCTCTTCTAATGATGGAGATGATATTTCATAAAAAAAACACCTGCAATTGCATTTTTATGTCTTTGCTAACTTCCTAATTTCTTTGAAGCCTGTCACTGTTTCTGAATATTTAACAATTTTCTCACTCAGCAGTGAAATGGCAAACAGATTGTATTGCTGCTGCATGTATCAACTTTGAATTCTGACTGGCACTTTATCTCTCCGACATACTGCATTATCAAATCTTACTCTTGAGTTTTAACTTTCCCAGGATATCTTTCTATCACCAGCAAACTTTTTATCTCACTTTCCAAACTTCTCCAAATCAATATGTTAAAAAGCTCTCCTCATACCACAGACTCATCAAAGACTTCCTTTGGGCAAGATACTTGTTAATTATTTCGTCCCTTTTAACATTTAACAGATTATTAATCTACAAAAGACTTTAAGAATATAAGAACTTCTTTCAATCAATTTTGAGGCAAATTTTTATTTTTCTAAACACTATGCGTTTATTTCCAAATAGGTAAGATTTCTATTTTCGGCTCTTTAAAAAAATATTTTCTCTGAGTCCTTCCTGAACAAATATATGACTTATTATCTGTGGCTGTCATTGCATTAATCAAAGGGACAGGACCACAATCAGACCAAGAACAATTTATTGCTTAGATAACATCAGTCTCAAAGGCCATGAGATTTATAAGGCAGCAAGCAGTCAGCCATAGTCTAAGATGGTCACAGGTTCTTCGTTACAAAGCAAGAGATAACTTCCTGACCCAATAGGCTGATGCCACAGAGTTTATTTTGCTTTTCTGACCTATCACCTTTACTTCTTTCTACTGCAATGCGGATACTTTTGTCCAATAAGGTCTTATTACATGTACACACATATGTCTCTATTATAACATCTAAACTCTAAGCTTATTCTATACAATCACATTACTACACTACTACACTATAATCATCATCTTATCTAATACAGTTACTTACTTACTTAAGGCATATTCTTACTTATAACTATAGAAACATAAATTTATGATTTTTCTGTTCAATGTCTGTGTACCTTGCTTTCACATCAATCTAGGCTTCTTCTAATCAAACCCTCTTGTGTCTGTCAAGATTTCTATCTTTCCAATTTCCACAATTCTCTTGTAATTCCTGGTACCTTCTCTGGACTTCTGAAAACAAGGAAACAGAAAACCCGAACAAGACACTTCCCACTCCTCCCCGCAGAGTGAGAGATACTTAGAGAGACATTACACACTGTAATTAACAGTTCAACATTTTTGATAATACACCAATATACCATTACTAGCTGTAGTATGTGACTTCAGAAGGCATTGCAATGAGGAGACAGTGATTTCAGGCACAATCTAGGCACAGTTTAACCATACACCTTAGATATAGAGAGCTGCATGTTGGCATGACTGACTGCTGTAAATCTGAGCACATATCCCATCATTTTTTGTTGTTTATCTTATTTTTTCTGGATGAAGGGTATGAATTTTTCTAATTTTTTTATTTGGTTAGCAAGAGGAATTTCTGAAAGCTTTCTTACTTCTAATGACCTCCCTTGCCCTTATCATATTCCTTCTGAACTTCCTCAAGTCTTTGTTTGATGGGTGGTATATATTCTTCAGAACATCCAGAATAGTGTCTTTAAGTACTCTTCATTGTGTCTGCTGAGATTTTACTCTTTTAGCTGCTTTTCTTTCAGAATTTGAAAAATAAAATTCCCATGTAGCTCTCCTTTTTATAGCTCTCCTTTCCCCTTTTTATCATGACAGGTTTTTTTCTTTCAGAGTATTAAAAAAAATTTTGGTGAAAACCTTTAGAAAAAGAACTGCATCATCTAAATGCACAATACATCATATTTATCCATATATTCATTAGTTACAGTGTTTGTTTTATTTTCTGTCAATTTGTCTGGTACAAAGGTCAAATTTACTTGGCTTCAGTGCTTAATAACAGCTTAGAAATCTGATAAAGAGCAATTCTGCCCTCTCCAGAACAACATTTTTATGGATTATTTCTGTTTGTGTCAGTATTCAATTTAGCCTTCAAAGGGAGATAAATCCATATCATATATTCTTGTTGGCTTGTACTCTAAACTGAACTTTAAATCCATATCCTGACGATAGAAATGTTTGCAAGTTACAAACCATAAGTACATCCTTAACCTACTCTTATGTTCCTTGTTTGTATTAAGCAAAACTGACGGATTCAAAGCCGACTCAGAATTAGTCCAGCCCCTCTGACCCCTAACATGTTTAAACACTGAGGTAAAAACCCTTTATCTTTTCATGATGATTTCTGCTGAATCAAAAACTAATCATAACTCATTGTACTTGTCTGAACACAATTTCAGCCAAAGCTGTCAGCTGCAGAATTAATTCTTGTTATTGGCCCATGCCTTGTCCAGTCTACTCTCCCACTTCATAATTTCTTTTTAATAATCTCTAGTCACTTAAACCTGATTAACCTCTAGAGTTGCAATAAAAATATATATATGTTACTGTACTCTCATTCTTTTAGTTTGTACCAAAGAATTTTTTCATTTTCCACTGCTTGCTTTTCAAATATCAAACTGTTATATTTACATAACTTTACTAAAATATCAGTGCCTTTTTTAACTCTAATCCTTCTTTCAACACAAGCATAAAAAATCCCAAGACTTTTGGTCACCAAAGAGCCTGGAGACAGTATAGTACCCAACTGTTGGTCTATTTTACTCTTTAGAAAAAACACTTTAATTTCTATTCTGCTGCAGGAAAATAAAAATACTGAACACTGAAACATTCCAAAACGGGGGAAGAACATAGAATCATAGGTCAGCTACACACTGAGGTTTTTAAGAGTCCTTGGCATTCCCTAATTCAATGTCATGCTTAAAGCAGAGATGTCTGTGAATTCACACCAAGATGCTCAGAGCTCTGATTAATGAAAATTTCCAAAGGTGAAGATTCCATGACCTGTTAAGAAACCTGTTTTAATACCAAGATCTTCTTATAGTACTGGGTTTTATTCCCCCTTATATCTTGTCAAACGTTTCTCTGTTTCTATTTGTGACTAGTTTCTCTTGTTTTCCCCCTGAGCACACAGTTTCCACAATCTAGGATGTACTTATGGTTAATTTAGAAATTACTTTAAAAGCTGTTTTTCAGAACAGAAAATTGTATATCAGATTTCCTTAATAGTGGACTGACACCTACACTAAATCATATGTTAGGTTTATAAATCATGTATCTCTAGAAATCATTTAACTAATTTCTAAGTTATGAGCATGAATTATAACTTTGTTACTCATTTATACATTGCTTGATGGTTTCCATAAATCATATAACATGATTGTGAAAAGTATTGAATGATTAATAATGGTGCTACATTTATTTCAGATATGATGCAACTGTCTTTTGGTTTATGTAATAGATATCATATGATATCTATTATTTTCCCTTAAGTCATTAAAGTATTCTGCTTTAACCCAGATTTTTACACTGTGAAGTCTGATTTGTTGATCCATATTTGCCAAGATTGCTGTTCTCACATCTCTAATCTGGTTTATAACCAACATATTTTGCTTCCTTTAAGTCCTAATAACAACAAAAGGATACAAATTACAGAAATACCTAAGCGTATATTAACTAAAATTAATTAAGGATTCCTAATATTTATTAATTTTTTTTTCTGTCTGAGATTATGTCTGACCATGTTATACCACATTGTACCATAGCAGGTACATTGTGTGTGGATCCACCTTACACTGGCCAGCCAGCTGGGCCGGGTCTTGCTTCCTTCTTCTGTTAATCAATTTATTAAATATTAGGTCAGAGTCTCGGTGATCAAAACGTATTATGGTATTTCAAGGCTTCAGTTTAATGGTTTAGAGTAATAAAAATGCTTAAAGTAGTGCATTACCAACATTTCACTTACTTTATCTATAGAATTTGGTGCATGTGTGTAGGTCCATATACTTGAAAAGTTTTCTTGTTTATTTTTAAAAGAAAATAGAAAAATTTGAACATTTAAAAACTATGGTATAAGAATTTTAAACAAAATATACAACCTTGGAACTGTTTATATACTATGAAGTTTTAACATTTTATTGATTTGTTTCATTGACGAAATAATTCTCTAAATACTTATTTATTTTAGGGTTCCATTTAAGATTTGCAATTTGTTGAAACTCAAACAATTTTTGCCTTTATAAAAACAGTAGTAAAATATATCTATCTAGAGTTATTAATGCCTTTTCTGACATTCTCCTTGGTTTTGCTTGAACTCAGTGCCAACAAATGTGGCAGCTCTGCAAATGTTTAAAAGGCAAACATAATTTTTAAGTAAATAAACCTGCCTACACTGAATTTTAGGGTTTTTTCAAAATCTTATACGGGCCTTTTTTGAAGCATACTTTAGCTTAATCCTTAAGTTCACTGTACTTGTAGAAGCCTCTAAATGTGTAAGAAGCAAGAACATAGCTAGGTTAATAAATTTATTTTAAAAATACTTAGCTTGTAAATCCAAACAAAATATTCCATGCAAGTATAAAATCAAATTTATGCCAACCACACTGTTCACACCATCAAAAAGTTTCTGCTTCATCTAAAACGACTAATTTTTTGCAACTCTGTAAAGATTTTCCAGTGCTGGTCTGCAATAAATTTTATCAATTTTCTAGGAACATAAATAAATAATATCACAACTATTTTAACAATGAGAAAATATAAAAAATCAGATTTCTCAGCATACCTTACTTCATTACATAAACATCAAAACAGTGGCTTAGATTAAAAAAAAAACCTGTTGGTGTTCATTTTTCAATTTATTTGAACATCTACCCACAGCCTAATGTTTTATAACTGAAAATTCAGTTATGTAAAAATAAACATTTGCTGCAATAAACAATAGTGGATGCAGCCCAATAAACACATCTTTGCTACTGTTAGGAAAAGGCCACAGGCCTTGGAAGGACCTGACAGTGCAGGGTCTCAGGATCTGTCTGAGCTTGCCAAAACCTGAGCTGGTTTTCACTTGTTTTAGGAACTGGTTAGTGGGCAGCTGACTGTTGCCCAGCCTGGGTCAGTTTAAGCTCTACAACTGCAACATACAAGAAAGTTCTCAAAAAGTCTGCTCACCACTGTGTGACAGGCTGTATTATCAGATGCTGGGGGAAACCCTGAAACTTTTCAACTTTAGCTGGAACCACTGAGGAGAAGGTAGGCTGTGAGAAGAAAGCAGTTCAAACTAAACCTGAGAGGACTCTGGACTGAGGAAAGGGAGGAATACCCCCAAGAACACATATGCCACCAGTCAGAGACCTCCTTACGGATGTTGATGACTCCTCAGGAACATCTCTTCCCTTTTGAGGAACCTGTGCCTTTTTTGAGGAATGAAGGTCCACCTTTGGTCCCTGAGGAGTCCATGAAGGGTGAAGACAACACCTGAGAGGAGGAGCAGATACCAGTTTTTTTCTGTATATCAATTTCAGCTGTATGGTGAGTGAGGCTATTTTTGTATTAATGGATTGATTTGGACTATCAGACTGCTAAAATATCAGTTGAACTAACAATAGTCTTGGCTCCCATATGTTTATTGTGTATTTTCTTTTGGCCATAACGTCATCTGGCATGTAAAATATGCAGTCACACTGTAATCCTACATTCATGCACCTTTTCCACCAGATGGGGGACATCATGTGCTTACAAGGCTCCAACAGACCCAGTTCTGCTGGGATCATCCATGTGGTGGGGTTCCCAGTATAACAGTGACATCCACAGAAGTATGGGAACTACAGGCTTTCTTCATGCTTCTAAGAGCAGAAGATTCTACGTGTCATGTTTGCAGTTATTTATAAAACTAGTTAGTCAAATAATATTTAAAAACTGTACTTTGACATCCATAATTAAAGTATATTTATCCACTCTAAATATGTTGATAATACATTAATTCATCCATCACCTTTTAATGCAAAAGTCTAATATTCATAAATGAAATAGCAACATTTTCAGCCTGTGAGATATTTCTTGCACTGTGGATCCCAGGACTGGATACAATACTCCAGGTGAAATCTCATAAGAGCAGGGTAGAGAGGGAGAATCACCTTCCAGAGGGAGAATCACCTTCCTCAACCCCTTGGCCCTGCTTGTTTTTAAACAGTAATACAAGATTTTGGTAACCTCACTGAATTGGCTTTGATGCAATTGTCTCTGCTGCCTACAACATATCAGTGCGAGAGTGTTTGTAAGAAAAATCAGAAAGTTATCTCTCTACTGAGCTTGTCCCTCAGGTTCAGGACTTGCAGATGCACATTTTCCAGTTCCTAAAAGCAAGGTTCAGTTACTTATGTACTGTTGTTTTCTCATGCAGCTCATAAAAAATAAAGGTCAATGCTTTAGGGGGGCTAAAGGCAGGAAAAAGAAAATCAAAGTGTGTCCCTTGCCAGGGTGGAGAACACACACATTTGCATATAAGAGCAAGAATCTTAACTTTCTCTTTTACTTTTAAGAACTGTTATCAGCTGCTGTCTAATTATTTGATCAAGACCTGTAGACAGAATAGGTATTAGAATGTCTAATGCAATACTCTCATATCTTATCATGGTATGTCAGCAGCCTGCCAACTATGAACCCTAGACTAAGCCCACAAAATCCTAGATATGAGTCTCACTGAATCACTTATTTTATTTTGGTTTGGTTTGGTTTGGTTTGGTTTGGTTTGGTTTTTTGCCAGGTAACAGATTACAAGAGATTCCTCAAGATCCTTCCTGCAGCAAATTAATTTTATTGATGAATAGCATTCTGCCTAGAAGGTTTTAACAATTGAATCAACAAGTTACTAAGTGACACTGAAGCATAAACACTTTGCAAGCCACACCTATTACCATATCAGGTGAGAAAGTCTTCAATGCATTAACATTCTCCTGACTCTGTTTTGAAAATCTGGCACTGACCCCACTCACAAGAGCTCAATCTGATCAGTAATCAAAGGGCACCCTGATCTTGACTGAAAGTGCAAGCACTAAACAAACATAATTCATAAATATTTTAGAGCATGAGATGAGTTCTAAATTTTCTGTTCTAAGATAAAAAAGAAGGTAAAGGTCAAATGGCCCTTTATGTGTAGTGCATTCTCAAGACAAAATATTCTTCCCAAAGCAACAGAGGTCAAACAGGAACATTAACTAGATTTATATTGCATACAGGATGGATATGGTGATTTATGAAAGATTCTATTACAAACAGAATGTTTCTTTTTCTAGTAATGAACCTGACCTGACAGTCATAATACTGAGGAAATTTATTGATGAACTGAACTGCTGTTTTCTTTACATGAATGCTCCATGGTAATACACCAGCCTTTCAAGAAGAAAATTATAGTATTATAGTTGCATCAGTAACCATCTGTTATATAATTTTTTTTTTTTATTCAAGGGAATTTGTATTGTTGAAATAACACACTACTTTGTTTTCCATTTGCACAAGCTGCCCCCATACATGCACTGGTATCACAATCTTAAATAGTTCTAATACCAAGCTTGTATTTTGAAACATTCATTTTAAAAACATGCAATTTCCTTATTATTTTTTTTTAATATGCAGGTTAAATATTACTATCTTCTTCTCAACATTCAGGAAAACTAAGAGAAGAGAGAATTGGCTTAACTTATGAATAAATAATAAATCTTAAAAATGTCCTGTTCTTTAAGCCTGACATTTCAGAACTGTTAGACTGTAGCCTGAAGGCATATGTATAGCATAATATGGGGTGATGTACATCTGTCCAAACAGGCAGCAACCTGGCCATACTGGTGCTCCAGGACAAGGCACTTCTGCTTTACCACGAGAAGTAAAATGCAAGGGGCAACAAAGGTGAAGGTTTTTTTGCTTTCAGCACCACCACCTTAAGACAAAGCGGTTTTGCTGCATCTTGTTCAGCAGAGTTGTGACCTGAAATGTCAGTGTTGAAGATAACATGAAAGTATAACACCTTTTTTTATTTCCTTCGTTGTTTTGTTCTGGTTTTGTTTAGTTGGGTTTGGGATTTTTTCCTTAATTAAGGGAAAGCTCCATAGTGTATGTTTTCAGTAGTGTTTTCTAATTTTCTTTAGATTCTGTAAATTTTTAATATTGTGACACTGAAATACTTTTAATAATTAATTTTTCTATATGTCGCTGTACATAACACTGTGACTACTACTATTTATGTACTCTAGTACTTCTTTATCTACACTGGGGGATGTTGGAGACTCTCAACAGGTGACACTCAGGGCATGACTTATATGCTTGGTTTTGTGCCTGCCCCACCAAATGTCCTGATTTCCTCTGCTAGGTGTCATACTCCAGTAATCTTCCAGGCTGGGAAAATGGGGAAGCTGGATTACAAAGCAAATTGTGGACTTCAGCTGGCATGCAGCCCTGGGCCAGTTTCTTACCAACTGAATCATTATCCTTCTGAAACAGTTCCAGATTCAGGCTGCTTTAAGGTCTCACTCCTCAAAAATTGTGGGATTTGATACTCTCAATGGTTTAAAGACTATAATGAAATTTTGTCACATAGCAGCAATGCAGAAAGGTAAACAGATTTTTAATAAAATGATATCTCTATTTTGACTTGCTTTACTTCAGTTGTGATTACATTTAAGACTGAATACAAATTTGGAACTGTTGATTACAGAATTTCACATGGCTTGAGGGCACATTTTTATAGAACCATAACATTTTATATTCATAGACTGGTTTGGGTTGGAAAGCACCTTAAATACCACCTACTTCTAATCTTCCTGTCATGGCCAGGACACCTAGACCAGGTTTCTCCAAACCACACCCATGTGTAACCAACAGAGATACAAGAGCTTCACCAAATCAGATTGAGGTACCATTCTGTTACTATGACCTGTGAGGTGTGAAGGTAGATTTGAAGACCATACAATAAAACTTTACATTTTAATTTGTCTTTTCAACAGACAAAAATATTTTATACAAAGATAAGAAAAGACTCAAAGATAATTGATATAGATTAAACAGTGAAATGCTCAAAAAAAAAGACGACTTTTATCACTCACATTGATTATTTCATATGTTGATCTAGTCTATGAAAACCTCATCTTAATTTAATGAGTGCATTTTATAACTTTAAATGGAATGAAATTAATGGGCATTACTTTGGTGTATGTATGCCTTTACAGCTATTATTGACACTCCTTTTTAATGCTGAAAAATATTCCATGTATTTAGAGTTATTACTAGCTAGATAATTATTATTGCTGTGGCATCAAACAGCTCCAGTTCTGATTAGGACATCCTTACTTATACTGCCATGGATATAGGGAAAAAAGAAAATTAGTAAAATATTTTCTGAAGAAAAACACCTACAGGTAAGGTTAGGACATATGTGCTGGAAAACTGACCTCAGATGATTACCTGTATTATTGATTTCTGACATTTGTTTACGATGTAAAGATAGTTATAGCAATGGAAAGGGGAAAAATTCTGAGTTTTGTATCCCATGAGATGATCAGAAAAACATGTTTTTTTTCAAGCTTCTGTTTTGAGGACTATTTTTTAAGGATAAAAAAGTCTCATTCAATTAAAATCCGAAATATGTTCAAGTTGTTTAAAATTTGCAAGCTATCATTTTTACTTTAATTTCTATTTCATCCAATGTGGAAAAACAGATCCAAAATCACCCCTCTTTTTGGATTACAGCCAAAGTTTCCAGTCTGTTTTCTTCATGGTAAATGAAAGTCACTGTGGATTCCAAGATATTTGAAATTTTTTCAGAGAGGTACCTTGGCATAATTTGCAGATTTTTTACAGACTGCAAGAGCAATCTTAATCAAATTTGGGGTTGTTTTTCTAGAAATATATTTTCTTGGTTAAGCTTGTAAAAATTTAAAACATTTGGAGTTTATGAAAGCTAAAAGAGGAGAAGAGCTTTCAGTAGGAAAGCTCCTGCCAGCCTGAAAATCAATGTTATGAAAGACAAAGTGGGTCCACCATATGTAGGCCACAGCTGCTTATGACAAAGTGCAATTATAATAGAATGGTTTAGGTTGGAAAAGACCTCTAAGATAATTGAATCGTACCATTAACCCAGCACTGCCAGGTCCATCACTAAACCATGTCCCTAAGTGCCACACCTTCATTTCTTTTAAATAACTCCAGGGGCAGTGACTCTATCACTTCCCTGGGCAGCCTGTTCCAGTGCTGACAACCAATTTGGTGAAGAATTTTTTCCTAATATCCAAAATTACACCTCCCCTGGTGCCATTCAAAATTATTTCTTCTAATGTATTCCTTTTTACTTGGGAGAAGAGACCAAGCCCCATCTGGCTACACCCTCCGTTCAGGCAGTTGAAGAGAGTGATGAAGTTTCCCTTCAGCCTCCCTTTCTCCAGACCAAACACCCCCAGCTCCCTCAGCTGCTCCTCATCAGACCTGTGCTCCAGACCCTTCCTCATCTCCATTCCCCTTCTCTGGACTCGCTCCAGCCCCTCAATGCCTTTCTTGTAGTGAGAGGCCCAAAACTGGACACAGGATTTGAGGTGTGGCCTCATCAGTGCCGAGTACACGGGACAATCCCTGCCCTGGTCCTGCTGCCACACTATTGCTGACACAGGCCAGGTGCCATCGGCCTTCTTGGCCCCTGGGCACACCTGGCTCATGTTCAGCTGCTCTTGGCCAGCACCCCCAGCTCCTTTTCTGTCAGGCAATGGCAGAATTATAGTTGCTGATAAACCCTCAAGGTGAAGTTCATACTTTGAACTTACGACCTGGTTTTCAGCATAATGAATTTTGTCAGTCTTTAAGGCAGAGAGGAAACTACCAGATCATTGACAGGTATTCATTTAAGTCCTTCATTACATTAGAATTTTAGATCAGTGAAGATTAAGTCTTAAAGGGCAAATGTGTGTGTATTATATGTATATTAATACATATATATTACATATACGTATACATATATTAATAATTAAACATTAATATGTTTTATTCTTCTTTCACCCAAATGAAAGCAAAACTCCATTGATCGCAGTAGAAGAGTATTCATATTTAGAAGTTTTCTAGAAGTAAATGTCTCAAAATAAGGCTTTCTTCAACTGTATTAGCTAAAAAATTCCCAAGAAAACATAACAACAACAAAATAAGATATTTTCAGGACTTGTGTGATCTTCATTAATTGGATATGTTTTTAAAAGTAATTCATCATCAAAGATTTCATCCTCTATCCTTTGAAACTGAATTTGTCTTCAATGGGCACTCCACATTTGGGCAAAATAAAGCTGATAGATCCACCTGGTAGAACATTCAGATGTCAGTGTGGCTGCACTTCACAAAGGACATGATGTTATCTGGAACTGAAGCACATGTATTTTCACTGGCATGAATACCTTCAAGTGTGCTAAGAGAAATTAGCTTCAGTACTGAAAGCATTTTTGCACATATTTACCACTGAGTTTGGAAGGTATACCAGAGAACTCTATTTCCCAGGTCATGCGCACAAAATCTTGTTAAGTCTGTAAAGCTTACACTGGGCAAATGTATCAACAGAAATTTCTTTAAATGCAAAGTTCAAATCAAGCCAGAAAACTTTGAAATCAAGCAGTGACATGCAGCTATATATATAAAGTCTATATAAAGTTTTGCACAAAGTAAACGCAAATGTAGACAAAAGGAAGAAAAGTAGTAAAGTAACACAGGAAAAATAATCCAGACAGAAGAATATTTAATGAGGATCCAAGTGTTTTAGCCAGGCTAGGATATATGCATGACTTCATTTTAATAAAAAAAGGAATTATGAAATTTTCTATGGATTTAAACATAACACAGGAAATCTGATAAAGCTGAAGAGCTTGACTTCCATCCTGATCCTCCTAAAGAACGACTTGTCAGGATCAGTGAACTATGTGTGAACCTAAAACCTTGTGGGAAAAAGACAGGGGAAAAATCAATCTACATTTCTCTTCTGTTCAATGGAACTTTAAATGATGGGCTATATTTCACAGCACAGAATTTTTGGAGATTGAACTTTCATTTAGTTAGCAGTCTCAAGAAATACAGATATATACATGATTAGATTTGCCAGGAAATCAAAACATTTTGCTTTAATTGTGGCCTGACATGACAAAGGTGGATGAAGAAATAACTGGTTTAAATCAATGGCACTGCAATTATGTTTACTAAAATTGTTTTTTAGTTCTTCTAGAATCTCTTGGGTCATGTATTCAGTAAAGACTAGAATAAATATTCCAGGTCAGTAGTATTCCAAGGGGCAGAACAAGATATTTAAATGGATTTATTTAAAAACTACAATAAATATGATTAGGAAATGGTCTTTTTTCTTCCAGATGGAAATTAAACCACATTCTTACGCATGTGGTACCTAGGTGATAAAATACATTGAGCAGAAAAATAATTAATGTGTAATTTTGGGCTTTAGACATCCATGAACAAGGCCAAGAAGGAGAACCTGCACTCACACAGTGGTTGTCATGAAAGGAAACATGGAGTGCTCATAGTGGGTGACTCTGTTAAAGGGTACTGAGGCACCCACTTGCTGGCCTGAGGGAGCGTCAGGAGCCGTACGCTGCCCTCTGGGAGTTTAAATCCATCTCACATCATCGAGAGGGTGCCCCAGCTTGTGGAGAGCACAGACTACTGTCCACTACTATTTTTTCATTTAGGCACAAATGACACCGCAAGGCAAGAAAAAATGTGTAGGATCAAGGAAGACTAGAAAGCTCTGGTGAGGCAGGTGGAAAACAGCAGTGCTCAAGTCATCTTCTCATCCATTCTACTGGTTAGAGAAACAGGGAGGGTCAGAAGCAGAAGCATAGTGCAGATCAAAATCCACCTTTATTGCTGGTGCCATCAAGAAGGTTTTGGCTTTTATGACAGTGGGTTGTACTTTAATGATTGCAGCCTCTTAGGATGGGGATGGGATCCACCCATCTAAAAAGGGCAAGAGAATCTTTGGCAGCAGGCTGGCCACTTCAGTCAGACAAGCTTTAAACTGAGGGACTGGATTCTACTTTTCACACCGTCTCCCATAACATCCTCATAGGTCAACTTAGGAAATGTGGGTTTCATGAGTGGACAGTGAAGTGGACTAAGAACTGGCTGAATGGCAGAGCTCAGAGGATCATGATCAGCAGAGTAGAACCAATTAGAGGTTTTTAGACAGGGACATTCAATCAATACTGGGTCCAGCCTTATTCAGCTTTCTTTTCAACAACTTAGTCTAAAGGATAGAATGTGCCCTCAGAAATATTCCTGATGATGCAAAACTGGGGGGAGTGGCTGATACACCTGAGGGCAGTGCTGCCATTCAGTGGGACCTTTATAGGTTGGAGAGTTGGGCAGAGAGAAACCTAAAGGTGTTCAACAAAGGCAAGTGTAGGGTCCTGCACTGGGAAGAGTGTGGCCAGCAGTTTGAGGGAGGTAATTCTCTCCCTCTTCTTGGCAATACAGAGGCCACATCAGGAGTATTGTGTTCTATTTTCCACAGGTCAAGAAAGACAAGGAGCTACTGGAGAGGGTCCAATGGAGGCCTACAAAGATGATTAGGAGTCTGAAGCATCTCTCCTCTGATGAGGAAGCTGGGCTTGTTTAGTGTAGGAAGAAAAGGCTGAGATGGTATCTCATTAATGCATATAAATATATCCAATGTGGGTACCAAGAGAACTGTCCCAAACTGTTATCAGTGGTGCCCAGTGATAGGACAAGTAGCAATGGCCAGAAACTCAAACACAAGAAGTTTCATCTCAACATAAGAACTACTTTATACTGATGGTGGCAGAGCACTGGAACAGCCTTCCCAGAGAGGTCATGGATTCTCCCTTTCTGGTGGATTTGTAAAATCCACCTGTTCTTGTGAAACCTGCTCTAGGTCACTCTGTTGTGTCATAGAGGTTGGACTAGATGATTTCCAGAGGTCCCTTTCAACACTAACAATTCTAAGATTCTGTGATTCTGTGAAACAAAATAAGAAATAATACATTCAGAGTAATTATCTAGACCTAGTTCTGAAATAAGAAGCTCAATTGAACCACTTGTCCTCAAAGAGAATTGATAAGAAATCCCAAGGAGAGATGAGAATGGTTTGTGAGAGGAACCTGCTAATCCAGAGTCGCACAGATTTTTCAAAAATTCATTGATGGTTCCTTTTAAAAACAGAATAAAACCAAATTTATAGGATTCGTGTATTTTTCTGCTCAGAGTATTAACTTTTACAGATGTATAAGTTTTTTTCAGTAAAACAAAAATCAAATTCTTTAGCCCCAGGATGATGAGAAAAGTCTGTGATTTTTCCCCTATTACCCAGTGATTAGGGAGGAAGCTTTAGGCTCAATACGTTGGCATTTCTGTACAGCCAAACTACTGTGAAAGTGAAAACAAGCTTCTGGCTGTGAGAGAAAAACCCAGTCAAATTTTATTGCAGCAGTATAAGATGCTACAAATGCTGGAATTCTGTCTTGCCTTTCTGACAGAGGTCAGTGCCCTTGCTCTGCATCAGAAGGAACAAGTGTCATCTGGTCCCGCGTGCTAGATCCAGTACAATGTCCATCAGCAGCTGAAGCTAAGAAGTCAAGATCTGCACTGATGGATCTGTGTTCATTTTTATTGACTGCTGCAGGGAAAGTGTAACAAAGCACCATCCAAAATGTTTGCAAAAGGAATTGCAGGTGGTTATCTGAGAAAATTATCATGGCAAAATCAAGAAATGGAGCCACATTGTTGAGTTTCACCAAGTTTAAATCTTTGAGAGGTACATTGTGCTTTATATTCAGACAGGAACAATAAGTTCACTTAGTTTATGGAGTTATTGCTGGGATTTCATATAAAATAAAAGGTTTGTCTCTTTCAGAAATGGTTGTTTTACTCCATTTGTCAGTGTTCAATTGAGGTTACAAAACACTGCTTCATTAGTTTACTACTAAGAGTTTCAAAAATTTCCAACATATTTCATTTCAATCTACAGAAGTAGAAATAATCCTTTTTTTGTTAACTGTAACATATATCTGCAGAGACTTCCAAGAATGTGTATTTTCTTTTGTGACAGTACAATTATTTTACTTTGAATTTTAGGAGAAAAATCAAGTTTATAATAGGAAAGTGTGCTTGTAGAGGGATGGATTGCAGTGTACCCACTGCTTATCTATACTAAATTAAAGCATTTTCTAGAGTGTGTTAGCCAATATAGGCAATTAGCAATTAAAGTGATAGATATGGTAAAAATGTGCATATTTATTAAAAAAAAAAAGCAAATCAAAAGCACAAAACAGCCAAACAACAAAACAATATACAAACAAAAAATATCCTGCAAATTTAAATGACTCTGAATAGTGTTCAGATTGTATAATGCCTTCAGATTGAAAGCATACTGAAGAAAGTTCAGCCAGTTGAAATTTTATAGCAAAAATTAAGTTTCACTGAAAAATGCAAAATTCTGACACACTACTTATTTTGCTTAAAATAAATTACCTTGGGTCCATCAAGTTTTGCTGAACAGTAGGCAGCAGATAAAGATCTGGAGCCCTAGTGGGCTGT
>VXBC01005917.1:1126538-1227070 GCA_013399945.1 Ploceus nigricollis | reverse complement strand
CCCCTGCCACTCTGATTATCTGGTCAGTTGGCATGGAGGCTCCTGGAGGGCCCTGGAAGCACAGACTGATCAGTCAGGAATCCCCACCTATGGATGCTGCTCCACACACTTGGCCCATTCATTTTTAGCAGGTGACAGCTTAGGGCCTTTTATATAGGTTCTCTTGTATTGTTCTAGTGGAGTTACATTAGTCTGATTTCTGGTAAGTATATATCAAGTGAATTTAAAACTCTCTTTCTAGAAGAAAGCTGGGAGTTTTTAATTTTTTTTTAAATTTTCATCTAGGTGTATGCAGAAAAGAGCAGTTTGAGCCTCTCCCTCTCCCTCTCCCTCTCCCTCTCCTCCCTCCTCCTTGTTTTCTTTTTCTAAGTTAAAAGCTTAATTTATGCAGCTATGGTGCATATTACAATAATTACTTCTTCCTACTAAGGAGGGAAAATATTGTATTTCTTTTCAGTGCAAACAGATTCAGTTCAAATTTAAATCTGCTGGTTTGTGATATTCAGATCATTGTTGCATCTTCAGGGAAGATACTTTAGTGCAAAGCTTTTTATTTATCCCTTTCCAAAGACACAATCATAAGCCAATTTTCCTTCTGTCTAGTTCCATTAAATTACCTGATTTGAAAACAGCACCAGTGAAGTACCTAAACATCCTGCCTTCTCTCAGGGAATTAGCATTTTCCTTTGATGTGGTTCAAAGTGGGAAACCACATTAATGTGGGATCCAGCCAAGTTCTGCTGTTGCATTGAGATCAGCTGCAAAAAGTGCTTTGTACTGGCCTCTCTGGCCAAATGTTAGCTTGGCATATTTCACAAAAGAGAAGGAGGTTTAGGTACAGCTTCAGAAAAATTCTGTCCTGAGGTCTGATACCCCAAAAGAGTTTCTCAGGTCATAATTAATTGAATTTTGTTTGATATGATCAAACACAGGGCAAGAAGCAAACCTTGACCCGTATCTTTGATATTTAATAACAGAAGAAGGATTAAAGACAGGGATAGAGTCCTAAGGGCTTCACGGGCCCATTGGTCCTGCCAAAGGCTCTTTACACCACCTGGTCTATCCTATGGACAGCCAGGATACTATGGCAGGGAGTAAAGCTCAGATCAGAGGCAGAAAGCTTTTTCTATGTATTCCTGCATATAAGAACCCTATTGCAAATGGAAGTCAAAAATCAGATTCAAAAGCTGTTTATTAAGCCAAATAATATTTAAAAGAACCTGTCTAATGTTCTAAAACATAGTCAGAGATCACAATATAAATGCTTTTTGTCACAGTGTATTTGGGTTATTTTATAACTTTTCAGATGTGCAAAAATGAAGACAGAAAACTGAAGACCAGTGTACATAACTTACAGCACTTTGTATTGTGACCATCCTCCCCCAGAAGCCAGTTAAACTCTCTATGAGCAGAAACCCTCAGTGTCAGTGTATTAGAAAGGACTGATAAGTGAAGTGCATCACTGCATTAGGCAGCAGTTGGAATGGAAAGGGTTTACCTAGAGTGGCAACACTTTAACTTCCTTTCTGATTGTCTGGCTCATGGAGGAGAAAAAGTGTCATGTAAATAAGTTGTGAGCAGCTGTGGGTCTCCCACCCAATGGCCAGGGCAGGTGCCCAGGCTCCAGAACTTCTCCTGTGTCATTTTCCCAAAGCATGCATGGAAGATGGTGCCTGGAGCATGCATTCCTGCTCTTTTATCAGGTTTGTTCAATGCTTGCTGAACAAACACTGTGGTGATGAAGGCCCAACTCTGAGTCATAGAATGGCTCTACAATACAAGGACAAAGTCCAGCAGTCCACACCAAAATCCATCTCTGGTTAGAGGACCTGTTCATATTTTCTGGAATTCCTCTGTACACATTCTCTGCTAATATTTGCCAGTTATTTCAAAAGGGGAGAGAAAAAAAGAGAAAAAGAGAAGAGAAGCAGCGCTGTTAGCTCTAGGATGCTTGTTGCTATAAAACAAATAACCTTTCTTCAAAATCTGTAACAATAAACAGTAGTCTCACAATAAACAGTAACTAAAGATTTCACTATCCTTGAAGTTCTATTGTTTCATTTATAAGAAGCCTTGGGTGTCTTTTCTCTCAAGAAAAGATGTTGGAGTTACATTTTGTAGCTCCTAGCAATCAAGTAAACCAATATAAAAAAATAAAAAATACATTTCAGCCAAACCTTCCTCCAATGTACAAACAGGACTAGCAGAATAATACTTTGCATTTAACATAGTATTATCCTTGCCATACAATTCAAAGGTTCAAATTTTATACCTAATTATCAAATAATTAGAAGGGTAGTATTCCAATTAAAATATTTCATTTGTTGTGCAATTAACCCCATTTGTAAAGAGAGAGTATGTGTATATGTACAAACTAATGTTTGTTTTCAGTGATGATTTTTAAGAATGCTTGAATGTGAGCAATGATCAGTAGATATCAGAAAACTGTGCTTTTATCTAGCTTAAAATCAGGCCACAAAGGCCTGAAAGCAGGAGAGAAATTGTTTATTTTTGTTATTAGTTTTAAATATGTACCTCATTTAAATATATATCTAGTCTAAACCAAAGGGAAAAAATATACAAAGAAAAGTTAGGGCATGTTTAACATTAAAGGAAGTTAAGACATGGCTTCAAGCTTTCTCTGGGATTTTTTTCCCCTAATTAAAAGCATTTACTATTGTCAGCTTTCCCCAACTTCTCATATTCCTATCAATCACCAGCCTGAAGTTCTGAAAAGCAATTGAAAAGACTTCTTGTTTCACAGACTAATTAAGCTGTGAATACTTCCCTAGGGGAGGTCTAACGCCCAATAATAGGAGTAACTTCCATGAAGACAAGCCCAGTGACTTTGCCTGCTGAGAGCTACATTGAAAGGCCTTGCCCAGGAGATAGATTGGATTCCCAGTGCTGTTGAAAAAACAATCATTGTAGGCTCCAATGTACTAGAACAACTGAAATACCAAATGGGCATGTGCACATCATAATTAATTAAATCTAATGATCATGTCAAATGATAGGATTTTCTACAACACAAAGAACTTGTTATAAATAAACAAAATTGAAAGTTCCTGCTGAAAGACAATGCATCAATATGGTATCTTATGATATTTTCCCTACATTTTCTTTACTGAAGAGGAGCTGTGATCCATTTGCAAGCAGATCTGAACAGCATTTGCTTCCCAGAAATCCTAAAACTGGAAAATGAATTATCAGTGTTTGTTGGCAGATACTCACTTGGCCTCTTTCATCCATATTTTTGCTGTCATTTTATATTACTCCAGTTTTTCTACGTGTTGTTTACCTCAAGATATTTTCATCATGCTAATGTCACTACTTTTCAATTATGCATGTAAACCCTTTTGTAAAAGATATCTGCCACAAAGCACTTCCATACATCTCTCAATATGAAACAGGTCTGGCCTTGTTTGCATAAATGAATTTACATCTTTCTTGGAATGATCATAACTTGAAGCAAATCTACTGACCGTAAATGGCTAAAACCAAGGACAAGCCATTGCTGGAGCAGCCTGGTCTCCCAGCTGGTGTGAACTGGTGTATTTCCATTCAACTGAAAGGATGCAGATTAGCCCAGCTTCATTGATTTTGCTGAAATTGTGCCATTTAACAACAGCTGAGACATGAAGCCAAATGAGAATATGATATTACTTAAAGTCTTTTTGGTTCTTTCTTAGTGAAATTGTTGTAGTTGCCACGTTGCATCAAAACAGCCTTTAAACCTCTCCTATTTCCCTTAGTTTTATTTTATATATTCAAATATTTTCGTCATGTTTAGGGGCACTGACATTTCCAAATGGCTTATTTTGGTTAGCATATATTAAAATATGCTAGCTAGCACACCTGAAAAGATATATGCTACTGAAAACTCTCAAAAATGTAAGTGAAAACTCTTTTTAAGGACAGAGTAAAGAAACTAAAAAAAAAAAAAAAGATAAAAAAAACCCAGACAACATTGAAAAAATCTACAAGAAAACTAATAAAACATGAGAAGTCTCCTTACAAGGACAACATGGACATGCAGATTCCAATTATTGCAGTAACTTCAGTTTCAACCTATTTATGATTCTAATCAAGTCAGACATATTACAATCACCTACTAGTGACTGTATTATTTCACCTGTGGGATGAGCTTGGGAAACCACAATGGCTAAATACAGGTAAACCATGATGAGACATAACCAAAAGAGAAATTGTTTCTTCCCCGGAGTAAGCAAGGTGGAACTTATTCCGGTACACTGATTTCCCAAGTACAGCCATTCTCTGGCTTGTTCAGGAATGCAACACACATGATGATAGAAAACATCATGGAAAATTAGGAAGCGTCTTTCCACTCACTATTTCACATCTGAACCTTCTTGTGATGTAATGGTAGATAGAAACATGTGAGGAATTTTATTTCCATAGTACCATACAAAGCCTTTAGGTCAGTGTAACTTATGCACATTCTCGATGCATTTAGATGGGGAAATGCAGATACCCTATAAAACATAAAATTTTGCAGCTTCAGTTTTTTTATTGCAGTGTATTCTTAGACTCATTTTTTGCTTACATAACTCACCTGAGCTTGATAAAGCCTTCTGATTTTCCATTTGTATCAACTACAATTTGTTTTGTGAAGGACATCATAAATCTTAAATGAAATGCAGTCGAGTCTTCAGTTGTGAAAAATTCCCATAGGACTCTTCAGCATACAATTATTTTGTATTCTATTTAATTAACCACGTAAATTATTTGCTATTTTATGGGCCTTTCACATTTGTTTGCAGAAAGCATTTATTACAGGTTAAGTAAGAAAACAATGAAGGAAAAAGAAACTAGCATTAGGGTAAGACACTCAGAGGACACATAATTAATATTGAGTACAAAGGGGGAACATTGGTAATAATTTGTGATCTATGTATGGCCTTGGATGAGGCACATTATGTAATTTCTTTCAAAGCTCTGTAATACACATTTAGGTAATAACAAGGCAGTCAGTATTAAATAGGAAACATAAAAATGGATCCAGATAACATACTTGTAATATAACACAGTCCTGTTAAATAAGCTGGGATGTGAAGGAAGAATACTCAAGTTAGCATCTTTCTAGCTAACGCCTGCAGACTGTGTTCAGTTCACATTTTACTAAGAGTAGGAATAAATTATAAGAATTGAAGTATATAAAAAATGCCAAAAGCACCTAGGTCTTGTAATATGCAGCCAAAAATAAATCATGCACCTTCACTGTTCTATGGGTTTTATATTTTGTTTGATTTAATATGAAAAAGCACGAACATACAAAGCAGCAATGAAAAAGCTTCCCTAATCACTATGTTGCAGCTCCCCAAGACAAGACTGCATGTATCTTGCTTTAGTAAGTTTCCTGAGTGTGGTTTTGGAGTGAATAAGTTCCTGTTGCCTGAGGTACAGCATAGACTTAGAAATTAATGAGATAGTCCCAGAATAGCTAAAGGTTAAAGGTCTGTTACTGGAGGAATATGTACCTAAATGGCCAGCAATGGTAATGAGGTCCACAGGTGAATGAGGGTTTAATCCAGAGAAACTGAAGCTGGATGCTTACCCTTGCTACACGCTGAGCCTACATCTAAAGACAACCTCAACACGTAACAGCTACCAGAGGGTAACCCTGTTCCCTCTGTTTCTGCATTGCATGAAAGAAAACAAAGGGCTTGTGAACTGATCAGAGAAGAATTAAAACAAAACTTAGGGAAAAGACTCAACGGTAAAGAGACCCTGAACTTTAAGTATAACAGAAAGTAAAAGATGGAACACTTCTATGAATATACCAACATGTAATGTATTTCCAGCACATCTGTAGAACAGCTATCTGTCTGTAGAGCTGTTCACCAGCTGTAGCCCAATAGGAAGAAATATTTACAGCAGATTCCCTGAATTCATAGATGTAGTGACCAAAGGTTACAATTAGGGAAGATGTGTTGTGCTCTTCATTCAGTGCCAGTTTGTGACACTTAGGTAAACTGGTAATGCCAGTTTGTGACACTAGGGTAATCCCATCTATCTCAGCCATATTTTTATTACCTAGAAATTAGAAAAATATACTTCATACTGAGCATTTAGAAGCATACTTACACCCATTATTTAAGTGCTGAATATCAACATTGTGATTTACACTAAACCCAGCTGCAAAATTTGCTGCTTTCAAGGTACAATTGTAATGCAATTCAACTATAGCTCATTGTTTCCAGATGTAAATTTTAAAAGCCTAGAAGAGGAAGAAAGTGATAAAAGTCTACAGAAGGGATAAAAATAAGCTTGGTACCCTCCTGGAAGTAAATTCCTGGAGGTGATAGAAAACAGAATCTCCGCCCTCCTCTTTCAGCAGAATATGACACATTTGACATCTGTGAAAATTCTCTCAAGAGCTTTGAAAGAGGGTGTGCTACTGCCAATATTAGCCAGATAGTGTGTTGTAAATCTGACACAGACTCCAGCTGAGCTACTTGCAATATTAAGCCCAAGGTAATATATTACTCACTTTCCACAATAGCCAATGCTGATCTCTACTTAAGCAGTCCTGTAGGAAACACAATAAAAAATCATGTAAATTGCTGCTGCATGCTGTTATTGTTACGAAGATATACAAATAAGACTGATACAGAAGATTAAGAAGGGCATTTTAATAATGAGTACATGTTTGCCTGTTGAAGATATTTAAATTTTCTTCATTTTTATTTAAGTTCATGCTGAATCTTTATTCAGTTTTTAAAATAAGCAGCTGCCTGAGTGCAATTTGGTTTTGAAAAAATATCTTCTATTTTTATTTTAAAGAATTTTTAAAAAAGCAGTCTGTCTGAGTAAATCAGAATTTTTTACCTTCTGCCTAGTCTAACCTGATGCACTTCTTTAGTCTATCCCAAGAACAGCTAATATCAATTACAGATATCACTGAAACAGAAACTATAGGTCAACTCTTCTTTCTGTTGATTTGAGAATTCAATTTGTCTTTTCTTGGCCAATAATTACTATACATGTGCTTATTTGTAGTTTTAACTCCTCTTTCTCTTTCCAAATGGTACTGTCTTTGTACTTATAATTCATTCTCTGAGATGGGGAGAAAGAATTCGTGTATGGGATCTTCTGCTGAGCAGGAAGGAAAAGGCAACTTTCTCTTTCTGAGTGCTCTTGACCATCCTTACACCTATGGTATAGATCATTCTATCCTTATGTTATTCATTTTCCTTTGACAGTAACAAAGAATTTCACTGTTTCTATTTCACAAATATGCTTGATGTGAATTACGCGGGAAAGGGTGTGAAGGGAAGAGAGTAGAGAAGGAAATAATTGCTGTTTTAAAGAAAAATCCTTCAACATAGATAATGGAGTTTTTAAATATTAACTCACCAAAATATAATCTAGAAATATGTATTTTAATAGCGTGAAGAAATCAAAACTACAGCAACATCACTCTCTTTGTTCTTCACAATTATCCTTGTAGCAATTCTAATTAAAACAGATGTTATTGAGTATAAATAGCAAGTACATTTATCATTCTCTTGATAACAAAAAGAAACCTTCTCTTTATGGTTTGAAATTTTCCTGGTTTTTTTTTTTTTTAAGAACATCGGAAAATAAATCAGTAAAGGCCAAAAAATTATTATGACATTGTTCTGTTTTTTGCAAAACAATGGACTGAATAGAGAGATGAGGAAAAAAATAAGTCTGCTTTCCATGCACAGGTTTTTTTACAGAGGACCGTGCTTTTACCACAGGCAGAAAGCCTCTAAAATTCAAAATACATTTGTTCACCTTTCAAAACTATCTTTCATTCAGATGATTTTCTGCTAGAGATGAATAGAAGGAGTTTTGATAGAGTTTTAATTAACTTAAGCCAAGACATATTCTTCTTACTTTACTTTCCATGCTCTCAGAAGCAGCTTCTCTTGTGCTACATCACAAAACAGAGGGCTTAGGCAGAATGATGCCTGCAGAACAAAGATTCTCTAAAGATCAACTGGCACCTGCAGCCTGAGTTTACTCACCTAAGACACGTGTGAAATTAGTCCTCCAGCACAATGTGCTTACAGCTTATACAAGAGGAAGATGGTGATTTTAAATGCATGCAATACCAAATTTGAATTTAAAAAAAAAATATAGCCTTATATAGTCAATATAGTTAATAGTCTCATTTAATATCTTTTGCACTCTATTAATAAAGGCAATGACCAGTAATTCATGTACAGCACATATTATGCTATTTTTCTGGATTTTTACTTGAAAAGCAGTTTGGTCTAAATATTAATTTTAATTTTTTTTCTCTCTACAGTAGTAAGAAGTTAAATTCTATGTTGCAACACTGAAGTTTCATGTCATTTATCTCCATGCAAAAATTGATTGAAATAACACTGTACAAAGATATGTAATGCTGATAAAGGGGTCAAAATCTTAGTCCAAAGTTCAGACAAGAAGTTTGTAAGTCAAAGCCCATCATCTACAGAGCATAATAACTTTACAAATATATTAACTTCTCATTGTTTTTCTTTGTTACTATCTTAGTTTGATTTGTTTCCATGGGTTGGGTTTTTGGGGGATTTCATCTGGGTTCTGAGTTTCTACAATGTGTTCTTCCCACTTCTGTTAGAATGGTGAAGGAATGAGGATGCTCTTGGGCTCAGAAGTTTGGGTCCAGATATGCCAGTGTCCAAAGTCATACTGCAGTTTTTGCTTACTTGATAATATGAGGCAGTAGCAATTTTATACTGCGAATCTTTATTTTATGCTTTTCTCTGGATGTGATTTTTCTTCAAAGAGGAAAAGAATACATCAATTTTTAAACTTTTGTTTAGACTATTGCATCTGTAATACATATAAATAAAGTGTTTCCTGCGAGAAACAACTGACTTTTATCAGGAGAGCTTTATTACTATTTGGCCTCAAAATCCAATATTCTTGAAAGAACTTTGATGGTATTAAAAGAAAAAATCCTTTCAAAGGAAGAAGGGCCTAAGTGTAAAAAAAACACAAAACAAAAAAATGTAAATAAAAAAATAAGAATTTTAAGCTACATTAATATAAAGAAGCACAGGCAAACATGGAAAAAACAAGCAGTAAATTGCAAATTTGCTATAAGGCTGTTTTGCTGTTCATGAGTGACGTAGAAAGGTGATCTTTTTACTTAAAGTAGCACAGCTAATTAGTTACTTTAAGTGCAGTGGGCTAGCAGAGAAACAATGACTATAATAATAGAACAAAAAAGGGGTAAATTAGATTGTGTGATTACAGCAAAGCAGGTTCTGGCACAGTGGTTGACAATGAAAACAATGGAGAGTGATGCAGTAAAAAAGGAGGAGGACTCAGATTGCCTGCTTACTTCCTGCATGTGAACATATCAACTGGAAATTAATGCATATAGGTCTGAGAGAAAGTCAAAGAGACTGAAAACAATATTGTTGAATGGAAGTGAATTAAAGAAATATTAAGAAAAATCATAGCTCTTTTGTTAAAAGAAAAATTTTTCTGTGAATAGAACTGAAGTTTCTGAGACTGTCTATACTGTCCTGGTCTTGTCCAGAGTATAGGCAGTAAACACTTGAGTACAGCAGTGCATCTAATAGTACATTATCCTTCACATGTCCTCTAAGGAAAAGAAAAAGTCTCCATCCGTTCCTGTGATCAGGACAAAACAGAGTGCTCCATAAGGCAGATTTATCCCATAGTAAAGGTGCAACATTGCTGTTAAAAATCAGTTTTCCATTTCCTAGGCAGTCTCTACCTTGGAATAGCTATTGACAGGCTTCTATATCTATCTAAACCTTAGGGTTAAATTCTGTGGAGTACTTGCATGGTCCAACCTTTGGTGAATGATTTGCCTTGATAACCTGGTGAAATGTATATCTGGACTGAATATTCAAAAGTTTCTAAATCCATTTGCCTGAATTGATCTTGTAAAGTGGAGGATAACCATCAGCAGGATTAAAAAGCAATCAGAGAATTATGAAGCTTTTGATACAAAGCAGGAATTAGCCTGATAAGATGTATAAAAACAACATGAAAATTCATATCAGGAGGAAGAGACTCTAGAGTGGAAACATCAGGAGTGAAACCTGATTTGGCACTTCCAGAGGACTCTTTGTGCTACCACAGATACTGCCCAGCCCAGAAAGAACACCCTCAGTGTCTTTCCTGGCCCTTGGGAGTGGCTGCTTCCTTTGGGGGCGGGACATTAATGGGCTCAGGGAGCTGTGGCTCCCACATCTCCAAGGGTGTGACAGCAGGACAGACCCACTGCTGGGACACTGGGGTGTGACTGCCAGCCCACACACTCTGCTACAGGAGCTCTGCCTGTAACCCTACGCATGTCTCTGCATTTGCTCATGTATAATCAAAATTTAGTGTGACTAGAACCTCTGAGAGAAATTTTTGACAAGATAAAGGCATCCATAAAATTGTACAGGTTTAACATCCTGTGTCCACTACTGCAGCTATTCTGTTTTATTACCAGTATTGATTTTGTATGTACAGTTCCCTGATTGCTGGGTAACTCTGTGTTGTTTATGTGTCAAGAAATTATTTTAATCCCAATCTCGTTCAAGTTATTTTTACTTTGACAAATTCCAAGTATGAGAATTAATTTAGTGATATCACAAAGGTTTATTGGTGAGAGAAAACAAGATTTGTCAACTAAAAACACTATATTAAAAATGGTGATTGTTTTATGAACTATTTTGTTAAAAAAATCAAAGAATATCATGAAAGAAAACTGGTCAAGCAAATGAAGAAGGATATCATCATAATTTATCACTGATCACTGTAGTCTTTCCTATTGACTGCAGTAATTGTTACCGTAGTGCAGCTGAAAAAACTAAACAGCACGAAGTCATTTTTCAGCGCACTGTTCACTGATGTAAGAGTTTCTCTGCATGTTGGTGACCTGAAACACCTGGGCTTGTCTCTAGCTCTGTTAGTGATGAAGACTCTAGGGAATCTCATTTACATGAAGGTCTACTTTTTCCTTATATGTATCTAGAGAGAAATCTTTAAAACAACTTCAGTATTTTTTAATGAGTTTACGAAATGAGAATCTGCATTTTACTTCACTTGTCAGGATATCTTTGGAGCTTTTGCTTTTCCTTTGTAGCAACAACGAAGTACTAAAAATCATTAAAGTTAAGAACAATTGCCCAATGTTCCTGATAGCTCATTATCACCACTTCAACATTTATTTATTTCTTTCCCTCACTTTGATGATACTTTAATAAATCTCCTGGATGTTTTCACTAGACAGGATGTAGGTTGCACTTGAATAAACCGAGATGACAATATTATTAATAAATTAAATTTATCATTATTAATTAAATTAATATTATCAAAACAGGAATATATGATAAAGTAGTGGAGGTTTTAGTTAAAATGAGAAAGATTAAGATTGTGTTGGACTTAGACAAAATGTACAAGACGAAACAAGAAGGAAATCTTAATGTGGAGTGTAATCAGCAGAATACTGGATGAGGAGCATAGAAAGTGTATGTTTTTCTTTGTCCCGCTTAAGACTTCTAACAGTGTACTGCATCTGCTTTAGGTAACAGTTTTTAGAAACACAACTAATGGAAGTCCAAAGNTGTCCACTACTGCAGCTATTCTGTTTTATTACCAGTATTGATTTTGTATGTACAGTTCCCTGATTGCTGGGTAACTCTGTGTTGTTTATGTGTCAAGAAATTATTTTAATCCCAATCTCGTTCAAGTTATTTTTACTTTGACAAATTCCAAGTATGAGAATTAATTTAGTGATATCACAAAGGTTTATTGGTGAGAGAAAACAAGATTTGTCAACTAAAAACACTATATTAAAAATGGTGATTGTTTTATGAACTATTTTGTTAAAAAAATCAAAGAATATCATGAAAGAAAACTGGTCAAGCAAATGAAGAAGGATATCATCATAATTTATCACTGATCACTGTAGTCTTTCCTATTGACTGCAGTAATTGTTACCGTAGTGCAGCTGAAAAAACTAAACAGCACGAAGTCATTTTTCAGCGCACTGTTCACTGATGTAAGAGTTTCTCTGCATGTTGGTGACCTGAAACACCTGGGCTTGTCTCTAGCTCTGTTAGTGATGAAGACTCTAGGGAATCTCATTTACATGAAGGTCTACTTTTTCCTTATATGTATCTAGAGAGAAATCTTTAAAACAACTTCAGTATTTTTTAATGAGTTTACGAAATGAGAATCTGCATTTTACTTCACTTGTCAGGATATCTTTGGAGCTTTTGCTTTTCCTTTGTAGCAACAACGAAGTACTAAAAATCATTAAAGTTAAGAACAATTGCCCAATGTTCCTGATAGCTCATTATCACCACTTCAACATTTATTTATTTCTTTCCCTCACTTTGATGATACTTTAATAAATCTCCTGGATGTTTTCACTAGACAGGATGTAGGTTGCACTTGAATAAACCGAGATGACAATATTATTAATAAATTAAATTTATCATNGTCCAAAGAAAAGGAAAAAAAACAAATGAAAATGTTCAAAGGATAAGACTCCTTATTTTGAAAGGTTGAGGAAATGTATTTTAGCTTAAAAAAAAGGAAAAAGGCATAGGGATAGTGCTAATGGTCTTCTAGCATATAAAATATGGCTAAAAAGACAATGATGCTGAGTTATTTAGTGACCACAGGATTTATCTATTCAGGGAAGGACAAGAAAACAATTTGGCTTTCAAAATAGAGGAATTAAATTAGACATTAGGAAAACTGTGGGGTTTTTTAGTGCAACAGGTAGCAAAATCATGAAAAAGGAAACCTAAAGAATATCTCTAAGTTTGGAAGTTTCAGGTAAGTTTAGCAAACCTCTATGAGTCACTGCCCAAAGGTTACCAAACACCACTGTTCTGAAACAAAAGACTAAAACATCCTTTGATGTCTTGACATTCTTTTCTATGCCTGATGCTGCCATTTTCTTGACATTTTGGAAAATTCCAAGTGGTTTAGAGTAACCACAGGATTTATTTTATTTATTCTTTAAATCTTGTACATTTTAGTCATCGCAAGTCCATTTGAGATAATAGTACTTTACTTAACATCATTGGTTGCACTTCAATTATGTTTTTATTCTCTGGAGAAACTTTCATAAAGACATGAACTTTGAGGTCAATTTCAGTAATAAATATAAAACCAATTGTTGATTAAATTATCTATCCCGCAGAGCATAGTACATTAGTAGTGTCTGATTTATTTGTTTTGTGTGTCAGTCTTCATTTTTTATCTGTATCACTTATTTTTCTAGAAAAGTAAACCTAAGATTTTATTGCTGGGGATCATTTTTTTACTTGTAGATGAAAGGAATTGATGTTTACTTTTTTTACTTTTAGAAAAATGTAGACAAAATGATAAATCTAAAACTTTTAAGATCATTCTCAGTCTGAAACTACTGCTGTATTGAACTTCACCACAAATGGAAAGTAACTTTCCTTGTCTACAATAATTTAATATGAAAAAATATAGGCATACTTTTTTTTTTTGATTGAATGTTGCTTCTTTCCTGGTGTGTGTATATATATACACACAGTCATTTTTAGTAATTAAAGATCAAAATATGAAGATCATTCATCAAAGTTTATGTATAAGGCAGTGGAGAATTCTATATGTCAGTGAATAATGAATTAAATATGCATCTATGATAATACTTTATGCAGTTTTGATTAACAGTGTGTTAATACTGTAGTTCTTCCAAAGGAATAAATTTGATGAGCGCTGCACATTTAGAAAACTTCAGATTTGCCCCTGTAATTGTGAAAAAGTAAAGAGAGTATTTATTAAAAGTTGCAAATCCAGAGTTCATTAATTTGTAAGACTGTTTCTCAGAAAGTTGAAATTAAGCAGAGCAACTGCAGAGTGCACATCTGATTTATTAAGGTGCACTGACACATCCCTAAGCCATGGTCTGAAGTTTAGCCAAGTGAACTGACCATGAGAAACTGGGATGTAGGAGTAAGAAGCTTTAATGGTTCTCTCTATGAGAAATGGTTGCATTTTTCTGGTGGATAAGGGAGGGCGAGGCAGCAGACAGGCAAACCCCACAGGTAATTAATTGGGAGAATTGAAGACCTCCTGGGGAGTCAAATCTCCCAATACCATGTGGCAACCTACCACAGCCTTGGTAAGCTGGCCTGAGCTGTGTCGCTCACAGTGCACAAGGCTGGAATGCCAAAGGTAGCTATAAAAGAAATTGCAATTTTAGCTATAGATATAGCAAAACTGTGACTAATTTAGAAAGGCCTTTGTACTAGGGAGGAGGCAAGGGTGAAGAAAGGAAATGATCAATGTGAATGGAGGAAAAATAAGAATGGGAGTGGAGAGGAAAGAGGATAAAGGGGTCAAGATGAGCAAGAGAAAATGCAGATCAATATATTTGCCTAATTGAGACACCTGACCACTGTAGGCTGTCTTCTTTTCTTATTAAAAATCACTCCTAGCAACTTTCTGTGTAAACGGTTGTGACCCCTCTCTGATCTCTGTATGCATTTACATGTGTGTATGTATATTTTTTGCTATCAAATTATGAGATGGACTAGCCAGTAAGAGGAAACATTCAATAAAAAAACAGGCCTGACCCAATGACTGGGTAAAGAGATGGGGATCTGCATAGGGATATGAAAAGAAACAGAGTGTATGGTAACGTTCCAGGTGTTTGAGAACGTGGCTATGTCAGTGAAGCAAAAGATTTAGGGCACGTGTATCCTTCACTGAGTGACCCTCAACTCTGATCAGCCAGAGAGGAGGAGCAGATCTGTGTTGTCTGTGTTGGCACCCTTCATGCAGTGCCAGTGAAGACACTGCTCTCTGCTTATGCTGGTTTCTGTGGCTGCCCATGTTTACACCATGAGTGGGTGGGTGATGAGCACCTACCAGGAATACTTGCCACTGTTGGCTGGACTTGGGAGCCATGGCAATGGCTGGCTATATCACACTGGGTCTGAGTGAACCATGGGTCTGAGATAAATCTGTCACTGTTGGAACAGGAAGGAAAATTTTCCTTTGTCCCAAAGCCCACATACTTGGCTCCACATAATAGAGTTGGTATGAGGGGGGTCAGGAAGCATGCTTCCAATAGTTTTCCTGGTCTGCTATGAGAAGGAACCCACCTCACTACACCCTTCTTTCCGGGAGCTGTAGAAGTAATAATGTCTCACCTGAGCCTCCTGTTCTCCAGGCTAAACAACTCCAGTTCTCTCATCTACTCTCCATAAAACTTGTTCTCTAGATCCATCACCAGATTCATTGCTTTTCTTTGGATGCACTCACCTCACCACCAGAACTCACATAATGGTGTCCCACAGTAATATTGCCCATATTCCAATAATCCCTAAAGGGCATTGGAAATACACCTTCTCTGCAGCTTAAACTAAAATGGATGGGTTACACCTACAAGGATATTTAGCTTGAGATTTTTTCAGAACATACCCATTTCAGGCTGCAGCCTGCTGCTTCCCCTCACCTTGCAATAAATGTACTTACTGACACCTGGTGCAACTTATATTGCTTTTACAGTCCCTTGGAATGATTATCTTTCAGTCATCAGGTACAGAAAGGATAATGCCAATATGGACATAGGCGAAACAATTCTCAAAGTGTTTGCTTATTCATGTGACAGTTCTAAATACCATTTATAGAGCCATAAATGACAAATGTAAGGGATGGAGGAACTTGTGTTTCCTTCTGTTATACAGCAACACATCTTTTGCAAACTTCCTGGAACAGGCTGAAGGATGGAGCCATAAGCAAAAGCAATCCAATAATTCTCTTCTGGACTGTCTTGGGTGTTCTGGCACCTGATAATGATTAAAAATCATGCATGACTAAATCTGGACATCCAGATGAACAATTTTGGAGTAGAATTTAAGACAGCTTTAATCAGTTCTACTGCCAAACCTTGATTAAAATATGCCTCCGGTAAAAAATTAATAAAAAAATTTTATATTCTGTGATACTGAAAGTAGGACCAACTTTTTCAGATAGAACTGATGTGAATTCCATATATGAAATATAAACAGATAAAAGGCTTGCTGTGTTCAGGACAGTAATAAATGTGTGATATAACTATTGAGGTGCTGAGCAGTTTTTGTAAATGTCCAATTCTAAAAAGCCCACAGGGTAAAATAATGACTGCTAAAGAAAGCTGTAATTAATTAGGGGAAAAGTAAATGAATGTTTGCAATACTTATAGAAGAGTCTGCTGATGTTCAGAAGATCATGAGAAAAATAATTTATTTGTAGTGCTGTAATTATTTTTCTAAGTTGAGGGGGAATGAACAGAGAAAAAGGAAAGCTATACAGCAAACATACAAATGAAAGGAACTGAAATGTCTATTCCTTACTGCAAATTTCTATAAGAAAGGGCAACTTGAGAAGGGAGTGTATTTATAAGTGTCATATAATCTAGTTGTGTCAGAAGTTACATCAATAAAGAGAAGAATACCAGGATTTAAGTCACTATTTCTGCTCACCTTAAGATAGAGAATATTTTCTGTGGTGAATTTTGCATCTTCGTACTCACAGCAACATATGGTACTGTAGCTATAAAGCAATTTAAATATGCTCACACTGTCAGCTGAAAGAGATTGACAGTGTTTTAATGTAAAGAGCTGCTATCATATTCCAACAAACTTTAAAAATTTTCACTCTCTGGATAGAAAAATAGTTCTTGAACACTATTACATAGATCTACTACCTAGACATTATTATGCATTTCTTGCTTTAATTTACTAAATTGTTTTTTATAGAAGTTTCTTTTTTTTCACAAACACTCCTTCTCTTGGTTGATTCACTTAGTGATGTCACAACTCACTCTTTGTAGTATCATGGTTGTTTCCATGGAGATGGCCTGTGATACCACCAGCACAGACACTTAAGGAAAATGACTCANAAAGTTATCACTTACTACAGGAAGAGTATCACTTACTATATCTATGTCTGCTGCTGTCAATTTACTCAGTCTCAGAAGTGAAGACTTAAGAAACATACCCAAGAGTCATCATTGTAAAAGTTTTATGAAAATTTTTATTTATAGTTTATTAATCAGGTACTACTGCATTTTCTAGTCTAGCACAAAGGTTGCAGAGCACAACCTATGCAGTCCAGAAATTCTACAAAAAGAGTCACAGCTGAAACAAAGGGTAAATTCCTATATAACCATGAGGACAGAGGTGTAAAGGTTATCTGCAGTTGCAAGAAAATCAGTCTCCGGACACAGAAGCAATACCACTGGGTGGTTTTTTTTTGTTCCCAAACCAGTAGTATTTAAGGCCCATTGGAAATTTAAATTCTAAATGGCAGTCTTTTGTAGAAGCATTTGCCCTCTTAGTTGATCCTGCTTTTGCTAAAACACTATCTGTACACCAAAGAATAGCAGACATCCACATTCTATGCAACAGTTGTAAATTTATTTTGATGCTGTTACTTCCAAATGTTCTTTCTTTACTGCTACCTAATTTTAATATATTATTACGTAATAATATGTAATTAGTATTTTTACACTTATAATAAAAAACTCATATTCACTGCAAGTAAAATGCCTTTTTCTTTGTCTTCTCTTTGCTGAAGAGCCAGGCAAACCATATTTACATTAAAATTGAGCTGAAGTCTTGAAGTCATAAATGTGATTGGAAAGCGATCTCCCTATCCTTATCTCCTTATCTGTCTGCACTGTATCTGAAGAACTGTCCTGTTGATGGATGCAAAGGCATTATTGAGACCTTGTTCTGTACAGGAAGATTATAAGAAAGATCAAAGTGTCATAGAATGGTTTGGGTTGGAAGGGAAATTAATGATCATCTGTTTCCAACCCTCGGATGGAGAAAGATTTTATATCAAGGCGTGTAGTAACAGACAGGACAAGACGTGACGAGAAAAAACAGTTTTAAACTGGAGGAAGGTAAGTTTAGATTGTACATAAGGAAGAAATGTTTTATGGTGAGGGTGGTGAAATGCTGAAACAGGTTGTCCAAAGTTGTGGATGCCCCATCATTCGATATGATCAGAGTCAGACTGGTTGACACTTTGATTAATCTCTTATACAGAAAGATATCCCTGCCCATGGAGGGGAGTTGGAACACATGGTCTTTAAAGGTGCTTTTCAACTCAAACTATAATGTGATTTCATGATTAAGAATCATATCTTGTTAAGAAAAAAGAATGTCTAAAAGCATGTCTAAATTTTCTAAATAAACAAATAGATTAATTTCAAGACGTCTGTAATTCCAGTAGTGTCTGTTTCTCTTAAATTTAATGCATTGTGAAGAACTATTTTCTTTAAAAAAAAATTAAAAACCCCATGTGCATAAAAGTTTTTTCTTTGAACAGATGGCAACCTAAACTATATGTCATAAGAGTGCTCATGCATGTTAATACAGACTACCTACTCCCCCAGGCCCCAGAGGAACAAAGCAGTTGGAATGATGTAAAATAAGGTTGACTTAAATACATGTCACATTGTATTCTACAAAAAAACTAAATGCAGGAGTCTGTCAGGAACAGCACATCAAAATTACAAAATCTCTTTTTAAATAATCAAAAGCTCCCATTATAAAAAATCTACAGCACTGTTAAAATGGCATTGCCTTAAAAACTTATGAAGTCAAGTGGACCTGTCCAAATTATTCCTATCATATTGAATTCTTCTCCTTAAAAGCCTTTTAATCTTACAGAAAGTTACTATTCCAATTCTGGATGAAAGAAAGTGTCTTCAAAGAATGCTTATTAATAAATCAAAATCAATGGACTGCTTAATATTTTACCATTTCATTCTCCTACCAATCAGCAGCCTAGTGAGAAAAACAACAGAAAGTAAGATATATTTTACTACTCTAGTTAATAAAATGTAGCATCCTATCAATACCAAATGCATGGAAAAAATGGCTGTATCTAATGTAATGTTCAATAGTAATAAATTTAGGTAAAGTAAAGCCCATATATCTCACACTGAGAATTACAATACAAAATGGGCATAGGCATAAAATGAATAGGCTACAGTAGACAATATGAAATGATTTTTTAAATTGAAATGTTAATTTCATACTGTCAGAAAATAAAAGGACTCTGGATATATGAATAAATTATTTTAGTGGAAAATGTGTATCACCTACAACTCCCTCCACTGAAAAAATAAACAGTAAAGCTTGGATGTTCCTAGACTTTTTTATTCTCAGTGGATGGTCAGGTAACGACAATAGTCTACTGATAAGTTTTCAGAATTCTTAGACTCATATGGTATGCTAAGAGTTAGGATTTCTGTTGTTTATTTGAACATGTTTTTTAATGAATTAGCTGTGCAGAAATCACAGACCAAGCAGTGAAGCTCAGCTGGCTTTTGAACAGAGGCAAAGCCTCCAGAGAGGTCAGTTATGTACAACATTCCCTGTAGAAGCCTGTGAAAATGTTTGCAGTCTTGCACTTAACTAACAGCCTCAGCAGGGACAAAGTACAGAGACCAATAACCGTAAGGCAGGGTGACATTTTGGATATGACAATTATTTTATGGCAAAAGCACTGAAATGAATAGAATTCTCTGCTGCAATAATATGTATTACCCTTATATTGACATTTTATATGTTCCAGGTTCAGTGACAGGAAATTGTATTTGTATCCTGACCTATGCAATTTACATTATATGTTTAGAGTTAAGCACAAGAGAAATTCAAATTTACTTTATGCACTTTACAGAAATTGCCAAGAGGACATTCCATCCTCTTTTTTCTTTTTTACATTCTGTAGAAATGGTGTCACAGCATTGGTGTGAGGTTTATTCTGCAGTACGTCAATCACCTTAAACATGCACGTAGTGTGACACAGCCTCCCAAAATACTTCTAGTGCTGCTGAAGGGAGAAGAACATGTCTATGTGTCACATGTATGCTGCTACATCTCAAAAAACCTCTGGTTTAATTCTTGTATCTACTAGAACCTAGATATTGCTTGCAGCTTTGGTCACTGCCAGCATCTCTGCTGAGTCACACCTACCAGTCCTCTGAAAAAAGCCTAGGATGTGAGAAAGCAGTTCATTACAGGTATAGCTCAATTCCCATTTTAGAGAGCCTTTTCTTTCAAACAGTCCTCCATTATCATGCCATACCCAGGGCGTAGATCAGACATTGGGGGCCAGGAGGGTTGGGGTTCACCATCAGTTAAGTGACGTTATTGGCTGGAACAACCACAGTCTTGTACCTTTGACTCTGGAGAGAGCACAGACACCTCAGTTAAGGTTTATTTCTGACATTTAGATGCAGAGAGTTGAGTGAGATACAACATTTTAAATATAATACACACATTCCTAACAAGCTAATAAATGGGCCAGACTCTTGGTCTCTATTTCCATGTTCCCAGCAAAGTAAAGGTGTCTATTTTCCACTTGTCTCAACTGAGGAACAAGTTGTAAGACAAAAGCCATAGTAACACATCTAAATTCATATCTCCAGTTGACAGATATTTAGTTGGAAGTGGGCTCATAGACAGTTTTTGCAACATGATGTTTACTTAATAGCAATCAATGAGATGATGTGAGATGCACATGCTTTGTTTCATCCTCTCAACACACAAATTATGCTACTTACACGGATTTTCCACTGTGTAACCTGATGTGATGGCTGTGAACCATCGTGATAAAAGTTGAGTAACTTTCTATTCAGGGAATAGTTTATTATAGAAAATTGGAGAGTAGGGCAAATTGTGGATGAGCTTGGGAAATCAGAGGCTGAATAAACTCTCTCCAAAATGCTTTAGTTAAAATTAGGTACCCATAATACAATAGTATTTATTGTAGTTAAAGGACACTTTCAGTTCTGAAAATTTGATCACAACTGGATTGAGTGTCTGAAATCTAACTTTTACAATTATATAAAAAACTTCCTTATTTGTCCTTCATCTCTTTTATTGTTATTTGAAAATTTCATAAGTGAACAAATGAAATAGACCAAAAAAAATTTTAGTATCCCATTAAGTATATAATTCTGCTCTAGTATGTTTTTATAACTTTTTCACTTTTGAAACAAAGTAAATGAGAATGTAAAAAAACAACAGATGCTTGTTTTTTTAGATTATTCAAACCCTTTATATCTTCAGAACAAAAAATATTTTAAAAATCCCCAAAAATCTCCTCTTATGAGAAGAAACTGGGTCTGTTTATTCTGGAGAAGGCTGAGAGGGGATCTCATTAACACATATAAATATCTCAAAGGCGGGTGCCAAGAGAATGGTGCCAGACTCTTTTCAGTAGTGCCCAGTAACAGGATGAGGAGCAGTGGCCAGAAACTAAAACTCAGGAAGTTCCACCTCAACATGAGGAAGAACTTGTTTACATTGAGGGTGGCAGAGCACTGGAACAGGCTGCCCAAGGAGGGCATGGAGTCTCTCTAGAGACATTCCAAACCCTGGACACGTTTCTGTGTCACCTGCTTTTGGTGACCTTGCTTTGTCAGGGGGTTTGGACTGGATGGTCTCTTTTCCAACCCTAAAAATTTTGTGATTCAGTGAAGTAGTGATTAAAGATATTAATACCGAATACACCTCAGTGTGCAGGTACTGATTTAGCATAAAAATTAGAGCTATGAATTGTTATATCTGTACTGTTAAAAAAGAAAGGTCAGGGAGAAGTCCTGACCCTGAAGCCAGATGGGCTCTGTTGGCTTTCATCCATTTGCTGAGGGCTACACCTTTCTAGAACATGTCTGTGAGCACTCCTGTGACCTCTGGCTACCACTGGTTCTTTTGTGTCCCTTATCTCAAGGTCACAAAAAATGGAAGAACTACTGAAATCACTTGCATCAGTACAATGACAAAATCTTAATAGACGTGTTTGTTTGGAATAAAAATAGATTAGAATCTAAAAGAGGAGTTAAGGGTATAAGCATAATTCTATTATAAAATTGAATCAAATATATTGCAATGCTTTACAAAGGAGAGAAATATCTATATCCCTGTGGAACTAATGGAGGAACTGAATGCCTAAAGAAAGACCTGTGCCAGTGATGGAAAGAGTTATTCTGCCATGAGCAATGCTGGAATACTTATACAGCACAGGAGAACCTACTGTTAGGATAATTTCCTCAAATGAACTTTTTACAGGCAACATATTAAAATTGCTTTAATCTGATCATCCCATATTCATTAAGAAAAGTAAACAACTCATAGTCTAACATTTCAGATTTCACCCCACAACTCAAATACTTACCAAAGAACAAGAAATTTTAAGTTGCACGGGCACTTGTGTCACCTCTGCGTGTTGAAGTGGGTCTATGCTCTGCTCTTCCATTGCAAGTTGTTCTAAGTAATTTTTGTTTCAAGGTGTCATTCCCTATTTTGTCCAAGTTGCACAGTTAATGAGGATCAGAGTTACTTGAGTGGTTGCCTTAAAGACTGCTTCTCTCTTCACAAGTTCCATATCTGAAAAGTAGATATGGAATGTGCTCTTGGAGTGAAATCCAGGTTGAGCAGGCCAAGGGAGTTTGGGTGTGCACTCCTGTCTCCTGGTCGTTCAGTGACACTGCTTCCTTGTAGGCAAACCTCATTACAGTTTTCCCAATGTGCTACAGGGAATGCTGGGACATCTGCCATCACAGTATGAACCTCATTTTAAACAAAAGCTCTTCAAATAAACCAGTGGAGGAGATGCACAAACTTTCTCTTTTCCAAGATCACTGGTTTTGGGTGCTGTTGATGATGTTCTTTCAGAGCCTGCATTTTCTCACTCCTTAAGAACTTCTTTCTGCCAGATTCACTAGCTAAAGGCTAAAGTGTTTGCACAGATATTTCCAAGCTCAAACAAATAGAAAAATATATTTCAGGCTAAGGAGTTTTATTTTTTGTGCACATTTGCTAATACTTCCCTGTTATTTTATTTTTTGAGTTTTTACCCAGCAAAGTGGGAAAGTACAGGGGAAGACACTCTGCCTTCTCATTGTGTGAAGATTTCATTTCCAAGTAAAATCATTCTTTGATAAGGCATCAAGTATGAACTAAACAAACATCATCTCCTTTGAGAGCCAGCCATGCAACCAGAGTTAGCACTATAGGGGCACTTTTTAGGCTGAAAAGAAGAGAGTACATATTTTAGAACATAATATTTACTGAACTGAAAACAAATTATGTTTCTTGGCAAAAGAAAACTACTAACATTTTAGGAAAATATTTAATTGTTAAGCTGTTACACTGAATCTTCATAATATTTTCATTTAAAATATTACTTTTCACTATTTTTAACTGTACCATAATTTCAAATATATTTATGGATTAACAATTGTGATCATGGTAAATATTTAAAAGACAAAATATTTTCTACTCCCTGATTGAAGTCACTTTAATCTTTAATTTACACTTGAACTTCTTTTAGTTCATATGGAACAACTTTGAAGAAAAATAAAAATTGAGAAAATTGGAATGTTGCATTTTCACTTATCATAATGGCTTCTACTGTTCATTCAACTTGCAGTCCTTTACTGCATCAGAGCTGCCTCCTCAGGAACTGTGTAAATATTGCAGTACATGGGAAGCATTTACTCTTGACTACAAAAAAAAAGGCAGCAAAACCTATAGCTTAGTTCTAATAAAAACATAGAAAATATGTTAAGATAAAGAGATGACAGGAGGCATGAGGGCAGACAGAAAGACTGTGGATCACAAGAGTCTAAAAGAAAAAAAACACAAAAGGTGAGCGAAAAAAGTTAGATGAGAATGAGAATTGGATGCTCTACAAATGGAGAGAAAGACAAGCAAAAATAGGAAACATAAGATGAAGTCTACAAGTTAGTGACTATTGCTCATAATTACAATGAATTTTCAGAGTAGCCTGAAACAACAAAAATCTGCTACAAAGATCATGGAGACAAATAGCTTATATTTATTATTTTTTTAAATAATAGCTGTCCAACACTGAGTGCACATAATACAGTTGAATATCTTAATTAACAAGGTTCAACGGAATAGTTATAGAGGAATAGAAGAAGTTAAGAGAAAATTGGGTATTTTAACATTTATTTTTTGGGGTGTTTTAATCCTTTAATTTAACAACAAGATATTTGTCCTTAGTCACTACAGACTTATCAGAGATTTGGAAGTCCCAGTTGCATCTTTTTTTTTTTTTTTTTAACTGCTCATCTGTTGGATTCCTCTCACAGCCAGGTGTGAGGCATTGAAGCATGGAAATCTGCCTTCTTCTTCACCTTCTGGGCCTCCTGTTTTGTGTTTTCACGTATTTTAAAGGGATTTCTGTTCCTGCTAGTCACATGGTTCATTTCCCAAACCATTTAGTGCATTTCAAAGGTGCACACATAAATCACCAAAGAGATTTTTGTGGGAAATGCAATTCCATATATAAGGTGCACTGGTGATGCCAGCTGGCTGTCCAGATCTACTGCACTGCATAACATTTGCAGCATTTCTGGACAGCTCATGTTTACTAAAGAGCTTATTGCCAGAGGTTTTCTTCAGCTCCTGTTTCCACCCCCTACCATATGAATTTGTAAAAACAAAGGTGAGTGTTTTAGAGGTGAAAATTAAGCTTTGAAATAAATGCATAATAAATCTAAATTGGATAGTGAAAAATATTACCTTACTATATGTTACTTTCACAGTCTCACAATGTCACAAAAGAAAACACTGATGACTGTTCTTGTTCGAGATTTATCCTCTGAAATTTTTCCTTACTCTTGAATTTAGATTTATCTTTTTCTGTGACTGTCACAGGCCCTCCTTTCTGCCTTCAAAAATCTTTTGCATAGTGTCCTGGAATGGCACTGGTCTGTGCTTCTGTCACAGCTCTGCATAATTCATAATCCTGGCATCCACCTCCTGAACAGTAGTTGAAAATATTCTGAAGATTAATTATTGCATCTCAAGTCACTCTTAAATTAGAAATTTTCAGATAGTTCCTTGAAATTGATTTAAATATGGATTTTCAAAAATATTTAGGTGGGCAATCCCTATCATGCACATTGTGATATTTTAAAAGTCCCAGGGCACATTAGGTTTCAAACACTTTATGCAAGTTTAGGCTTTGGAAATCTTATTTGGCAGATGTTTTTTATGGGTATCTAACTATCTGGAATGCTTCTAGGCATTTTTTAGGAGCATTTGCCAGAACATATAAAAATCTGGGTCTTGCTAGCACAACTGAAGAAATAAGCACATCAAGTGTATTTGCAGTCGATTCTGCTGACTATCAGATCCTCAGTGTGGTGACACAGTAACAGTGTTACTGTACTCTATTTAAACTCTCTGATTGCTGAGCTTGTGCAGGGTGCAGTCATAGCAAAGTACAGTGACCCTTATTAAATCTTCCTCACTACTTGTGTTCTCCTCTATTTCCAAAAAATTATTGTAAATTATTTGCAGGCTTTTTTTTTAAAAAGGAAATTTTACATTAGGAAACACTTTTAGACAGATATGAGTTTCTACATATCAAAGGCAGACATTAATGGGTCATTTGTACCAACATGCGAACATATCAATTACTTCATGTGTAATGAATTACTTCATTACTTCAGCCTTTGTATTTTAAAGATTCAAGCCCACAAGAATTTTATTTTTTTGATGAAAAAAGAAAAGATGTGAGACATGTTTAAATGTGCTATTTTTCACTCTGATATAAATATGGAATCAGATTTATTGGAGCATTTTTCTCTCACATTGATGATGAGTCTGAAAGCAAGATCTCTTAGGTGCTGCAGCATAACAGTTACTCCTTCCTAGTATCTGTTGCTGTGAAATCACTGCAAGAGGTGGCAAAACCTTCATTAGTTGACCCATATCATGACCCTTGTTACTATCTGTTTCATTAAGCTCAACTGGTGGAGCAAAATGTTTCCTGGAGCTCACTGTAGAATTGTACAGCTATATACCATAAGAACCAAATATAAATTTTGTGATTGGATCATTAGGATTTAAGAAAATTTTACTTCAGGCATTCAGTCTGGGCTGAAAAGATCCAGTGAATTCTTTGGGCTTTTTCGAAGATATTTTCCTTTCGTTCCTTTAGTGTTTCAGCTTATCTTTTAATACTAAAACGGTTATTTATTAAATAATATTATCTTTAAATTTAGCAGAAATAGAATCAACCCATGAGTTGTCCTAGTTTATTTTCTTTTACAGAGCTACGTTGTAATATTGCTACTAAAACCAAGGTTAAAAGCATTAGCTCCTGGCAATCATTTCCTGGGAAAAAGAAAAACCCTAATATTATCAGAAGGCTTTTTTCATAACTAGGAACTTAAATCTCTGGACAAAAATGCAGCTCTGAGGAGTAATTTTTTTTCTAACAAGATGTTGTATTTCCCTATTCACATAAAAATCCTGTCTTGAGAGCTATAGAGGAGTACTAATATTATACCGAAGAAAAACATCTTTCACCTTTGTCTGCAGATTGTTCCATCTCAGAAGATTCCTTATGTGTAGCATCCTGTCTTATTCCTCTGGAGTAAAAAACTAACTAATTCTATGCAGAAGACTCACAGAGAGAAGTATATCTTAAGTCACTTTAAAATGCCTCTTTCAATACACCTAAAACATCAATCTACTGAAAAGCCTGTTAGTTCTGCCCAGTACAAATGCCATTTGCGTGGGATCGTGTCTCCATCTGTTGTGGAACTCTGTTAGTAGTGATAGGATAAATAATAGAAGATGTACAGATACCCTAGCTACTGACAAATGAAACAGGCCAGTTGTTATATATCTAAATAAACACACACACCTTCTCTGCAGAAACAGGAAATACTTTGCATAAACAGGATTTGAAACACAGATATGCCTTAACGAATCCCAGTTTATTAAAATGCTTACAATTTATATTCCTTTGCTAAAAATAGCTTTTGACCCACCAAATTATTAACTATTCAGATAAGCTCATACTTTGGAAAGCAGATAGCTCTTTCTCATCTAAAAAGCCAGTTTCTGCAAAAAACATATGACTTGATCAAGAGGGCAGCATATTTTATATATGACAAGAGGATGCTGACTTCAGCATCCTGACTCCTGACATTCATTACCTTTTCTCTTTTCCAACAGAATATGGAACTCTTTACACCTAGGCATTTTTCAGTGCTCCTTCTGCCTTCTGTAAGGGTCCTGTAAGTAACTATGGATATCTGGATTTGCACTGTCCCATAGTTTAGTGAGCCAATCCCATCCTGTAACTCAGTTTTTAAAGTTTTTACACACACACACACACACACACACACACACACACACAGACACACTCACTCACTCACTCACTCACTCACATTTAGTGCCTTTGCATTTCTGTTGCTTCAAATACAGTCATGAATCTACTCCACAGTTAGCTCCTTGGTTATACATGCTGTAATATGTGCTCCTATTTTGCTTTCTGTATGAGTTGAAATAGAGAAATTCTGGTTTCACTGATGCATTGTTGACAGGCTCTTCCATACAGTCATTTTTTTCTGGATATTTCATATCTGATTTTCTTTCATATGTTGACATTAAAAAGATACATGAAACACCACATTGCAAAGGCCAGCAGTCCTTCTACCATAGACTTCTTGACAGTCCATGACATTGCTGCAAGATTCAGATAAGATCTTACACAGCTTGATGGTTTTTTTATGCCTAGAGAAGTGTCTTAATCTCTTGTATTTGTGTTAGGTCATACAGAATCATTTATTCCACTTGAGTCTTTCCTGTGAGCTCTGTGATTTGTTAAGCCAAATTATCATCCTTCCCATTTGTACAGATCTGCTCACATCAGCTGCTTGTTGTAGCTTTGATCTGTTTAATAGAAGAATTTGAAGAAAATGGAAGTGATTATTTAAATACTAATACTACCTATATTAATTATTGTTAGTAATAATAATTATTGTTAATAATAAATCTATTTGAAATTTGAACTGCATGGCTTAGGAAATTTTCACAAGTTTGTTTAGAGATCCACATGAGTATGGCTATCAATCACCTATGAGTCTTTTCTCACTGCACTATTCACAAAATGTCAGAAATTATAAAGGCAGCTAACAGGAAAGTATTTCCACAGAACTGAATATATTCTCTGGAAATAAATATCACCTGAGAAATCTGTGGGAATTTGTTAGTGTCAAATGCCTTAGAAACAAATTTACCTTAAAGAAGAAGAATCTTATGATTATTTTATGTTTTCAGAAAGAGAAAAGGGATAGATATACTGGGCTTTTTCTGAGATATTGATAGTAAGAAAAACATATTAATCAAATTTGATTGTTGGTTGAATGACTCAAATCTGCTAGGGACAATATTGTCTAAAAATAGTCAAAGAGTTATAAGGTGGGAATAAAGAATCTCTAACTTGTATGTGTTTAGCAATCTGCCATTGACAAAATTGCACAGATATTTAAGCATCACCATGCAAAAGTTTTCCAAAGCTGACAATGAGAGTACAAAACCCCCATAAAATTAACAGCGTATTCTGTACAAATTATTACTATGCTGAAATAATTGCAACTCTGAAGTCAACTTAAAGCTGATGGTTAATGATGGTGACTTCATCCCCTCTTGGAATAAAGACCTTCTTTTCCATTCAGATTTTCACATTTCTTATTAATACCTAAGGAGTAGACATTGTGCAGCATACAATCATTTGTATGCTGCACAGTGTTCTATTCCTATTTATACAGATTGAATACTACCATCATGTTACTTAAACAGTGGCAAACAAAGCTGAATTAAGTCTAGATTTTTTGATAACAGGAATTTTTTTATGAAAAAAGCACAAAGTACAAAAAAACCATAATGGTGACATGTGCACAAACACATAAGAATATGTATAGAAATTCAAGAAAAAATTAATGAAAAATACTGAACTCACAACCTCAGTCACTCAGCTACTCCTTTTCTTAATATACAGGGAAATTTATTTCTTAACTTGCACCTTTAACTTCCCCAGTTATTAATGATGTAGAGGAAATGTTTTCACTTTTGAAAAAGACACATTTAATTTCCACTTATGCTTAGAGGCCAGTAAGCAGTTTGACTGTTGTTCTTCCAGCAGAGATGATAGCACAAGTTCCCTTACAAAGACGAGCTCATATTAGGACTTAATGGTTTTTATCACTGCAGAACATACAGTCCTGCATAAGGTTTGTTCTTTGGTGAAACAATGTTTTTTTCCAGTGACTGCAGACCGAGGATCATATTTAGGATCAGCACTCTAAATAGAGTTTATTTTTTTATTTCCATTTTCTGCAGTCTTGCAGAAACTATTTTCCATTTTCTGTTACCTTTTGGTAACACAGCTTTTCTTCTTCCCTCTCTTCGACCTAGTGCAACCTCTTAATGAATCTCCACCTCAGCAACCTTCCAATTAATTTCAAATTTCTCCTGGAAAAAAAAAGAATATCAGGTTTTTTTTTTCTTAATTTTTCACTGCTTTTCCTGGTAGAGTGGATTCAGGAGCTACAAGATATGCACGGCAACTTGACTGCTTTTGAGATAAGTTAGCAATCATCCCTTTATTCCTTCCCATGCTTGTGCTGTCCAGAACTGCAGCAGAAAAAAAACTTAACCTGCTACAAGCTGATTATCCAAACCAAAAATCCTTTTCATTAGTTGTCATTTTTATTTTTAAATAACTTTTAAATAACAGGATAGTAACCCTAAAGAGTCAGCTGAAGCCAGGACTAAAGAGTAAATAGGTTTCCATGACACTTACATGCAAGATTAAAAGAAATAGCTCCCAGCAGTGATAGGAAAACCAAAACATGGCTGTTATCCAGGGTGATCTAAAGTGTATGGGCTATGATAACAATACAATGCAAAAAAAAAAAATCATATTTGTCATATATCCTCAGATGCAATCAAGTAGCTGTGCTGAGTAAACTGCATTAGGGTTTGTCTTTTGTTCCATGTAAAACATGTGAAAATTATAGTTTTCATTCTTCACAAGCTTAGATGTAAGACCTTCCAAGAAACCTTAATGATTGCAAAGCTTCTGTCTTCTTTGCACCAACAAGAGAGTATAGAAACACCATGTAAAACATGAATAGCTGAATTTTTTCTCCTATAGTCAAAATATTTTTTACTGCCTACATTAAATAACACTTTTCAGTACATCTCCTTGAGATGCTTTTTGTGCCAGGAAGATTTCCATAAAAATGAAAACAGGCTTGTAATATTTGCTTAGGAAAAAAGCCTCTCTTATCAAATAATGATACCGGTAGGAAATGTTCAAAGTTGTTGAGTGTGTTCTGCTGACTCACATCACACCATTGCAAGCAACTTGTTACAGAAGGCAGGATATGAGACAGAGAGGAAACTGAGAATAAGATTTTTAGGAATTCTCTCTCTTCTAGCTCTTTTAAAACTAAAACTGTCTCAGCTGATTTTTTATTCTTCCATCTCAACTGAAACGATGGATTGGAGAAAGAAAAATACCTCTATATTTATTGTTGCTACCCATATTAAAACCATCTTAACAATTGGCTGCAGTGAAGTTTTTCTCCCTTTTACAAGGGAGAACCTTAAGTGGTACATTAATCCCAACCTTAACATCAGAGGAATCATCTGAGTAGTTTAATAAAGACAATTATTATTGCTATGGTTTTATTGTCTTTTGCAGGTAACTTGCAACTTTTTCTTTAACATAAGCAACAACAATGAGTTGTTTGAATGGCTGCAATGTGAATTTATAGCAGAATGATACTTTTTAACTTTTGCTTTCCTGATCAGATATAGGAGAAAACGCTTCTGTTAATAGCCTACTTCTCAAACTTTGTGCTTCATTCCACCAAACTCCATAAACAAAGAAAGGCTCTTATGTTTCTGATGATGTTCAAATAAACAGAAACTAAAAATAGATCAATTGAAAACTGAATTATCAAGTTTTAAAAATGTTAGAATAACTTTCAGATATATTTCATGTCAGTTAAAGGAGATGATTCTTGTGTAGCTCTTACCCTTTTTGAAATCCAAAATTATTATTCTGAGATGCAGATAAGATGCTGAGGCCAGACCACCTGAAGGAGAAACAAAGACCAAAAAGGAATTAAAAAAGAAACAGCTGAAGATTTGGGTTCAAACCTTATCAACTTATGAAAGAAAATATAAATAAAGCCAATGAACTGGAGCAGTGCCACCAAGATTTTATTTGAAACTGGGGGCTATCAGTCACCCTGTTTAAGGCCAGCTCACTTACTCCCTCAGTTATTGCAGGGTAACCAAGTACAGAGAAAAGTTTTCAGGCAGTATTTCCGATCAGAAACACAGTAACTCAGTTTGTCTTAAATGCCTGTGCTAATGTAAAGAGCTGGTGGCCAGACAGTTCAGCACACATTGCAGAAAATTCAAGCTCTGTATTCAAAGCCTGTTTGTTTCACTCCTGCAAGCAAATGCATACTGGAAGTGATTATATTTATAAACTGAACAGAATTTGACCTTTAACATGTCACTGTGTTAAAAGTCCAGTTAGCGCAAAGACAACGGAGAATTTCTGGAATCTTAAGGCACACATTTTTCTATTTAATTTTCTTAAGATTGGGCAGATATTCAAAATTACACCTATTAGGAATGCTAACTTTCTAACCATACATTGTACAGCAGTGCTGTGAAGAAACAGAGATGCTGCCAAGAGCTTCAGGCTAAATTATTTTGGATCCTAATTCATCAGGAGGCTTCTGTTCTGAAATGCTCCACAGAGCTGGCAGGACAACCAAATAAAATAAATCAATGAACTCTTAGAGTTGGTTTTAATTGAAAACTATTAACATTTCAGAAAAATATAGGGACATGAGGAATTTAAAAATAATGTAGTAGAAAAAATGCACAAACAAAGCAATGTAATAAAAAACACTGAAAGAAAATCAAAACAACTCAGCTTAATTCTGGCAAAATATCAAAATGATGAGAATAAAATTAAAAACGTCCTGACAACTGTGAAGAATGTGAATGCATAAAGTATGAGAAAATATGGGACACTAAGAAAGGTTTATTTTAAAAACCTTAAATGTTATCAATGTTGTACGAACACATTTTATGAATATTTCTACAAATACTTATATTTGCTTTAGAAATTAAAAGAAAAGCTAGCTGAGTTGTCATGGTTTCTGCCCCACAGATATAGCACATCAACAGTGCTGTTAGCTTTTTTTTTTAATCATTACAACAGTTAAGACATTAGAGTAATGCTATTTAAAATACTGTCTGACAATATGCCTTGAGATCTTGCTATCCTAAGAAATCAATGGCAGGGAGTCAACATTCTGATCCACTCATATGAGTGCATTCAGATATGTAACTCATTCTTGGTGTTCATTCTGTATACAATGGAACAGGGGAATAGCCTCCTATTCACCTGATAATAAAATTTTGTCTTTAATGGCATAGGCATAATCTCTCTACAAGCTTTCCAACATATATATTTTAAAGAATATTCTCATTTCTGAAAATCCCTTGTCCACATTTTTCCTTTCTATTCAAAGTAAAAGGTACTCATCAGTTTTTCCAAAGTCTGTTTGGAAGACAGACTGTTTTGGAGAGGGGAGGAGGATTTTCAGGCAACAGCTTTCTCTTTGTCTCATAGACTACATCTGTAACCAGATGTAAGGAATTTAATGCAAGATGGGGGAGTCCTAATGAGATATTTCATCATCAAATAATGGGGGGCTCCTCAGTAGGATAAACGCTCAGACAAATTTAAAGCACATTTCAAATAGAAATCAAAATTATTTTCATTAGTGCCTTCCATTTGTTTTCTAGTAATAATAATAATAAAGATTTTTAAAGATCATTTTTTCTTAAAATACATTGTTGATCTCAGATAGGGTAGTGAGCAGCTCATTTGTGTGCCTCTTGGCACACCCCTGGTGAATTTCTAACCTCACAGCCCAGCTGAGTCCTTGCCTCCTAAGCACTATTTGGTTTAGACTTGTTTTAATAAAATGACCACTTAATCAGATTTTATAGTGTCTGCATGAACAGAAAATGGTCTCTTTCAGCACCACACTATTACTAGCAGTACAAATAACTACTGAACTATTCTTATTGGCCTAGAGATTATCACTATTATTATTATGCTGAGATAGGTACTTGTTAAATGGTTGAGTCTTTAGTTTATACATTTAAGAGTTTTCCATTAGGCATTGTTTTAAAATTGTACTTTACATGGATAAGGATAAATGCAAGCCTTTATTTATATATCCAGAGCAGTCAATCCAGTTACAACTAAATGTAAAATTCATAGATGAGAAAAATATCTTTAGATAACCCTGAAGACTGTAAACTAGATTTGGTCCTTCACCTCTATTAACTTGCTTTGTGAGGAGATGGTAGTCAAGGACTGAGGATTCACACAGTGATAGTCCTTCTTCTCCTCCAGGAAATATATTTTCTCTTATGGTCAGTCTTCCCTTCAGCACTTGCCAAGGGTCCTACACACATGCTCTCACTCCAGAGCCATCCAATCCTTTTTTAATGGGAATGAGAGATTTTCAATTCCATAGGTTTTTTTTTTTCCATAGAATTTCCACTTTGTTAGAGTGGAAGTTCTCCCTTCTATTAGATTAGATTTAGATTAGTTAGATTTTCCTTTTCACTAGAATGAAAGACTTGGTATTTGTCACTGAGAAATGCTGAACTTCACAGAAGGTATGAATCTGTACATTAAAAAATACTGAATATAAACTCACAGCCATATGAATTATATGCAGATTACCAGGAAAACTTGGTTAGTACAGACACTGTGGCAATCAGCCACGCTGAAATGACTCATCCCCAGCCAATTCCTCTCGGCTTATTATGACAGCAAGCAGTTGTATTTCTCCAGACAGAAGTGTTTTTCTGCAACTTGCAGACTATTTGCATCAGAAGCAGTCTCTACACTCCCACTATTTCAAGCATGTCTAACAGAGGACCCCAGGAATTAGATGCTAGCTGGCTGGATGCCATATTTAAGCAAATTTTAATGAAACTATTAGCAGGAAGATCTATTCTGGAGCCAGTTGCCTTTTGCAACTACAAAATCTCTGACTTTAAAGCAAGTACTGTTAGGACAAGAAAATAAGTATTTACAATCGCCCATTATCAGTCCCATTGACTCGTGGTGGGAAACACTGCCCTTGACAGAATCTGCCAAATCAGGTTGTAAAACAGACTGTGCAGCTTGGATTCATGATGTATTGATGGTGTATCTATTTCAAGCTGTTATTTGTAATTAAAGCTTAATTGCAAATAATCATAAACATTTGAACGATTCCTTTTATGACATGAAAAATATTCTTTAGAAGAGACATCTGAAATTTGAGCTTTCTTATTCTCTCTCTTTCCTTCCTTTCCACCCATAAGTTTGAGTAGGGATATTTAATCAACTAAATTACAATTTAATTTCCCAATGTGAACTATTAATTTAAGTGCTAAATTGCATTTTTCTCTATGCATCTCCAGTTCCACAATTTCCTTTATTTTTTGTGTCTGATGGGGAAAAAGCCCCAAACCCAACCAAAACACCACTCCCCCCAAACCATTCCTTGATTTTCTGTCTTCCAAACACTTTAATCACCCTCTAATACCACAAAAAAGAAAAAATTATGATTTTACACAAGAAAGAATTTCCCTTGTGTTGCTCTTGAAATGCTGAATCTTGTATTACAAACAAAGAAGTCAGCTTATGTATAGTTGATTGTAATTCGTTACTTCTATGAAACAGGATAATTTTTACTTTTATCAGTAAAAGTTCACATATAAAGCTTTAGAGGAGTGCAAATCAATTTATAAATCTAGAGTACTCTCATACAAGATGAACTAAATTATTATATAGATACACTTCCTTTTAAAAGAGAATAGCTTCACTTCAAGAACCAATAGAGCAGATGACAATAAATGTAATGTCCCTATTCCAAGAAATGGAACATTTCACACAATTAGCTGCTCTACTCAACATTGTTAGCTGTGGCACATGAGCACTGCTACTCAAAATAGTATAGTAAAGGGCAATAGAGATGGTTATTCTTCTCCTTTCAGTAATTTTACTATTTTGAAATGTTCTGTGAAAGTGGAATAAAAAAGTAAAAATAAAATCTAAAAATGCTTATGACATAAGACAGAAAAATGTAATGAAAAAAATCTAATGTTAATGTTTTGACAAATTTCAAAATATTAAATACAAGATGAACATGAAAATATATTACACATTGAACAGCCTAAATGAGTTTTTGCACCCTTCTACAGTTTCACTGCTATTTGGAAAGGATTTTGATTGTGAAAAGCTGTCTTTTCAGACAGAGAAAATAATTCCTCTGCTTATGGCATATATGAGACACTTTACTTAGAAATTCTAAACGCATTTTTTATTCATCATAAGTAGTCCAATAATGCTGAACAATAAAACCACTACTTATTGCTTCTAGTACATCAAGGTTGGGGTGGTTTTTTGGGTTTTTTTTTTTAACTAAGCACACTATTTGGGGAAACAAAACCTACAAACTGGTTTGTTGCTACCTTATGGAAAGAAATATATTTAGCTGGAATTCCAGATCCAGCAGATTTCTTCCCCAGTGTTGCATTCCTTACTGGGGCAGGTGGGTTAGGCATTACCTTTACCTGCAGCCAACACAGAGAGGCATTGCCATCAGGGACTCAGCTGAAATGTGTTGTCCACAAGTAATGACTGGATGGGGATCTGCCATGAGCAGGTTCCTACTTCAGAGGCCTCAGCTAATAAACAGATTTAGGTACTTTGGGTAAAATCCATGGGCCTGTGGGGTGGGGTTCTTTTAATGCAGCTTTTATCCTGAAGCTGTAGTGTCAGTGCTCCACAAGTGTCTGTCTAAAATTAGAGAAGTCCTAAAAATGTTAGCAAATATTTTCCTTCAGACCGACACTTTGATTGCTCTTAGAGTTTTTGTTTGCAGGTATTAAATCACAGATGCAGGCTTCTCCTGTCATCTTGTTTGGCACCTGTGAAAAAAACCCCAAACAATACCTAGATAATCCTGTACTGTAATACCTTTATCCTAGCAAGCATAATTTCTGTATTTCTTCTATATTTCTTTTTTTCCCTAGTAAATTTCTAGCATATACATATACTAAATAAAATAACACAGGATATTTTTTAAGACTGTAAAGCAAGATATTCTCAAAAACAGATTTTTGTGTGGTTTTTAATAAAATAATTTACCTTTTAATTCCAGTAAAATGTAAAACTAGTATTTTTTTTTAAAGTGAAAAAGCTTCTGTACATATCTGTGTGGCTGAACACGTAATAGCTTAGGATTTATGTTCTATCCATTTTAACTTTGTTCTGTTGTTTAAATTTCTACATTAATTTTCAGATGCTGTGCTGTTGGGTTTTTTCCTCCTCCCTAGAACAGGATGGAAAGTTAAAATTCAAGTAACTTTTGCTCTTTCCATTTTAGGTAGGAATGGTGGTGAGTTTTCTGAAGGGAAATATGGAGATGCTGGTTCTCATCCATCAGGGCAAACAGATGCAGTGGTTTAACCCTTGCTGTGCCTTTGCTGGCTGCTCTGCCCTCTGTGCAAAGCCCCACTGCCTCTGTTCAAGCTGTCAGGGGCAAACACCTGCCAAACAAAGCAACAGTAGCTGCATTTTGCCAGCCAGGGCTCATTTAGGAAGTAACCCTCACATGTGGCCACAGCAACAGGAACTCTGTCACATCTTAAAAGCTATTGCAGGGAGATTTTCCAGGTGTTATCAGCCAATGGAGCCTTATCTGATGTTGGTTTTTTAATAGAATATATGCTTTGCCTCAGTCTAGGAGTCTAAACAGCAGCCTATGGAGCAAGAGGTCTGAATTATCTCTAAAAATAAGAGACCCCCTGTGTTGAGCTCTGTAAATACTTTCAACTAATTTCATTATTTACAGGAGATGATGTGTTGATTTATTATTCACAATGATTATTATATTTTTCCTGCTGATGAAACAGGACTGTCAAATTATTTTGAACCCAGCTGATGAAAACACAGTATAGATATGATTATCATGACAGTGGAGGGAAAAAAGTCTCCATACCTCTGAAAAGACTGTACTATTGCAACAGTAATGAAGTAGAACCTATATGATTTTTCTTTTTTACAGTAAACACATGCCCCAAGTATTTTATAATGCACCTTACATCTCATGTAAGAGGAAATTTTACCACTAACTTGACATAATATATAATAAAACACATTTTCTGAATTAGGCATATGTGTCAATGGAAAGCTGAACATGAGCCAGCAGTGCCCTGGCAGCCAGGAGGGACATCCCTGTCCTGGGGGATATCAGGGACAGCATCACCAGCTGGGCAAGGGAGGGGATTGTCCTGCTCTGCTCTGCCCTGGGGCAGCCTCACCTGGAGTGCTGGGGGCAGTTTTCGGTGCCACAACACAAAAAAGATATCAAGCTATTAGAGAGTGTCCAAAGGAGGCCACAAGGATGGTGAAGGGTCTGGAGGTGCAGCCATGTGAGGAGCAGCTGAGGTTGCTTGGTCTGTTCAGCCCGGAGGAGACTGAGGGGAGACCTCAGTGCAGTCACAACTTCCTCATGAGGTGAAGAGGAAAAGTGAGTACAGATCTCTTCACTCTTATGACCAGTGACAGGAGTTGAAGAAATGGCATCAAGCTGAGTCAGAGGAGGTTTAGTTTAGATGTCAGGAAAAGGTTTTTCTCCCAAAGGGTGGTTGGGCACTGGAACTTGCCACAGGATTTCCAGGGAAGTGGTCACAGCACCAAGCCTGAGTTCAAGAAACATTTGGACTCTGCTCTCAAGTGTGTTTCTTGGGGTGTCCTGCACAGGAACCAGGAGTTGGATTCATGATCTTTGTGGATCCCTTCCAGTCCATCATAATCTATGATTCTCAGATGCTGTGATAAACTTTAGTACGTTGCTTTGATGTTCCTGTAAGAATGCTTAACCTTTTTGCATTCCTCAGCATGGACAGGGGCATCTTTCTCACATAAAGATTGACCACAGCTTCTAGAATGCTGCCATAATCATGAGTGCAGACCTGGGGCACTAACCTCCAAGCTTATTGTACAATGAACAATTTAGATAGAAACTGCAAAAATTTTTAACTCAAAATATGTAGAGAAACTGTCATTAGCTTGAAGTTTTCTTTAGGATGGTGTTTAAACACAGGTTTTTTTGTTTCAATGGATAGATGTTTCTCCCTGCATCACTGTAGACTTTGACTCCAGATAAACTGCAGTTCATTAGATACCTTGGCCTGTGCTGAGATTTGCTACCACCATTGGAAATAAAAATAGATTTAAATTCAGGCATTATTTGAAACAACTATGTGATCTAACCTGCCAGATCCCCAAGACAAAGCCTATTTTGGATAATATACAACATTAATACATTGTTGGAATTTTTGGAAAGTGAAATAGGTTTCTAAAAAACAAAACCAAAAAAAATATACTATCTACAGTCACAATCTGATAAGTACTATCTAGTCCATCACTCCACTTTTCAACAACAGGGGAGCCTTCCAGAGTAAGATAAGCCAGAATGGCAGTCCTCACTCAGTTAGAACTAAATCCAAAATTCAGGAATCCTAGCCTGAAATCTGACTGACTTTCCAGTTCCTAATAGGAATATCTGAGAGCCTTAGTTCCACTGCCATGGGAAATCAACATTCTGACTATGCATCCTTTGGCTTGCATGATTGCAAAGACCTGAAGAACCTCTCCCAAGTTGTTACTGCTGTTATACTCACAGAATAAAAAATTCCAAAAGGGCATAGTCCACTGAGGTTCACTAAACAAACCACACTAATCTGCCTGTGTTTATAAATCTGCTGGCTAAGCACTGAGAGTAAAAGCTGTTCTCAGTAACCCATACCATGGGGCAAAAAGGAAAACTACTTTGCCATATCTTCCTCATGGCTGCCATCCTGTGGTTTAAAGTGAAAATTGTTGAAGGTGCTCAAACACTTGGCTGAGTCTCCAACTGAACTCCTCCACATGAGGGCTGAGCTCACAGGGGTACAATTTACAGTGCACCAGCTGCACATGGACCTCCCTGTTGGCTCCCAGTGTGGATTGTCCTACCCAAATGATCCCTCTGATCCTAAAGAAAAGCTGAAACATATGAACAGGTAAAAAAAGAAATAACCTTCCAAAACCCCCAAACTCTTGCTGTCTTAAGCATCCCAACATATCTTTCAGCACAGGGAGGGTGACAGAGGATGTGGAGGCTGGAAGTGGAATCTGTGTTTTTTAAATGTTCCGTATGTTTCATCACCTTTGAGACTCATTTTGCAGATATGAAGTGTGGTTTCAGAGAATTTTTTTCAAGCACAAGAGAATATATTAATTTTCAGTCTTAACATCTGCTTGGAAATTCATTCTTCTGAGCATTCTGAAGGACTTTGAGACATCAGACTCGTTTAAGGAGAACAGCTACATATTAGAACAATACAAGCTACAGCAATATTTTCGAAGAAAGCTAATGTATCAAACATTGAGTCTCTTTAGCATGTACAAATTATATTCAATGAAAACTATAGGTAAAAAATTTTCAGTGTAATCAGCACAGCTGTGCCAATACCCAAATTACATGAATCAACGTAAACTACTAAGCTTTCTCAATGAGAATTAGCCAAAATATACCTGTATAATTTACCATCTCTGTTTTGCTAAATGTCCCCAGGAAGTTGCTGAAGCCAAGAAAATAAGCAGAAAAGCAATACTTTCTTTGTATCTCATGATTTACAATGTCTGTTTTAAAAGCAGACCTTTCGATTTGATGTACAAATAGTAAATGCACTCTGGGGATAGTTTCCAATGGATTTCTCAAGCTTATCCATCTACTTGAAACACTTAAAAGCAAATCACTTGACAAATATTTCCTCTCAAATACTACAAGGAATACATTTAAAAAAGGCATTGCATCTTTTTACAGTCCAGGAACAAATTTAAGCATTCAGTCAACCCTTAAAATAGGTATCTCATAAGCCCTAAAATAGCTCAGATAAAAAGAACCCAAACCACTTAAAACCAAGTTAAACAAATCAAAATTGTTGCTTGAAGGCTCAAGATGCCATAAAATTAGTAACCGTCAGTACCAAGCTATAGTAAGTACTCTCAAATAATAGAAAGGCAACATAACTTGAAAAAAATCAGTGCATGGATTAGGAGATGCAGAGACAATTCTTCCAAGAAGAAATAATTCTTAAAATACATTAGAAAACTTGCAAGGACCAAATTGTCATAGTATGATGAACAAGACAAAGTAACTGATTAGATTTGTGGGCGTGGAAAGACTTGAAAATTATGATATTAGAATTCAGCAAATATAGCTATTTACAGTGGTACTATTTTCAGCTAACATTCTGCTAGTAAGGTGTATGTCTTGTGATTAAAAAAACAACAACAGCAAAAAAGGAAATCTGGAAAACTGGTGGTGTTTCAAGCAAAATTGGATAGCAGAAAGCATGCTCGATGGGGCTGACTATCTCCTCTTTTCTTCTGCCAATAATCTTCATGCCAATGAATAATAAAGGATGACATGTAAAAGTACGACTGCCAGCAGCCAGTCACTCTAGGGTTTTCAGTTTAAAAAATTAGAAGAAAAATAAGCATTAGACTATATAGTTATGGTTATATAGCAACTTCGAAGCAGAGTGTATCTTTCAAATGAAGATGTAAATATCAAGAACAATGCATAAATATTTCAAGTCAAGAAAAGAATTTGTAAGAAAAAAAATTCTCATACACAACTTTCATGTTTAATATTCACGTTTTTCTTTGTTTATCGACTTTCTTCTCTGTTTATTGACATAAAATTGAATATTTTGAAAATTTATTCCAAAGCACCTTTCAGGTCTCCAGATATTTATTCATTGCTCGAAAATGAGTATGGAAGTCCTCCAATAATTTTATTAGTAAGTATTTTGTTAGTTGACTATACCAAGATAAAACCAATTAGGAAGATATATTTTATAAATATTAATGACATCCAGAGAACACATTATGTCAAAACTGCATAGAAACAGAAATTATATAGTCATCATCTTATCTGGGAGAAAATGTTACCCATTACTTTTGTGAAAACCAAAAGAGGAAGAATTAATTCAATAAAATTATGATGAAATTGCAGTGGTTAATTGCACAGCCAGCCAGTCACAGGCTTGATTTACTTCTTTTGTTTTTCAGTAGAGGATTATAACCCCTAGATTTAAAAGTTAGGAATTAAAATTGATTTTTTTCTACTAATATTATTATGAAAATAGACAGAATTGTGTAAAATTATTACAGACATTATGTCTAAGTCATAAATATGCTTCCTTAATTCAATTGTGTTACCATGCTAAGAAATCTGATATCTTAAATACTCTATATTTTCTATATTATATGCTATATGCTTTGCAAAAAAGGAGGCAAAATGAAAGTTTACTTCTCAATGTAGAAAGGCCAAATGAATAAAAACCTTCTTTTGAACTCATCTCTGTATAATTTGAATTAAAATAATTTTAAGAACATTACAGTCAGACACTCAAAGGCATTTAGGTGTCTAAAAATAGCTGTCTATAGGGTTTTTCAAGAGAGCTTAAAAAAGTTAGGAACTTAACTCCCACCTTAGAGCTTCTTAATGCCTTTGGCAGTGCTCATTTGCTGGAGAGAGTCCAGCACAGGGTCCCTAAGCACATTAATAGATTGGAGCACCTCCCGTAAAAGTAAAAGCTGGGAAAGCTGAGCCTGCTTAGCCTCAGAGCTAAGCAGGAGAAGAGAAGGCTCAGGAGAATCTTAATGTGTATAAACACCTGCAGGGAGGGTGAACAGAGGATGAGGCCAGGCTCTAAAGGTGCCCAGACTTAAACACAGGAGGATCCCTCTGGACATCAGGAACCAATCTTTCAGCGGGAGGGTGACTGAGCCCTGGCACAAGTTGCACAGAGAATGTGTGAGGTCTTCCTTCTTGCAGACGTTAAAAATTTATCCAGATGTGGTCCTGGACAATCTAGGTGGCCTAGCTGGCCCTGCTTAAGAAGGGGGTTGTGTGGTATTCACATGCCCTCTGAACAGAGAGAGACAACTTTCTCAGGATTTTTCCTGAGAGAAGCTATGAGAGAAGCAGAGAAAAGAATGATCAAAACAATTCTTATCTCACTTGCTGTTGCCTGTGTTTGTGCACATATGGAACGTGGTATGGAGATTGTTTACCCAAGGTGATTGCTTGATTGGATTCTGGTGAGGGTGTTTTGGATTGATTGACCAATTGGATCCATGTGTGTGTTGGGACTCTCGGGCAGAGGGTCATGGGTTTTTCTAGTTAGTTAGTTAGTGATAGTTCTTCTTAGTGTAATATAGTGTAACATAGTTATAGTATAATATAGTATAATAAAGCAATTAATTAGCCTGCTGAAATCATTGGAGTCAGAGCACATCATTCTTCCCAGACATCGGGAATCCCAGCACCAACAGGGTTGGATCAGGTGACCTCTAGATGTCCCTTCCAACTTCAACCTGTCTGTGATTCTGTTTACATAGTTCAGAAAGGTGAAAAAGGAGCTTAAGGACAAGTACAGCAGGCAAAATAAACCATATACAAAGATATTTTTACATTTAAAATATTTAATTATCCACAGCACTATGCTGCCATGCATTTCAGGGAGAATAAATATACAAGATCACTAATGCATTATATCTTCCTCTGCCTATGAAGAATGCATAATCATTTCTCGAACACATTCAATATCCAGATAATCTATATAAGGAAAACTACAGCAATAAAAGGAAATTAATGGTAAGATCAGTTAAACGCAATAATTTCTAAAGTAAGGTGAGATGCTATGTTACTTTCCAAAACCACATGATTAAAAGCAGTGACTAAGAGAAGACTGTAAATTAAATGTCTCCTGTAGGCAGTGACAGGGGCTTTTTAAATTCTCCAGATGTCTGTGCAGGTGACTAATCAAAGCACCAGTACTAGAACAGAAAGGTTGTATTGTGTCCTTCTCAAGGCCGAATAGCTCACTAATATAACAGTTCTTATAGCTCCACAGCTTTTGGCTGTGGCCAAAAGATGCTCAGGACACGATACAAGAACAGGGTAAGCATGGCATAGAACTTCCTCAGTGTACATAGATTTTAATGGCAGAACATTGAGGTTCAATAGGAAGATTTTTATTATTAAATATTTTGATTAAAATATTAAAAACAACCTTACATGCATTTTTCCTACTTTGCTTGTCTAGACTTTCTTTGATATTATATATAGAAAACAAAATCTGAAGTGTAACATCTTCTGGCAGAAGGTTTCATTATTTAATTATATATTTTTGTTTAAAAAATGGCTTTTTTTAAAATTCACTCTGGGGTTTTCTTCCTGTTCTTTGCTTGCTACTTAAACAGCTACTTAACATTAAGCACATACATAATCCTTTCATGAGAATGTAAATTAATTATATGCTTGAATATAAAGCTGAATTATGGTTTGAGTGTGTAAAAATATTTTCACTCTGCTGATTAGCAAAAAGTTACAGTAGTTACAGGCAACTAGAAGCTCTTGAGAATGGAAAAGTGCTGCCTAGTTTTAATCTTGCTCAAATTGTTCTGTGAGAGATTAGATCACACCTTTGCTTTGCAGCTTATCTTTTTGTATTGCTGAGCTTTACAATCATTAATTGTGCAATCATTTAGAACCAATTTCTTTCAGAAATTTAAGTTTAAAGATGTTAAACTGAAATGTGGAATCAATAGAGAGGATGTGCTGATTCTCAGAAGTTTCACTTCCCAAACTGTGAGTAACATAATTTCTGATCACAGGACTGAGCAGGAGCAGGTCACTTACTGATTCAGTAAGTGCCCCTGCTTCTCTCATGTAGCATTCTGGGTGAACTGAAAAAGGGAGAACAAAGAGCTGCTTGTAACCCAGGATATCCTCTGGTAGACTTGTTCTTGAGAGCAGCTCAGATTTAACGTAGGGATCAGAAAGAGACACCATCATCAGTATCTGAACCCCATTAACTTCAAATCACTTGAATCCAGGAGCAGCCTCACAAGCTGGAGGCAGAGGCTTTCTGAGTCATTCCCACTGTCTCAGACCACAGGAACAATGGGCTGGAAAGGTGCACTAGGGGCTTCGTGGATACTTGTCCTTTTCTCCAAATGTAAACTCTATGTTTCAACTGATTTTTCAAATTCTTTTCTGAGAACCATAATAGGGCTTAATATTTTATATTTACATTAGTTTGCTTTTCAATGCCTTACTTCAAAATCAGCTACTCAGCTGCTGTCATTGGCCATTGAAACAAAACCCACAATAATACTCAGAAAACATAGCAAAATCCTAGTCAATGCATATACTTTTTTTTTAATATTTTGTAATCTTGAACTTTAGCCATAGAAATATCTTGCACCAGAGCTTGCTAGTTACTGACAAGGTCATTTTTGGTCCCCTGCTGTTGCAGTAATGCATTGCTAAAGACATGCATTTCTGAAGGAGTTTTATTTTTGTCTCCCTACAATTTACTTGCATGGGTAGACATCTGAGTATCAGTTAATAGGAAATCTTTCATTTGCACATTTTTAAATTATGTTTGGGACTTAATTGTTTCTCATTAATGTCTTTTTTTTCTTTTTTCTTTTTTTTTCTTTTTTCTTTTTTTTTCTGAAAGAATAGAAGAAAAAGAGGAAAAAATATGATGGAGAGCAGGGAAGAATGAAATAAGAAGTTGATATAATAATGATCTGAGTAGGCAACAGAGTCCATTGATGCTTGTTGCACAGGTATAGGTGACTGAGGTAGAGCTTGGAAAAAGAATCTCAAATAGAAGCTTAACCAGATGCAAACTATAGAGAAAGAGCAGCATTTAAGAGGAGGCAAAACAGGTAGATTAAGAGAGAAAAGTGGAAGCAAAAGCCACTGTGATCTGATGACAATACAATGACAATAATGATCTATTGTGATTCTAAATCATGCAAAATACTGTTCAAAACAAATCTTCAGCGAATCAGGAAAATTAGTGCACCTTTTAATCAACTTGCTGAGCATTTGATGAATTCAAGGTCCATATTTTAAAAAGTTATTGAAGAAAAGCTGAGAGAGATAAGAAGGATGTGGGTGTTTTTTTTTTTTTTTAATTGAGTCATCATGTGGCACTTCACCCTCTGTGCACATGCCAACATGTTTGGGACCAGTGGAAGACAAAGCTCATCAATGGTAGAGAAGCCTATTGTGTGACTCAAGTGGTGGTAATTAAATTAACAGGAAATTCAAACTGGTGATATGATTGATCTACTAAAATTCTATTCATTCACTATGCTATATCTAAGGAAAAAATCAGGTTTTGCTCTAAGCAGGACCGAGCAAAATTTAGTCTCTGTTTTAGTAAATATTTATTCATGCAGTTTCCATTCCTTGCACCTGCATTATTACTCTCAGAAAAGACTTAAAATATATATAAATTGCTATTTTCCCTCTGTAGCTGTACTCTAAACTACTATTTATCTAGTTTTCTGCCTTCTACAGCCCTGTGCTTGACCATGTATGACATTTTCATATCACAAATCAACAATATAATGACAGATAGAGGTTGAATACACTTGAAATGGCACAACCAAAACCAAGGTCTGCTTCTTTGTCCAACTGATGCTGTATTGAGTAACACTTCAGGTTTAGCTATTGTCCTGACCTCCACACAGCTCTAACTAATATGCTATGTAAAGCAGAAGCTAGAACATCAATAAGGCATCTTAATTTTTAACTACTATTTCGATTCACCACTGCTTTAAAGATAAAACTTGGGGTTTTGGCTTTACATATTGGGTTTTTTTTTTTTTCTAATTTAACTCCTTTTAGAGAGTTTTGTTATTGCACTAAGAGCTGAGGTATGGAGGATTTCTACAGAAGCAGCCTTTTGTGATTCAGTTCTAATTTCTCATGATGAAGCCATGATTGCTCTTGGGGGGACCTGGCTTTCCAGAAAGGAAGAGAACACTACAGTGGGAACAGGGATCTATGCCAAAGGCAATATTGCTCACTCATACTACACTTGTAGCTCTGAAAGCCCAAATAACTGTTCATATCTCTCCTTTTGTTGTTAAGCACTGCAGCAAATCACTTGTTTTTCTTGTCCTGAGGCTCCAACTGCTTTCATGGTTATTTCATTGCTCTGTTTCTACCTTGCTGCATGTTTTCTGCAGATGGGTATTTTCTTGACTATACTGTCAGTGCATAATGGCCCTTGGCACTTCCACTTTAGTGCCATTACATTTAATGGGAAAATGCTTCAAGCAGCTGCAATTTGGCTACTGTATCTTCTTAGGGCCAAATGGTTTCCTGGTGCACAGAAATCGTGAAAAAGAAAAAATGCACTCAGGATCCGTGTGGATTGCCATGTCAATTAAAAGGTACATACATATGCAGTCACTCAAGAAAAAACATTTCTGTGTCCTGAGAATTGTATTTTGCATCTGTTATTACCGCAACCTTGAGTTATCAAGGACAGTCTACTGGGTTCAGCATTATCTTTTGAACATTCCAGGATGCATTCTGACTTTAGGTACTAATCCCAAACTTAGTTCTGTTTTGCTCCAAGACGTGCTGATCTGTTATGATCTCAGTAAGAAGGAAACTCAGAAAATCCAATTTATTAGAGCTTGCACCACAAGGACATAATAGTATGGACAATCTTAAATCTCTATAGAATTCCAGGTGGTTTTGCTTCTCATGGATCTCCAATCCATGTACAGCACACTGGGCAGATCCCATTCATAGAAAGTTCTCCCATTTCAGTCGCTGGAATTTGTTCTTACAAGATAATGCATTTACAGCACAGTGAAGTGCAATACAAGCACAGCACAGGCTTGGTCACACTCATGTCAACTTTCACGTGGACCCCTAACTCCCTGGTGTACAGTGGTCTCCTAGTCAGGATCAATATGATTACTTTGTTACAGACCCATACATTTATGCTACAACCTCTATGTAATTTTATATAATTTTTTATATATAATTAGATGATATATATGTATAATAGAAGTTGAGCTGCCGTGTGATAGATGGCATGAATGTTGTCACCTTGGGTTTTGAGATAATTTGTCAGTGCAGGAGGGGAGAAACAATCTTATTTCCAAATTGTTTTCTAAGTGTCAGCCTGGGTCCCTAAAAGAATGGAGGAGCTAAGTATTAGAATGTGATACTGAAGAGTCATCAAGAAGGGACTATAAGGACCACAGAGAAAATATAAGCTGGCTTGAAAATCATGGTGAAAACAAAAAATCCACCCATGTTCTCTCCAGAAGCTTGTACTCTTAGAACACCATAACTATGACAATACCTTGAGTAAGAAAATGCACTTAGTGCCTGGTGCTTTATGTAGCTCTGTTTAAAGGAGGAGCAGTTGCTTGGTATACAACCAGTCATAGACTCCTGTACACAGTGTCCTCGTGACCCCCAGTCACAGGGAGGAGCTGAGGGCTTAAACCTGACCAGAGTTCAGGACCAACAGGGTAAACTGTGCTCTTCAGTTCAGGTTAGGAGTTCAACAACTCTCACTGCTCATCACAGAATACACAGGCCATGTAGTCTCATACTTTAAGAGATGGACTCAAGAAATAGCTATGAAATTAGCATTGTAACCACAAGCAGATTATGCAGTCCATTTTGACAATTCCTCTGTTCATAAAAAATTTGAATATATTTGCACATTTTCCATCATAACATCTCTAACAGTAAAGTTACTTATATCTGACTAAAATAGAGGCCCAAAAATGGTGCTGTAATTTTGAATGGTTAATAAATTTCAATTATATCTAGTTATGCAGACTCCAATTCTTTGTCTTATAAAAAGTCTTTCTTTGGGATATCTAACAGCTTGTGGTGGGTTACCTTGGCAAGTCACCAGATGGCCAGTAGTCTCTCCAGCAGTCCTCCTCCATCCACAAGGAGCAGAAAACACAACAAAAAGCTCATTGGACAAGACAAATACAGGGATATTATGTATATGAGCTGTGATGGCTATCAGCTGGCCTGGAAGCCCCACAGTCCTAAGTAATTCTGACCATAACTCAACCAGCCTATGCCATTAAGGCAAGAAGTAAACATCTCTTTGAAGAAGGCACAGAGGAGCCAAGAGATTCAAATTCAAACAACAGACACCAGCCAATCCCTGATGAGCATGAAGGTAGGCAGCTATTGGCCAGTGAGCTGGGTGGTAACCAAATTTTAGCAAATTGGGATCGACTGGGCAGTTTTTAGAAAACCCTATAAAAAGCTGTACTCAATAAAATTCACTATTGCCGTATGAACTTTGGAGTGTCAGGTTGTATCCGTCTCAGCTGCGACAATGCACAGAACAGACTTGACTTGGGGAAAAATAATTCAATTTGTTGCTAATAAATAACTGAGTAGAATAGTGAGAAATAAGAACAAAACAAAAGAAAAACCTCAAACTTCCCCCTACCATTCTCTTCCTCCTAGTGTGAATTTACTCCTACCTCTTCTACGTCCTCCTCCCTAGGCAGCACAGGGGGACAGAAAATGGGGATTGCACTCCATTAATAACACTTTGCCTCTGCCACTCCTTTCTCTTCATGTTGCTCCCCTCCTCCAGCAAGAGGTCCCACCCACAGGATGCAGTTCTTCACAAACTACTCCAACATAGGTTATCCACACATGCATTTCTTCAAGAAACGCTACATCATGTGTCCTTTCCACAGGGTTCTGACCTTTAGGTACAGGGGTAACAGGTCCTGACAGAAAGTATTGTCCAGTTCCTCTCCATAGGCTTCAGGTCCTCTCAGGAACCTACTCCAGTGCTGGCTTTCCATGGTCTCCAGGTTCCTTCAGGGCACATCCACAGCCTGCAGGTGGCTATCTGCTCCACCATCTGCAGGGGACAACCAGCATCCCCATAGTTTTCTCCAAGGGCTTCAGGAAAATCTTTACTCTAGTGCCTGCAGCACTCCCACCCTCTACTTCTCCACCAGTCTGTGTCTGTAGGGCTGTTTTGCTCATATTCTTATTCCTCTCTCCCAGCTGCTCTTTTTCACTCTTTCTTAAACAGGAAGTTGCAGAGGTACTACCACTATCACTGTTTTACTCAGCTTTGGCCAGTGATGAGTCCATCTTGAAAGTGGCTGAAACTGGCTCTGTGTGACTTCTCAAAGAAGTCACCCCTGCAGCCCTCCTGCTTGCAAACCTTGCCCCATAAACACAGTGCACAGATCTTTGGAACATTTCTAATGAAAACAGATAGGGCTGTCTGAGATATCTATCTTCTATCTGTCTATCTATCTGTCTATCATCCATCCATTCATCCATCCATCCATCCATGATCCTTTCAGTCTTATGTAGTTGTATTTATTTGAAACATGTTCCCACTTAAAAAGAATTTCATCCAAATTTCAGTTAAAACAAAAAAAGAAGTAAAATTCAAATAGAAAATACAGAAGGACCAGATGTTTGAAATATCAAGGCAAAGAAAATAAGCAACAGTCCATTTGCATGTTTGAAGACTCTGGTCATAACAGCCAAAATTATTTTGAGCTCTCAGTTGTCTAAGTTAAAACAAGGATTGCAAATTGCTGAACTATACAAAATGACTGAAAATTCTGGCCTTCACTCATTCTTTCCTTCATCTTCTTTATATTCTACATAATTAACATTCTGATGATGAATTCAGGGTAGGGACTCACTAATTTATGCTGTTACATAATTAATTATGATCTTTTTTACAAATCTAGACTATCCCTTCTACAAAACTGAAGATAAGTATAAAATAAAAGTAGAATAAGTGCTAGCATCTTGGCCCCAAAATGAGGAATGAGAATAGGAGGATACTGTGGGACAAATCTCTATAATCCATATGCAGAAATAAGAAAACTGTGGAGCTTAAGGAAAGCAACAAACCTGGAGAACTATTTATTACCTGCATATCCATCAGACTACATCCTTGATGCTAAAATGGAGTTAGTTTCCCTTCCTGTACTTTGCAAGAGCTTCTTATATAATTGCTAGATGAGTTCTGAACTTTGCAAGGGGTGGAGGCCAATGGTTTGGAACTGAAAAGAAATTAACAATGGTGTCCTGTTTTCCTCCTGATAAAGCTGTATTTTCATTGCTCTGTGTTTTCCCTCCAGTATTTTTGACACAAGGAGGAAGGACCTGGGTTAACATAATCTGTCAAGCAGAGCATGCAATGTCAGGATTTTATGAGGACTCTAGGATGCATGGTTAAAGTTCAGAAATTATAAGTAGTAAACTGATTGCCTCTACTACAAAAAAAAAGAAAAAAGCATCTTTTTGGTCATGCTAAGTAACTCTGTGTTTGCATATCTGATGTGATAGCCCTTGCATGCTAAAATCTGAGAAGTGTACAAGACAACAATATGAATCTTCAAAATTTTATTGAAGAAAGAAGTATTCTGACTTGTTGATGAGAAATGGCCTGTAACAGACCTGTTCTCTTCTAATGGCATTGGAGCAGGCTATTCTTTCTATAAGGACCATTGAACAGATACCTATTTTGGATATTAAGTCATTAAAACCTGTGTCTGAACATGAATTTCCCTTTTTCCTTAAATGCACTTACGGAAAATTAACATTGAATTACAATGCCTTAAATAATATTACTATGAATTCTAATATACAATTATTTATTCAAAATAAAAAATATCAAATGGTTCTACAATAATTGTGCAATTTTTTTATTATTATTTTTCTGGAATTTCCAGCAAATTAAATGAGCCATAAGGTTCTGTGAAGTTCCTTTCTCAGTTGAAAAACAGATTGAATATTCCACAGCTCTTGCAAATCATATCTTGTATCTAAGCAGTAACTCACCTAGTTATTGGTTCTGGTGGTAAGGGAAATCTCCTAAATTCTGTGTGGGATACCCAAAAGATTCAAACAAAGGAGGTATGTTTCAGATTGTCATATTAGACATTATCTATTTATGCACATTTCCAAAATGAGATAACACAGATATTTATAGTGAAGGAGATGTAAACCTGGGACAGTTTCATCTAAGAAAAGCTGGTGTGATATTCTGACACGACACCACACTGGATGCAATTTACAGTTGGTATTTTTAATACACAAAGCCATAAAAAGACACACGTGTCCCCTTCACCTTCTCACCCATTAACCTTATTCATCTGTCACTGGCTTCCCCCACTCAAAAAATCTTTCTTGTTGGCAGAAGCCCAGTGACAGGCAGCAAAGCTGTAGTGTACTCATGTCCACTTAGCATCTCCTTAGAGAGAACCCCTTATGAACTCTCTCTCCCACCATTGCTTCATCCCTGCCAACACAGCTTTAAAAGTATAAACCGCATATTATAAAAAACATCTAAATAGGTAGCTATTTTGTGAGTGTAATATGTCAAACTATCATAGCAGGCTTTTCTATGGACAAGTTACCTGATTTAAAAAGAATGTAATTCTATTTATTTAAAAACATTTTCCACAATTAATGTCCATTTCTTCTACGATAGACTTGCCCAAAGACATTGCTACAGAGAGGATTTTCTCACTTACTAATAAAAATTTATATTTGTCCCCTATCCCATTTCAGCTGGGTATATTAGAAAAACACTGAGCTGGTAAAAGTAAATAAGAAACCGTAGAAAGCAAGTTATTTGTATCTATAGTTTTGTTCCCATAGATATAGTTTTGTTCTGCAACTTGTTAACGGAAATAAAATATACAAAAATCTAGAAAGAAAACAAAAACAAAACCAAAAACTATACAAAATCTCCTATACAAATGGACCAAAACAAGGCCATGGAAGAAGGGCTCTTCCATCTTCTGACTTGTTATCTACATTCCTAAAACCAGCAGAAAGATTGAATTAGAGTAGAGTAAATTAGACTAGATTAGATTAGAAAGCAGAGGGAGGAGGTAAGGAGGAAAACTTATGGAAAATGGTCCCAAAGCTCTCTTTTACAAAGGATGAAGTCATTGTCACATTAGATGAATGACAACTCAGTAACAAAACTGCCACCAACTTGCATAAGACCAAAATTTTCAATCTATTGGCACAAATAAATACACACTGAAATACACAGATATAAAAAAGGGAAAGTGTGAGAAGCAAAGATTCCCCCTAGCTCTCTAATCATATTTTTGTCAAAGTTATGGAGATAATACTGCAGATTTGTGGATTTTAAATTATGTTGCATTTGTCCATACATAAAAATTTCCACTGCTGTCTAGAGAGGGTCCTATGACTGCCAAAGGCATTTGGGTGGGACTCAGAAATAATTGCAATTTCAGCAGTAGTTACAGACACAGCTTCTTAATGTTTTAGCTTCATTTTGGGACATATTCAAGCCCACATGTTTCATTTTCACCAAATCCAAGATGTTATTGGGAAGAATGTGAGCTCCCTCCAAGATCAAAGACACAAAACAAAACAAAACAAAACAAAAAACCAAACAAAATAAAAGAACCCCAACCAAACAAACCAACAAAAAAAAACCAAACCCACAACAAAACAACCAAACCAAACCAACAAAAAAAACCCCACAAAACCATCCCAAACACAAAACACCAACAAAAAACAGCTGTCATGTTTCTACTACAAAACTATCTAAGTCTTTGTGTCTGTGCACAAAGTGCAGTGCACAACTTCACTGTCCTCCTGTGGAAGTGATATGGAATCTGAAATCACATGTAGTGGTCTATAAGGAGGTAATTCTAAGGTGAGTATTGGTCTCTTGTCCCAAGTAACAGGTGACACGATGAGAGGAAATGGCCCTAAATTGTTCCAGGGGAGGCTTAGATTGGCTATTGGGAAAATTTATTCACAGAAAGATTTATAAAGCATTTGAACAGATTTCCCAGAGAAACAAAGGAATCACCACCACTGCAAGCATTCAAAAAAGGTGTGGATATGGCACTTGAGAAAGGATTTGACAGCATATACAATGGTGGTGCTAAGATTATAGTTGACTGATAATCTTAAAGGTCTTTTTCCAATCTTAATGGTTCTTTGATTCTATGATATATGTCCATACTTACACTAGTCTTTCTAGTTTCACTTACACTCAGTGTCAAATAATGAACTGCTCAAGAATCTGAATGTTAAGATTCTGAGCGTGACTGACCATCTTAAGGTAGATATTTAAAATTAGCCAGCTCGGTAGGAATCTGTATGTTGCATTGGTTTTTTTCTTGTTTGATGTTAAAGGGGCCATAAAATTACCAGTTCATCTATCAGAAACTACATACTGTGCATCTATTTATACAGATGTATTCATATAAAAAGCACTTATACTTGTAATGTCCTCTGAACTGTTTCAAGAAGCAAAAACAACTGCCAGAGATTAATTTTACATAGATGCTCTCTCCTCACTACATTTCAAATAGCTATGGTCCATTCACCCACTGCAAGGCGGAAGAAAGATAGGAAGAGCTTAGAACTGCCAGAGAATCCATCTAAAATTACAATCCCCAGAAAAGAGACTCTGCTTTCACAGCTGACCTGCTTCACAGGTATCATTCAGACTCCAGTATGTAAAATTCACAATTTCAACATGTTACCAAGAATTCCTTCGATGCATCAGTAGCTATCAGGAACATTCAGATGCTAGAAGTGAATGTATTCATTAGCTCACAGTTTACTCTACACCATTGCTGAGATCAAGGGGTATGTTAAAGGACTTGTACACATCTGACTCACCTTGCTTGATGCATGATCTTCTGCAGATGGTATAAATACAAGTTGTTCTCTAGATATATTGGCTACTCTGTACATACACAGGGATCTGGGCCAGTTTGCCCCTAAAATCGGATGAAATGTGTCTTTAAGCTATATGTGCTACCCTACCTTTCAGTTGTAATGCTAGCCTAATCCAATGAGACACAAGCACCTAGTCTCTTGCTACCAGAGAGCTGGATTATGGGTTTGTTGTCTGTGTTAGGTAAAGTGCCTCCTCTTTAAGATACTCTTCACAAAAATAAATAGTAATTTATATATTAAAAAAAAAAATCTTGCTTTTCATTCTTAAAATCTTTCAACCATTTTTGTAAGTAAACAACTTGTAAAAGAAAACAAAGTTAGTCCTTACAGACTACAGTAATAACAACAATATTTATTTGTCTTAAACTGCATAATTTTATAAGAAATAAGTATTGCCTGGAAGTCTTGTACTTTGTCAGAAATATTAAAATAAGAGTGTTGTTCAAAAAAGAATTGTGGAAAGCTGTAATGACTTGTGGATACTTTACTTAAACTGCACATTTGACTCTTTTACCATCTGAAAGACTCTGAAAAACTTGTGTAAATTATTTGGCAATGAGAGTAGAATTAGAGAGATATAGGCATAAAATTATGCTTGCTCTGTAGTTATATTTGTAGTGCAGGTGAGTTTCACAGCAGTCATGCCCCCATGCACACCCAGGGCACTCAAGTGGTCAATTCTCTGGGTAGACCAGGAACACTCCAGCTGAGACAATTTGTTGATGAGAAACAATAGATTGACTTTAGCCAAGGCAGCTGATTTAGCTCCTCTCTGCCTGCACAACAAATTATTGGAGTAATTCATACTGAATCTTTCTAGGTGTGAATTTCAGCCAGTTTTAGCAATTCCCCCAGGCATCTCCTGTTGGATTTAGTCCCTTTTGTATTTTTCAAGTGATTTTCATGGCAGAGAGGACCAAACTGTGGGTACGTAAAATGCAGTCAGGTGAGCAGAAACTGTTCCTACAGATGCAGAAATGGACAGGCAGGACATTCCTGCCAGGAATTTGCAAGAACAGGGGTGGGCCAAGGTGGGGAATGAGGCAGGGGCACAGCCTCACTGGCCACGGTGCAGTCCCTCGGGGCATCAGCAGGGCTGGCAGGAGCAGGGCCTGGTAACATCATCTGCCAATAGTCAAGACAAGCAATTATCAATGAGATTCAGGGTCCATCCAGGGAATCTTTTCAAAAGCAGAAGGAGATGGGACCAGAGGTCTGTTACACCTTTTAACTTCAAGTTAAATTCTTGATTTATGGAAGAAGGGAGGCTTCTAAAGTCAAATAATGTGACTATTAAGTGTGGGAGTAATCTTTCTGTCTTGTACAGGAGGAGGGAGAACACGACAGGGAAGGTGATTTTCTCAGGATGAGGTTCATTCTTTGCAAGAGGGCTGCGCTGGCCCCTGGAGTTTCCCTAAAGGAAAGCTCAATTGCACAATTCATGGCAGATGTTGTAATGCAGAGACAGAGATTTTGTCTGAGCTTGCCTGAATAGTTTCTGGTTTTGTTGTATTTTGTCACACATTTTAGACTATGTTCTGTATAAAATATCACAACACGAAAATGGAGGTAGTGGCAGAAAGGACTTAAACCTCTGTCTTGTATTTTACCCTCTCTCTTCCAAAATATATTCTAAGCACAGCTGTATCTTTTTGTCCTGAGTGAATAAGAAATGGCAACAAATCTGTCTCACAAAGAAAAGCAAGATGAAACTGCAATGAGAGGGTGAGACTGTTATGGCACTGTCGGTCCTTCAGTCCTATTTTCTGGAAATATCAAAAACCTGCTAATTCCCATCCAACCCAAAAAACTATGCTTAGTAAGCTCAAGGCTTCAGCAGAAAATAACTATGAGCTTTTGAGTGGGAAAATATCTTAATAGGATTCAATTAAAAAAAAAAAGCTACATTTAATTTCATAATCACAGTCTGCTTACTATCATTAACGATGTTTTGCTTATATCCCCAAACAAATCATGATTAATAGCAAAAGGCTCTAGGACATAAAATGTAATTTATTAATTATCAGACTTCTGTTAATTAAGAGCTATATTTATATTGTTCTATCATTAGTATAACATTGTTTTTAGTATCACTGACAAGAAGAGCAAGATTTAAGTCTGAGACTCATATCTCATCCATATGACAACTGCATAAATTATTAATTAAAGCATCAATATTCTTCCAATACATGCAAATTTGCAATGGCAAATATGCAAATTAATATGAATAATGTCATGTTAATGACAGACCAATGTCTTATTCTTAATATTGAAACATTTCTATATACCTCTTGTTAGGAACATGTAGCCTCACCAGAGGTAAAAACAGAGGCATGCATCCTAATTGTTGTCTTGAATCCCATAGGGATTGGATCCCATTCCTGGATGTGAGAAGAATGCAGCTTCTTTCCAAAAAAATTTTCTAGTGATACAAATCCATTAAAAGAATAATGAGAAACCAGAATTGAAGCATGGATTAAAACCATGTGGTACTACAGAAAAAGAAACTCAGTATTTTATTTTACTGAAACAATGAAAGTAAGGATATTGTACATAATCTCATGTACCCATGCCCACATTACAGTATCAAAATCTCTGCAGAGCAATCCAGTAAATGTTTATTTCTGCTGTTAAACTGTCTTTAACAGGTAATCCCATTTTCCTTGTAATCCATGTTATGAGTATGGAAGGTATATTCATAATGTGAGCCTTAGCTATAAGCAGAAAAACATGGATCAAAAGCTCTGAAAAAAATAAGTGAGAGAAGGTTCCTCTGGAACTGGCATCCAAACTGCAAGCATACATATGCTTATATAATAATGTGTGTTTATTATATTCATGGGTAAGATTTTATGCTGTTCTTATTTGAATACATGAAAAAACTAGAGTCAAAAATAGTTTTTTTCACCACAGGCTTAAGGGAAAATGACAGAAGACCTTTAAAATTCATTTTGGGCATAGTTGTTTTATACCTAAAGCTCTGACCTGTAGTTCTTGTGGGAAGATGGGAACTAACAAACAATGACAGAGGAATAAAAGGTTTTTTCCTATGTGCAACATTTTCATCTTCCCATGTTCTTTTTCTCTAATCAGTTTTTGAGTGAGATGGACAAAAACATCCAATAACCTGAGAATTTCCTGACCTGCTCTTTTCAGTAACACAATTTTACATGAAAACAATTCCTAAATCATGTCACTCGTGCAAGTAAAACTGCAGTAAGATCAAACCCGTTTTCAGGAATATAACCTACCTACAACTTACAGGCATACTTCTAGCACTTCTCAGGGACTACCACAAAAGGAAGAAAAGCAAGGAAATTATTTGATTTTGGGGCAACAGCTTTGCTTTGACCAGTGATACCCAAGAGCTGTTGACTAGAAAGGTAGAGACACAGCAAGAGAATGCTGCTAGGTAAAGGACACATTTCCTTCAGGCTCTTCTGCTCTGAAGTAGGAAAGCAGTTTACCTGCTGTGACAACTGAAAAAGAAGAGAATCATTTGTCTCCTGGGTGGTAGCGTAGCAGTGTCACACTGGCAGGCAGAGAGGGCAGAGCTGCAGCAGTGCCACAGCAGCCTTGGGACCGGGCAGGTTGACCACTGCAGACATTCCCTGTGCAGCCACTTGGTGTCAAGGGACGTGTCCAGGACCAAACCAGGAGCTTCTGTGCTGACTCCAGCTGTGGCAAAGGGCTTTGCAAGCCTCACACAAATGGGTCTGGGTTGGGCTATGTTTTGCTTTTGTTTCTCCCTTGGAGCACAAGATCTCCGGCTTCATCCACCTCTCAGCACTTTTGGTTCTGCCGCCAGAGGGCACGAGGAGGCAAACTTTGGTGGCTTCACAGCGAAACTTCTTTTCCTGCAGAAGGAACAGAGTGACTAAACTGCGCTTTGTCATCTCTGCAGTCCCTAATCAGGCTGCTGATCGGGAAGGAAGAAAGTGGAGGTTTCCTTCAGAAGGGAGGAAATCCAAGAACATACCCTTGTGCATACCTTTGACTATGAGTCTTTCTGTTTGCACGTTTCATCTTCTATATCCAAGATGATGTGTACGGGAAACAGACACAGCTTTGTCCCCTAGGTGTGGGGACAAGGATTCTTCCGGAAGGGAAAGGTCACATTATGCACCTGTCAATGATCTTTTTTCTGCTGCCTTGTGAAACATGCCAAAGGGAACGTGGCCCTATAGTGCAATGTTAGCTTTCTCTTCCATGTGCTGCATGACTACTGCCTTTATCATGACAGAGGTGATATCCACAGCTTGGATATTCAGAAATTCTACAGGAAATTGTGGCTTATCAGTTTGGTTATGACTTAGCTGAAGTGTCAAGTAAGTTTCAATTTGATGAACATATCACCTCACTAATTTTTTCAAGATCCAAAACATGCAGCTCCTCACAGCCAGGGGAATGACTTCCTTAAATTTAAGGATATCATTCTAAACGCGTCTAACAGAAAATTAAATTCTGAGGTGTGGAGGAGCTTCATGTTGGTGTCTGCGATAAATCCGTATGGTGCCCTCCTTAGTAATGTTTTCACAGAAGAGGGGGATGACAGGAACCATGTCCCTTCTGAAGATGCAGAGGGTGGTCTGTAGGAAATAGGTAATAGTTGAAAATGTTAACAGCAGCCCTTACTGTTTTTCTTGTTTATTTCTGATGACCCAGAAGTTCTAGAAACACTCTTTTATCACTATTCTTGCAGGGTCACCTAGCTACAGTAGAAAGTTTTTTTAAAATATTCCTTGGAGAATGATGATCAGTTACTTTTTTTAACACCTGAAAATACTGTATGTGTTATAGTTTCTCACACTTAATATGTTAGAAAGCTTTTAGTAAATGTCTTTTTTTCAAATTTGTGGGGAACTTAACTGAAGTCCTGACAGTAAATGTCTTTTTCCCCAAATAAAGTAAATATGATTGCAGTGATTTAATTAATTCTGCTTGTGAAATGTCAAAACTGAGAAAGACTTTTCTAAGTATACATATCACAGGCATCTTAGTGTCCTTTTTAGAATCCAAAATTATTTTGTCATATAGAAAGAGTTGCAGCATCAATCTCAACAAAATACACAGTGCTCTTTATAACCCCTGAGAGATGTTCCAAACCTTATCTCCATATAAATGTGTCATGGACCAGAGGTTTTAGGCTGAGAACACGACATTTTTACCTGCAGAAGCAGTTTTCCATTTTCATATTTGGAAAACCAACACTCAGAAATAAAAACAGATGGTTTGATCCAAAGTACTTGCATTGATATCAAGGCAGAAACAGGAGTATGATGTCCCAATGTCTGAACAGCTTTTGCCCCTCTTGGAGCTGTTGATCTCTTCCCCACAGACAGAGGAAAGCTATTCTTTGATCTGTTTTTGATGACCTGATAAAAGACATTTCTGAATTTCCCTGAATACCTTGAAAGAGAATGTCCTCTTAATGTCTTGCCAGATACATGTGCTGAAAAGCTGTCACAAATTCATTAAAAACCAGGAGACTAAAAGGATGCTTTTCAAAAGAAAAAAATTGTTAGTGAAACAAGCTGGGGGGTTTATTATCCTCTAAGTTTTGAATTTCCCATTTCCAGGTTTTTCTGTTAAGTAGTGATAGAAAACACGAAAAAAATTACTTGGTATGTGCAAACCAGCAGGAGCAAGTCAGGATACCACCCATACCTGGTGAAGACACTAGGGATGACACTTTTCACTATTTGGATGTAGAAATAAGGGAAAGTTTCCAAAAACTAGGCTTAACAGGATGTAAAAGAGCTAAGGTGTACAGCAGAGCTCTTCAACAAACTTTGATATGTGGAACAGAATGATCAGGAAAAGTGAAGAAAAATGAAGTTTCATTCTACTTGGACAACTAAACAGAAGTTGTAGACCCTGAGAAGAAACATGAGTAACCTGAAAACACTGTTCCGGAAGTATTGGACAATGTGCAGGAAGGATGCATATGTGTGCCTAAATAGGCCAGGGCAACAGAAGCATATTCTTGCTTGAGACAGCCAGGAAAAATTCTGTACTTAGCGAAGAAGTCCAGTCCCACCACTACACCAAATATTCATTTGTTCTTTCCCATTCACTGAAAGTTTATTGAATATTTATGTGAATTTTTAATTAATTTTATATTTTTATCCTTCTCAAGGCTCACTTTCTAGCTCTTAGAGGTAAAAAGTTCCCTTGCTATGTTGGTGACTGTAATCTACTATGTGGTACTTATGTATCTGATGCCCTTTCACCTGGTCTCACATAGCATAAATATTTCTTTCATAAACTGTTTTTTGTAATTTATTTTATGAACTGATTGATACTAGATCACACTTTAGCCCTAGCTATCTTCCTGTGCTCTGTCTTTCAAAGATGTATAATTTCTTTCATTTTAAACCAATGCCTCACAAGGATTGAATGTTTCACTTCCATAGGTCTGTACCTGACAGAGGTGTGGAGGCTGTGGTTTGAAACATACTCATATACTATAGGGTGTTACATGTAAAATACATCCACATCTTAGGCTTTACTGTCTTGTTAAAAGAGTTGAGGTGGAATTTGTTTACTGTATTATTAGTAGAAAAAAAGGGTGAATATTATTCTGCTTTAATATCTTCTTTTAATTTTTTTACAAGTTATTTTCCACAGTCTTTATTTTCTGAGGCATATGTTCCTACTAAGGCTGTTTTTAATAGCCATGTTTTTTTCTGAATCCATCTTGCCTTTTTCCAAACTGAATGACAGCATTGTGCACATCATATTTCTGATAGACATAATATCCATGTATTCTTGGACTGTACAAAAGTACAAAAGAATACATGGATATTATGTCTATCCGAAATATGATGTGCACAATGCTGTCATTCAGTTTGGAAAAACAATGTTTATGCACCAAATGCACCTACCTTTGAGCACACGGATCACAATCACTTTATTATTCTCAAAGCTGTTCTTCAGTGAATTGAGCAAATTGCACACATCCTGGTTTGCAAGCCATGGTGCCACTTGGCTTCTGATAATATCAACTGTTCAACTACTTAGATGCTTGAAAAATTGGAATTACACCAACAAAGCTTTCTACCTCCCCAGGAACATAGGAAATGTCTTTTAATAGATATTCTGGCAGACATATCTAGTAAAACACAGCTAAAACATGCATGTAAAAACTTCAAACAGAAGGTGAAGAAACAGCTGTTGAAGAGCCTTTATTAATCAGGGACCAGAAAAGGTGATGTTATGTTTGGTATTTTCAGTCTTTTTTCTTTCTTCCTTTCAAATGTTGCTGTATTTCCTTTGATAGTTAGGTCATCTTTATAAAATGAGGGTTGGCCACAAGCACATGTTCCTGGGAATTGCTCTTTTTTTTCTGGCTTTCAGTTTCTGTAGGAAATGTGACATGTATATTGAAACAGAGGGAAGTCTCAGGCACCAGGAGTCACCACCAGCTCTGGCTGCCCCTACACAGCTGCTGTGTGACTCCTCCAGCTCTGCCCATGGCCCAGGACCCCATGTCAGCCCCCTGGAGCTATCAGCTTCTGTTCCACTGACACTGTAGCAGAACTGGTCCCCAGTTCCTCACAGCCCGGCCCTGACCAGAGGGGGGCCATGTCAACCCAAACCCAGCTGTGGGTCTACATCCTGGTCCAGCCTCAGTCCCCTCCTGAGAAGCTCATGGTGCCCAGGGCTGAAGCTGTCCATGTGCCCCACAGGTGCCCTGCTTCTGGCTGGGTGTGGAATGGACCTTGGCTGCCAGGTTCTATCCCACAGGAAATCCCCGATGCTCCCACTTCCTGGCCACAGGGAGCTGCCAGCCTGGTTGTGACATGGCAAAAAGACCCCAGGCTGTTGCACTAATACTGTGTGACCACAATAGTGTGTGGCTGCTTTGGGGATGAATGAGGAGGTGCCTGAGTCAGACTCAGAGAACTGTCTTCTTCTGTGAATAGAAAATGATGATGGGATGGGATGGGATGGGATGGGATGGGATGGGATGGGATGGGATGGGATGGAACAGAGTAGTGTGTTGGTCTTCTTCTCAAACTCACAGGACTGGACATTGTCCCACACCTCCTCCATGTCACTTCCACAGAAGTAACAGAAGAGTTAAATTGGAGTGGCGGCCTTGTAAAACAGTGGCCTGGAGCCTGTAGTTTGCTATTTAATTTTATTTTGTTTCCTCAGTTAAATTGACTGTGTTAATTTCACTAAAAGTTGCTAAATAGGTAACAACATCACTAAACAGCAATTTTCATGGCACACAATACTGTGCCAGTAGTCTGTATAAATTTGTAAAAAAGGCCTGGCCCTGATCTCTTGCTTAAATCTGACAAGGCTCCTGGGAAGACATCCCTCTGAACTGATCTGAACTCTAGGACTCAAATGGGTCCTCTTCCAAAGGAATGTCTTCTCACAGCAAAAAAATATGTTCCTTGTACTCAACATATAGATTACAAAAGGCAAAAGCAGAAAGACTAATAAATAGAGGTATACACAAGGGTTTCCTTCTTGGATTTCCTTCCTTCAAATGGAAACCTCCACTTTCTTCCTTCTCAATCAGCAGCCCGGTTAGGGACTGCAGAGATGATAAAGCATAGTTTAGTCACTCTGTTTCTTCTGCAGGAAAAGGGGATCGGTTTCACTGTGAAGCCACCAAAGTTTGGCTCATGCTCTCTGGCAACAGAACCAAAATTGATGAGATGTGGAGGAAGCAGGAGTGACTGCAGCAGGAAGCTTTGACTTCCCTAACACCAGGGCTGCTGTGGCACTGCCGCAGCTCTGCCCTCTCTGCCTGCCAGTGTGATACTGCTACGCTACCAGCCAGGAGACAAATGATTCTCCTCTTTTTCAGCTGTCACAGCAGGTAAACTGTTTTCCTACTTCAGAGCAGAAGAAAATGTGTCCTTTACCTAGCAGCATTCTCTTGCTGTGTCTCTACCTTTCTAGTCAACAGCTCTTGGGTATCACTGGTCAAAGCAAAGCTGTTGCCCCAAAATTAAATAATTTTCTTGCTTTTCTGCCTTTTGTGTTAGTCCCTTAGAAGTGGTAGAAGTATGCCTGTAAGTTGTAGGTAGGTGATATTCCTGAAAACGGGTTTGATCTTACTGCAGTTTCATAAGTGTGAAATTATTTGGGGTGTAATGTAGTTGCTCCCCTAATTTTTCTGCTCTCTCATGTTTGATAATGCCTTTAAACTAACTTGGCCAATCTTGTTGTAATTCCTTATAGGTGGATTATTCCAATAGGCTGGCTACTGCAGCATCCTCTGAAAGAGCTAAAGTCAGCTGTCTGGCCATGCTGGGAAGGGCAGCCAAGGGCTGTTTCAAATAAGACAGGACTGGCTGTACATAGAATTATTATCCCATGACTCCTCAGGGATGCCAGTAGAAAATTAGATTTACACAAAAAAAGTGTCACAGAAAAGAGCAGGTCAGGAAACACTCAACATTTTGGACATTTTGTCTGTCTCATTCAAGAACTGATTACAACAAAAGAAACTGAAAAACTGAAAATGCTGCATTTGGGAAATATCTTTTGTTCCCTTGCCTTTGATTCTTAGCTCCCCTCTTCCCAGAGGAAATAGCAGGAAAGTTAGAAAGAAAAGAGAACAGCTTCTGATCAGAATTTTAGGTGGAGTAGCTATGCTGTTGGTAGATTTCAAAGGCCTTCTGTCATTTGCCTTTAGCCCTGGAGTGCAACAGTTTCAAACCTATCATTAATTTATTCTGAAACAAACTGAGTGGAAGTAAATCCCTATGGGATTCTAGACAACTACAAAAATGCATATTATTGTAATTGTCATGTGTGACTGCATACTCATTGTGGCTGACCTATTGGAATTTCACCATGTTGAGTTTATTTCAAGTCAGAACACTTCCATGTTTTGAAATGTTTACTGTTTCCTTATTACTCTACCATTCTATGGGAACACTGTCCTCAGACCACCATGTCAGTGGCAAAAATACCACTTGAAGATGCTCAGTCGTGTTCTTGGCTGTAGAAATAGATGTCTTGGCCAAAGACAAAGTGTTATGAACCAATTCACAGAATTAGAATCACTACAGCTAAACACAATTTCTAGCCTTTCTTTGCATTATTTACAGAACAAGTTTTGAAGGAACAGAATTTTTATCCAGACTCAAAGGCTATTACACAGTATCCTGGTTTTGTCTGGAACAGACTTCATTTTTCACCCTAGCAGCTGGTACAACACTGTGGGTTTGATTTAGTATGAGAATAATGTTGATAACACACTGATGTTTTGGCTGTTGCTGAGCAGTGCTTACCCTAAATCAAGGGCTTTTCAGTGCCTGATGCTTTGCCAGGGAGGAGCTGCACCAAAAGCTGGGAGGCAGCATAGTCAGGAGAACTGACCCAAACTCCCCAAAAGAATATCCCATACCATAGAATGTCATGCCCAGTGTTTGAACTGAGGAGAGTTACCTGGAAGGGTTAGCTGGAGAGTTCATGGCTCTGGGATGGGCTGGGCATCAGTCAGCAGGTGGTGTGAAATTGTATTGTACATTACTTGCTTTTCTGGTTTTGCTACTCTCTCCCTATTCAAAATATTTTTACTATTATTTTTGTTATTATTGTTGTTGAGACTATATTTATTTACACATTTATTTATTATTATGATTACGTTTTGTTTGAATCAGTAAATTGTTCTTATCTAAAACCACGAGGTGTACCTTTTCTTTTTAATTCTCCTCCCCACTGGGACAAGGAATAAGGAGTGTGGAAAGTGAGCAAGAGGCTGGCTGTGGTTAAACCATGTCATAAAGACATATTGCTCTCACCAAGATATACAGAACTGGAGCCTTCTAATTTACTTCCAAGACCTTGGTCCCTAAATTCTTGCTTTCAGTTTTATAGGAATTAAAGTTTAAAAATGCATTCACTTGTTAATAAAATTATAAATAAAACAGGTCATAAAAAACACAAGGATTCCACCCTCTGGCTAAAATTGGGAAGAAATATTCTCTCCCCCAATGACTTTTATCACTTCCTTTTTTTTATCTGACAGTGAGCATTTGGAAGTAAATATTGTGCACAGCCACATGTGCTACTCTGTGAAAATCAGTCAGCTCTTTTAAAATAAGAAATTTCCTTAAAGCAGCAAAAATTTATTAATGCCACAATTTACATTGCAATGCAGAAAAATGAAATTACGTTTGCTATTTAAAAACGTACCCGGATTCAAGAAAGTACATTTTGATAAAATATGAGCCCCTTATGTGTGTTTCAAAGATATATTGAATAAAACCTTAAAACTGTTTTTTCTATTTTATTTTCTTTGCATATAAGACTAAGGTATAAAACTGCTACCACATGAACTTTATTTACTGCATACCAGCTGTCATAATTATTCTTTACATGCTGCTGTACTGATATTTGTCACTAAAATAGAGCAGCAAATTGTCAGGGCATGTCCTGGGAGCTGAGACCACTGGGGATGCCCTGGGAGTTCCCCACGGGGCAGGATCTGGCTGTGGGCAGCTGGAAACTCCCCCTGCAGCAGCACCGCTGGGACAAGGGCTGATGGCCCTGGGAGCTTGGCTCCTGGGCAGGCAAGGACAGCTGCTGGGGATGCCCTGAGAGTCCCAACAAAAACCATGCTGGCATACAAAAACATACCAACATGACACCCAACAGTGTCAGACATCACCAGGGGATGTCAGATTATCCCAGCCACCAAATAATAAGGCAGAAAAAAATCAGAAAAATCAAACAACTCAAGACAATTTCCTCATTCTCCTCATTCTTCTATTATAAATCTGAGTCCTTACATTTGTAAGAAGCCTTATAAGAGTTCTTAAACATTTTGGATGAAATTTACTCCCTCTTTGATATCTTTAAATCCAAAGTCATGCTGAATTTATAGTGTTATGACTGAGAAAAGAAGTTTGCCTTTCTTGGAAAGCATTTTGTGCCACAGTGCATGAAGAGTGCTGTTAAAATAAATTACATTTTAGCTTCATAGAGCACTTCCTTCTTATGCAAGTGCTCCCATTAAACTAGTAAGGTTTGGATATTCAGCACTTATGAGAACTGCATCTCTATATGTCAGTTTCTATATATAGTTTAAAATACCAAAATTTAGCTATTCATGTTTGACAATCCTGGCCCATTTTTAGAGATGTTACAGCAGCATTCTAATTCTAATCATGACCCAGGCTGAAAATTCCTGCTAACCTGAAAAATCAAAATGGTTAATGAGCTTGTAAAGGGTTGGTCACCAATAAGTAAAGGCTTGTACACCAATAAGATGATCTCTTAAAAGAGAAACGGTTTCCAAAGTTGGCCATTTTTTCTTTCCCACATGTCTATAAAGCAAACTCTAAAGAACTACCTAGCCAGCATTTCTTTCATTGTTCTCTTGGGTTTTGAAATTGGAGTGCAACCTTTTCAACACGTGTCTAGCTTGAAACCTAACCTTTTATGTCTAAAGATGATGTGTTAGAAGGTCTGGAGGTGGAGAAAAGAAGGAGAAAAATTCTTATTTCATTTTAGTATTGCTCTAAATATTTTGGATATCTGAATGAGTTGCACACAGAAAATAACATACAGTGAAACAAAAAACACGAAATGTTTGCCTCCTAAACAGGTTAGGATTTTTTTTTTGGTTTTGATTGGTTGGTTTGGTTTTTTCTTTGTTTCTTTGTTTTTGTTTGTTTGGAGAGGGTTGTTTTAGATTTGTTTGGTTTATTTGTTTCAAACACTGGAATTGAATTAAGTTGTGAAGATCCCAAATATACTTTTCTAATTTTAAGAAATTTATTCATTTTTCAAAACAGGAAAACTGTGTTTCTGTAATTCTTGAATAGCCACATCTTCTTTTATTGAAGCTTTGTTTTGATCTTCTGAGGCAACTGAATTCTATCTTTATACTTAATTCTTTCATACTGAAATAAATCTAGTTAAAATACTTACAGGCAAATTCTAATTGTCTTCAACACAAAAACAGACTGTACAAAGTAGAGCTGCTGATTGTCTTTTTAATTCTGAATCTTGTGCACTGGGAGTTCATGAATTTAAGAAACATGTAACTCAACAATCCAGAGACTCCTTTCCTCTACTTAGTAGGAGTCAGATGACTTATATATCTGTTGTTTTATGGTCACTTAATATTGCCAGTAGTAAGAAATGGAAGACATTCTTGTGTTACTACTACAGGAATTATCCTCATCACTGGAAAGCCAGAAAATAATGGTGACATTGTCCAGACAGAACCAATCACAGACTGAGACTGCCATGAGTTGGAGAAGAGCTGTCTTAGCAATCTACCTACCTCACACTTAGTCATCATCAAAAAAAAAACCCTGATGAAATTTTTGCTTCTCTGTCAACATATATTAGAATCTAAATTTACAAATTCAAATTTACGCTATAGTAAAAAAAGGTGAGGGAAAAGGAAAAAAACCCTCACAAAACAAATTTACAGATGTTCCTTTTTATCAAAGCAAAAAAGGGTTTTCTGTGCATGGTGTTATGTTAGTAGTTAGGTTTTGGGTTTGGATGGGTTTGAAGGATTCACACAATAAAAAAAAAACTACTCACCTGAGAAAAATCCCTGTTCCATACAGCCTTAATATTATTTTTTTAACTGATTGAAAACAGTGACAATATCCAGTACAGGATACTGTTCAGAAGTGTTGCACTCCGTAAGCACCCCCTATGAAATGAAACATTCAGCCTTCAAAGAATGTCATAACTCTAAAATTAAAAAATACATTTAAAATTGCAGAGGATTAGAATGTGAGAAAACAGTAAAATGTAAATGAAAACCTCCTTCAAGACAAGGGAAACAGCTTCCAAGAGTTCTTGTAGAACTCCTTGGTTGGCAGGTTTGAATACTTGCAATTCTCAAATAGAGTAGCTCATAACTAAGAAGTATTGTTTCAGACTCTCAATTTTAACATATTTTCTCTGAAATCAACAAGATTTCAAATGAGACACCTATACTTTTGCACAAGGAAACACAAAGCAGAGATAACCCTTGCCTTTGCACTGCTCTGCTTTTTCCTCACATCTCACCAGCAATATGCCTGGGTTTAGAGGAGATATTCCTTTTTTTTTCCCTAGTAATTAAATTAGAAACTGCACTAAAAAAATGTGCTTTTATAACCTTTAGCCATTCTTTTCTCTTCTTTATTCTGATCAGGTCTTTGAGTGTGAATGAGGTTTTTAAATGCAAATGGAGGCCTGTTTCAGCTTAAAATCGAAGCTGGTTCTTGGAACACATAAAGCTTTCTCTCTGTTCCTGCTACATCAAAATTTTTAAAAGAATTTTTCTAACAAAGCTACATCACTAGCAGCAACCTCCTGCAGTGTGGTTGCATCCAGGGAGTGAAGTAACAGAAAAGAAAGGATCTCTCTGAAAAATGAATTAATTTGATGAGTAGTATAAAGATGACACCTAACCTCTAAACCTGACTGTAGGTAAAAGCTTTTTACCCAAAACTAAATACACAATAATAGAATTTTCCACTCCATTTGGTGCTCAGCCATTCTGCCTGAACTCACTAAACTTCTGTTCAATGGCTGCTCATAATTATACAGCTTCACATCTCTGGTGTGCACATCACATGGAAGACCAGCTGCAGGTTTTAATGTCAGCGGAAAGATTAATTGAATTTATAAACTCCACAAAATAGTTTCATATTTATCAGAAGATGAGTAAAACAAGACTGCCAAAACTTTACTTCCCAATTCCTATCTGTGTATATCTGGTAGTTTCACACTACTTTAACATCTTTTTCTTCCCCTTTTTAGTTCTGGTAGTCCACTTGTGCTAAGTGACTTTTCGTAAAAATGACCAAACATAGAGATAATTTTTGGTATAAAAGAGCTATTTCTTGTAAACTAATATTTGTATAATACTTCATTAACTCCCTAGAAATGTTTTTCACAACATTTTTTAGAAGCTGATATAAAATAGGCCATTTCCAGTAAAAACGGGAAATCCTATTGTTGCTGCTAAAAAAAAAGTCCACTTACTTCTTCATAAAAATAACTTTTCTCCTTTTTTAAAATTTAAAAATGTCCCCCAGATGCTGTGGACACAACTACATGCTAAGCAATACTAGGATTTATAATAACAACGATGAAAACTGACTTAACTTCTAGATTATTAATTAAATCTAATAATGGTCTAATAAAAACTGAGCTTCTCATCATGGAACTGAATCCAAAAATTCTGAAGTCCTAACTCATTCCTGATTCAGTCATCTGTTGATTTCAAACCCCTGAAGTTTCATTTTGAATTTCAGTCAGCTGCACTTGCCTGTTACGTCTACCAGATCCAATCGGAGCAATGACAGTTTGTAATAACTTTGGTGGGTTAGAGTTATATGAGGGAAAAGGAGTACCATTTATTAGACCAACTAAGGCTAGGTTTTGTCTAGAGAAGCTTAGAAAAATAGTGAATTATAAAATGTGCACTTTTACACATCTAGAATGAGACCTACATGCTTTCAAATTCTTGATTCCATTTAGAGGAACAATTATTCTCTCATACATGGCCTTGTTAAAGTTGTATCATTCTTCAGACATCCATTCTAGAAGATTGGAAAATCAAAGCCCTGGAACACAGCCTGATGTAGTTTATAATATGAAAAAAAGACTTGAAAGCATAGAATTCTTTTTTTTTAACTGATACCAGTTCCTGTACTAAAGGTGGTTTTTTGTCTCCTTTCCTCCAAAAAAAAAAAAAAAACTCAATTAACCAAATCAAAACAAATTAAAAAAAACCCCAAAAAACAGCCCCCCAAAAAAATCAAGAAAAGCCAAACAGGAGAATTAGAAGTTCAGCCTCTTTTTCATGACAAATTTCTGGATGAAACATGAGAATTGAGTTCTTGTTTTATCTCATGTAGCCAGAATAGTCACTGGAGTCTAGGGATCTATTTATCTCCTTCTAAAGCAGATATCTGCTTTGGGAGAGCTGAATAGTTTTCTTTCTCTATTGACTGTATTGGCTGATGGCCATTGACTCTAACAGGAGCTTAGATACCTGGGCACGTGTAATCATTTATGTTGTAGACACCTAAATATAGCAGGATGACTCAGCTGCCCAAACACAGGTTCCTGGTACCACTACAGTATTATCCTGCTCACATGGATAAATCTGTGTGTTATGTGTGTTAGCCACAGCATAACACACAATAATGGCGCTAGAAATGTTTGTTCAAGCAGCTTTCTGTGTCTGACTCAGGAGGTGAGTCCAGCTGTGTGTTTTTCCTAGTTGTTAGCAAAGTTCACGTGTGGACTGGCTGATGAGCAGAAGGACACCAGCACCTACAGATGTCCACAGTCTAGCACGATGGCTGGGTAAGTGCCTTGGTGTTCCACAGGATTAAATCAATGGATTATCCATTTGATACAAAGTATGGAGATACACTCTGCAGAGTGCAGGTGCTGGCATTGCTCACCAGTAACCTCCTGCTGATCAGCCAGTGGTGAGGGACCCAGCTGGGTTCTCTGCAAGAGGTAGGTCTGTGAGAACTGCTGCTGACTGGACCCACAGAAATGAACTGCAGAGCTGCATCCATCTGACCAAGGCAGCAGGAACCAGGAACCCCGAGCATGCTGGAGTCAGCTCTGAGCACACTGGGAAGCAGCACTCCTCTGGATGTTGAAGTCCAATTGCATTAGCTCTTCTTTTACATGGAGTGGCAAAAAGAGGAAAATGCAAACTTTGGAAGACTCATAAATATATGAAATTGTATCCTTAAATGAAACCAAAATAAAAATGAGCAAAATAATTACATCTAGTTCTTTTATTTTGCATGGGTTTTTAAAATTTTTGGTCATTCTAAACAACCCCAGTCTTACTATTTACATCTGATAGTCAAATCACAGTGTTGGGCATGTTGTTTAGGATTCAGTGATAAATTGCCATGTTTTCTTAACACTTTGACCCTTATATTTGTACTCTTTTTCATTCATTATGCATTTTCCTTGGTCATACCCTTTTTTTCCCTTTGATGTGCTGCTAGAATCTGCCAAATTTAACAGGGTAGAATTATAGACATATATAATATGTAATCCTGGCAGTCTCCAGCAGCAGTGATATAATTGATATCTCTTCCACTTTTATGGCCCACCAGTTTATCTGTGATCATCATGGCAACCTGTCAAGATAACTCTGCAACAAAAACTTTCCTTCTGAAGTTTAATTCCCAAACAATATCCATAAATGCATACTTCCAATTCTTGATCCTATTTTAAAAATGTGTCTATATCTTAAAAGCTGTGTTCTGTTGCTTTTTGTGCTTGGTATCTCTCTGTTTTCTGTATAACTTACTGCAATAGTTCAGAGCCATCTCTGTTACGAAAACTGCTGTATCATGCACAAACACAGTGGAAAAGAGCTGTCTCAGAATGAATAAATGAAAAACTGTTTAGAAGAGGTGTCATTACTTTCCAAGGAATATAATGCCTTCAGCAGAATGTGGTTTTTGATATTTAACATAGACTGCTAAATGTAAGTAGGTCAGCTTCTGTGTATACAAGATTTTTCTCCTAATTCCTGTGCATATACTAACAGCTTAAAGATGTTAAGTCTCCCCTGTGTTTTCACTGTACATTGCTGTGCATTTTAGTGATAAAATCCATGAAACTGTGCTGCTGGTGAGCTTGGGAAGAAGCAACTTTCAGTTGTGTTCCAAGTGCCTAATCTTCTAGCAGTAGCAGGGAGCTGGATCTTTCAACTGGAATTTGTATGCAGCACCAGATCTAGCTAATAGCAGTCATCTCATTGCAATGAGGCTATTCAGGTGTTTCAGACTAAATGCCAGACATTACCAAAAAAACCAGAACAAAACTACAAAAAACCAAATCAAATCCACTGCCAAACAAACCCAGAATTCAGCAAGTGCATAATAACCAGTTTTATTGAGCAAGGCTTTACTCAATTATTTGAATGAATTAATGCATTTAGCAGTAAAAGCTATGCTCTTCACATCTCTAAAATGTTTATCTGCCTTTCAAGTGTCACCTTACTTTTGAATTCCTGCACATCCTAGTTTCTTATTTGTAGAGATTTACATCATTAAATGCTTTTTTCAGTAAGTCTTTGGTATATATTCAGATTCTCCACTTCAGTTTAATCTACTTTCCTTCATTTAGGAAGACTATCTACTTTCTCCTGACCAGTACAAAGATAATCTTCATGTAACTTTAGTGATTTCCATTGGGTTACCTCAGCTTGCACTAACGCTGTAGATAAGGAAGGAAATAACAGAGAAAATGAAATTGATACAATAAATCCTTAGTATAAAATGCATTCATTTTTTATTCCAGATTTTAAAAAAATGGTAAGACTTATGAGGTATGGATTTATATAAGAATCAAAGTCATCCAACTATCTGTATCTGAAGGAGAGATAGAAACAGGAAAACCTCTGTGTCAGTGTTTTCCATCAGATATGAGTATCATACTCTACAGAATTTGAATGTGTGGGAGTTTAAGCCAGAAGAACAAGTTAAATGAGAAAAAATCCAATGCAAAAAACCTGCAAAGTTATTGCAATTTAAAGTAATTCAGGATTTTTTTTTTCTGTATAAGTTCTGGGGAAAAAAAATCTGGACAAGGACTGTGGGGCTCAATGTCATGTCAGATTTAATTTTAAAGTTTCATCCGAGCCAGGAATTCTAAAATTCATAGAAGGCTTTCTGTGCTTTCAGTTTTGTGCTGTACCATAGTTATAATATATTACCTCTTTTCCTAGCAATTTTTTTAGCTATTTACCATTAGAATAAATATTGTGTTCCTGGGATCCTAAAGGCACAAAGGACAGATTTGCACTCATTTAGAATGCTCTTGCCATCTGCTAATCTGTTAGAATTTGGACTGATCAGGTGAAATGATTCCAACAGAGTATTTGAGATATTATCCTCTTCCTCTTTCATAAAATGAACTGTTTACTTTCCCTTTATATCCCTTGACTCACTTGATCTTATTAATTTTCATTGGATTGAGAAAATCAAAAGTAAATACTCAAGCAGGAAGGATCAGAGTAATCCACCCTTTTTATGAGAAAAGAGAAGTACTTAGAAGAGTGGAAGGTGAATCAAAAGAAAAAAGAATTCTTACAGATGTGTGAAAGGTATAGGACAGACTGGTTTTTAGCAGCCAGTCAAAGGAGAGAGGCAGCTCCTAGAAGGATGTTAGGGGGCAGGCATGTATTTATTACCAAATATTAATGTATGTAATAATTAATAATGTAATAAATAATAAATGTATTTATTACCAAAATTCTGAGGTAGCAACCTCATCCATGTCTCTGTAGGATGACTAGGAGTTCAAAGCTTGGCTCCCTGAGGTAACAGCCCATGCTGGGATTAGAAGATGACACCAAGTGTGTCACCTATCAGCACTTCTTTCATGGAAAAGGGCACACAGGCAAAAGCAAAGAAAAACCCCAGAATTCAGCTTTTGCTCCAATACCATGGCTCCTACACTGACTGCAAACACTATTGCCTAAGACAGCTTTGTAGCTCTGAACTAAATTGCCTGGAATAGGAGTGTGTCCTAGGGAAATGTCACAATTTCTGTCTAATGTTCTTCCCAAGCAGTCATTGAGGGCCACTAAACTCACCACTGGACTTAACTGACCTTTGATCGGGACTTTTAGAGACATTCCTAAGTTGTTAGATATCTTGGCCTAGAAGTTGGCAATGACATGATGGCAATGACATGATCTGAAACAATTGCTGAGACTGCTGCTACTCAAAACATCCAGAAGCAGCCACCTGATGTCTTCCTTCTTTGCTTAGTAGAGATCATTCCTGGGGAACATTCAAGGAAGAGTTGAAATTCAAAGTGTGATGGATGTTATAACTAACTGGTTTGCTTAGAGATTCTGTATATGCATGGAATGCTGTGGAAAGGGTGAAATTAAACAGCAGAGATTTTGCCTGTCCCAGTCCCAGCTGCTGTCTTCTGGTTTGAGACATCATTTTACTATAGCTGACTGGTTTAACCCCAGACACTAAGTACCATACTGTGTCTCACTATTTCCTCCATCCCTCTCCAGTAGATGGGAAGAATAATCAGGGGGAAAAAAGGAAAAACCCTCATAGGTTGAGATAAGAAAAGTTTAAAAATTGAAACCAAGAAAAATATAATACTAATGATAATACCAATACCAATGCTGACACTTATACTACTAATTCAATAATATCTTGAATTCACAGGAAATATTGTGGATTTCCTCATAATTGAAAAGTCATGATAATGAATTTGAAAAAGTCTGCATCAGATCTATAGGCATGAGCAATAAGAGGTAGAGGGCATATTTGTAAATTAATTTTTATTTTTATTTTCTCATGAGATCAAGGATTTGTCTCTTAATAAATTACTGTTTTAAGTTCTGCTCCAATAATACATACTTTAAGGGACAGAAAATCTGTTTCTTGATTTTTACATGTGTATTTCAACAAAATGTGTGGACAATTCAGTGTTAAAGCTCTGATCAACACAGTGTCTATCTCATGTACCACAGAGGAAGGAGGTCTGTGTGCAAAGGTTGCTTTGGAGAGTGTTCCTATCACAGCTCTCCACTGTGAAAAGCTCTGTTTGGCCTCATTCTTCTGTGGAATCTCAGATTTCTCTGTGCTTTAACCCTCGCCCAGGGCCCTGAGACTTGTCATGAGATATGCCAAAGACCAAGGTGGAAAGATCATTTGTAGGAGAGTCCACATAACAGCCCTTTGGAAACCCCCCTGGACTGAGACTCATTTTCAATGCCCTGAGTGCACTAACAGGCCTCAATTGTTCTGAAAAACTTAATCTGGATCCTCCACCCCAGCAGCCTTTACCCAGTGGCCTGGGAGTTGCCTTAAAGTTCAGAGCTGGGGCTCGCCCTTTGCCTAAGTTGAATTCTGTGTTTGTACATTATGTGTGCAAGCATTTATTTTTAGTTATATATAAGCAATAACACTGAAAAAATAAAATAAATATCCTAATTTTTTGTGCTACAAGACAGAAAGCTACATAAAGATATGCTAAATGTGTTCCTAATTTCACTTAATGACGACGCTAAATCTCAAATCCTAGAAGAGATTGTCCTGAACCTTTGTAACAATTCAGAGTGACTTTTTTTTTCTTTTTTCCTTCTAAGGAAATAAAAAAGGAAAATGCTAAATAGACTAAAAGACTAAATAGCCCAAGCAAAGGAAAAATGGCTTGTAAAGTCCTTTATATTTGCTAATACAAGTAATGTTGTCATGATAGTCTCTGATTTTTTTTTTTTGCACAGAGATAGCTGTGAAAACTAAAGAGGTAATCAAAGTGCAATTTTTGTTTTGTTGACAATTTTCTAATTTATTTCTGTTTTTCTCACTGGAAACAAAGAAAACTTTGCTATATTGCCTAACTTGATTTCAGAAAACTTGATTGTTTTCAAACTGCATAGAGCATGTTTCAAGAAATTTTGTACAGGGATTTGGTTACCCAGGTGGAAAGCTAGCCAGGAAGCCAGGCAATTGGAGCAGGCTGCCAGGTGGGAAGCAGGGCAGCTGGACAGCCATGACAACCATGAAGTCCAGTGAGATGGGCAGGCAGCCCCTCACCCAGCACTGTGCCAGCTGGCTTGCAAGAGGTGGAAGGGAAGCCTCCCTGTCTGCCTGATTTCCATAAAAGATGCAGAAAAAACAGCTTGTTTCCAAGGAAAACAGCATTTTTGTGGAACCCGAATCCTCAGGTGGGAAATTGTTTCAGAAATTGTTCAGCCAAGAGGCCAGTCAAGGCCAGAGTCATCATACAGAAGGCAGATCTGGGGGTCCTTCCAGAATGAGCAGGGCAACAGGGCACAGGGCTGAGCAGAGGCACTTCTACAGCGCAGCTCAAGCCAGAACTGGTTGCCTGCTCTAGGGCTTACTCAGAGCTCCCGGAAAAAAACTGACTGAGAATGCATGGATAGTCCTTCCAGGTAAGGCTGGAAATGGCAGACAGAGGAAGCTAATGCACTCACAATCACCACACCTGGATAGAGTGGAATTGATATTTGCACAGTCACATATGAATTCCATAATGGGGTTATTTGTTTGCATCTTTTCATTGTCTATATCTCTTATGCATTAAACATCAAAGCCAAATAGGAAGAGAAAGGATATGGAAAACTAAAATAGAATGTGGAGTAGGTAAATCCAATAGTAATGAATATATTATCTCTGCAACTGAAAATGCAAAGTGCAATGGTCATGTACATCCCTTATTTTCCATCCACAAAATAACGTTACATAATGGTGTACTTTTCAGAATATGGACTGTAAAACTGAGTATTAAAATCTATGAAAAAAAAGACTACTGCATCTTTGAAGACAATTCTGATCTGTAGTATATCCTTCTACTAATGAACTAGTGTCTCTCTAGGAGAGTACTCACTTTTATTTATACTATTAAGCCACTGAAGATGATGAGTGTGCACAGGGCATTCTGTTGACTTCAGTTATTCTAAATAGCATCAAAAATATGGGCTACATTTCCAAGTATTATACACTGAAGAGATGAAGTGATTTCCACCAGTATTATTATGAGTCATCAAACTTAACAATTCCAAAGCAAACTAACTTCTCACTGAAGTCAGCAGGGTTCAAATGGATGCTTACATTGAGTTATCTTTAGCTCTATCTGTTTCACTGAACAAGAACTAATATCGGTGTATGCTTGAAAGTGGGTGTTTCATTGAATCAAAGCTGAAATGAAAGTTCCTTTGCCTTCAGCATGAATAACAGGGATTTTGATTTGCAGTGAAATTTGTTTCACAAAAAAAAGCTATAAACACCTTATTACACAGATGCAGGAGGATTGCCTTCCTTCCCTCTGCCTCTTTCTATCCCTCCTTTTTTTTCAGATAATGGTTCATTTTCCTAGTTCAGATTTTTAGCCTGTTCTCTCTTAAATCTGCCATCTAACTTGTGGAAGAAGAAATGTGGAGACTCTACAAACACAAACTTTACATTCACGTATATAAGACTCAGTTTGAATGTACTGCATTTTTCTGGCTATGTAGCATTATTCATACCAGAATTTATAATGACATAATGTAGGAGGGCAACATTAAGGGTGAAGACACAGCTCCAACATGACACAATTTAGGGAGCTGCAGCATCACTCAAGATTGCAGCTGCTGGGACCTGAGAGCCTTCACAGCAGGTGGTTCCAATGAGCCAATAGCAGCCCCTTCTGACTCCTCACTCACACACTCAGATGGGATTCCTCTTTCTTCAGACTCAATCCTGTATTTCCTGCAAAAGATTCTCAGGTATCAGATTTTATAAAAAAAGAAATAACAGTGTGGTACAGCAGTAGGTCAGCTCGAGCTCGGTGTCTCCAGAAAGGGACCCAGAACATGGAAATCCCTGGGCAAATTGACCCTTGCCATTTATGCGCCCATCCCTCACATGCTCTCCACACACCTTTTTAGTTCAGTGGTGACTTTTGGTCTGGGGTCCTGTAACACCTTATTGGATTTTTTCTCTTTCCATTCAGGTGGGACGTTAACTGCTATTATCTTGATGAGTTGCAGCTTCTGCTGACATTTTTAGCTTCCCTCCTTAGCTCTGGTTTGTGCTTCTTGTGTACCTGCTCTATGGCAGAGCCTGGGAAACTAAAGTACTAGATTTGGAATAATCATAACTTAGCAACAACCAAAACATCAGTGTTTTATCAACATTCTTCTCATACAAAAGCCAAAACACAGCATCATACCAGTTACTTGGAAAATTGTTAAGAAACTCTATTACAGCAGAAAGCATATCTAGGTAAAGGTCCCCAGCTTATGGCCTAAGGCTTCAACAAATGCAGCTTCTCTGATAAAGCAAACAGAGCTAAGCAATCAACAAACATAACCACACAATATTATAACAATAAGTGACTCATTCTGTTTAAAGCTTATTTATTTAAGCCAAACGACTAATGTCCCACAACAAGCACAGGCGCAGAAAAATAGAGTTTTATTTAAAAAGGATTTTTGAAATGACTATGTATTTGCTTCCCATAATGATTAAGGAATAGAAATAACTGTCTATAAATGCCTGGCTTGTGGAGATCCCTCCAGAATTAATATTTAGACAATGCAGTGCTTTGTATTGTATTATTCATCCATATCCTAAAGAACCCAGTGCCTGAATTACAAGGTTATGGAGGAACATATAGATCCACATGCACATATCTGGCTGATACTTCCTGAAATTCCACTGTCTATCTGAATCCCTTAGCATAAAATACTGAGCAAAAAATCTAGCTGTTCCAGATCCTTCCAGTAGTTTCCACTCTCAGCAGTGTGATAAGTGACAGAGTTGCCCAGCCAGGTGGACAGGTGGTATTCCTAGAGCTACTGAGTCTGAACGTCAGTCCCGTGACGCTCCTACAGACGGCAGACCAGCATCCTTCCCTGTTTCTGCTTCAGGGCTTGGTTGAACAGAACTACCACCTGTCCTAGGGTGACTTATGATCTTGTATCCCCAATTGTGTGTTCTGTTTATCCTGGATATTATATTCTGTGCCTTCAAGACTGGCTCTGAGAGTGAAGGTGGGGAGAAGAAGAAGCACGGAGTTTGTTATCAGCCTGCTCTCATTCCTCCACCCTCTGCCCTGGACTGTGTTGTCCGGGCACAGATGGAGCAGAACAGAGCCCTCCTTTGCTTTTTAGTTAGTTTAGCTAGCTGAGGCAGAGAAGTTTTCCCTGGACTGGTTTTCTTTCCCTTTTCTTGGATCCGTTCGAACCTGCTCCAGACTGGGACCCAGGGAAACACCGAGAGCTCGCACTTTGTGGCCTGCCGGGGCCTACTCTGGGCAGCAGCAGCCTTTCCCAGCGCCGGAGGGACTGATAACAGAGCGACCACTCCCACGAGAGACTTTCTGAATTTGTCATCTCTTCAGAGCAGCAAATGAGTTTTGTCATCTGGTATTGTTCATTTCTTGTGCTGGGCAGTGCTTTGCCTGTTTAAATGAACAGGTTTTTTCCACTTCTCTCCAAAGAAATTTTTCCCGAACTGGTTGTGGGGAGGGGCCATTTGGGTTTGCTTTCTGGGGGGCCCCTTTTCGAGGTTTTCTCCCAAATTTGCCCTAAACCAGGACACCACTGTACTGGGTGTAGGTGGCAAAGGTTTTTGCAGCAGAGGGACAGTGGGAAGGGGGAAGTGAGTACAAGTTCCCATTTTCTGTATTGGCCAATCATAGGACAGTTTTCCTGCTTCTTTGGGAAGACATGTTTAAGAAAAAGGAAAAAGGAGGAGGAGGAGGGGGAGAAAAGAGTGAGAAACTACAGTGTGAACACCAAAGTCAGAGAAGGATGGAGAGGAGGAGGTGCCCAATGTGCTGGAGCTGGCATTCCCTGCAGCCTGTGAAGAAGACCATGGTGAAGCAGGTATTTCCCTGCAGCACATTAAGGGACTCCATTCTGGAGCAGATGGATACTTCCTGAAGGAACTGCAACCTGTGGAGAGCCCACACTGGAACAGAATTTTTACCTGAAGGACTTCAGCTGGTGGGAGAGACCACACTTGAAAAGAGGAAAGTGTGAGAAGGAAGAAGTGGTAGAGAAAAAATATTATGTTCTAACTCATCTCCACACACGTTCCTCCCTGTGCTGGTCAGGGGCAGCGTAGAGGACTCTGGAGTGAAGGACTGGCACTGAGTTTTAAGAGATTGTTTTAATGTTTGTCTTCATTCCTTATTACTCAAATCTATTTTAATTGTCAGTAAATTTGGCCTAGAACTGTTAACTGTTCGGCCTACAGCATAACTGCTAAACAATCCCCCTGGTTTTGTCCCCATGTCCTGCTGAGGAGGGGGCTGTGACGAGCTGCGTAGACATTTGGCTCTTAGCCAACACTAATCCACCATTACCAGAAAAATCAGATTTAATTAATGTCCTCTTTCTAGGAGAAGAAAAAAGGCTCCTAGAGTGACTTGGAGGCATAATTTGGATCCTCTTTATTTTCTGTATTCATAAATAGTGCCTCTTCAGATTTTAGTGTTGCAAAATTAAATGTATTGCCCTACTTTTCAAGAAAGATCAAATCTTTGTGCAGTACATCACTTATAGTCCTACCTACAACATTTTACAATAATGTCACTTTATATGAATCTGATGTAAAGCCCATTATCATTTAATTTGGTAGGCTTTGAACAGCACTTGAAATTCCAGAACAATTTTAAGAAAATGCCATTTCTAAAGAGCACTGTTATAAGTAATTAGAGCAGTTATGGAAACAACTTATTAGTGAATATGATACAACTTTATCTAAAAGAAACTGCCTTATAGGGAAATCAGTCACCTTTTCTGTATCTTTAGTTAATGATTTGAAAGCAAAAAAAGTCTGAGTTTCTACCAATGAGAATGTATTATCATTTTGCAAGTCTTGAACTTACTGTGACTAGCTAAATCTTGATTGCTGTATGGATTCGAAAAACTGTGAAACCACTAGTCTCAGTCAAAACTAGACAGGTTTCCAATGCCACTGGGTGTATGTACACATGAAAAAAAATTCTCCTCATTTATTATTTCATATTTTTCTTCCCTAAACAATCCCCCTGGTTTTGTCGAATAACAATACCTATATAAAAGGTAGGTGGTTTTTCATTTGTGTAAGAAGCTATCAAAAAAGAGGAATTGCTTGTTTATCTCCTAGTCTTTTCAATCACATCTGATGCGTTGCCTCAGATACTGTAGTTTCCAGAGTTTGCTCATTGCAAATACATACAGTTCTCAAAAAATTCATGTAAATACTTAAGGAATACAATGAAGATGGTTTATCCTTAATGTCTACCTCGAGTGAAAAATCATAACTCACCATCCCTGTTGAGATGCTTAGATTTGTGAACAAGGAGAAAAGAGTGGATGTTGTATACCTTAATTTCATCAAGGCCTTTGACATATTCCCCCAGAGTAACCTTAAAGCTAAATTGGTCAAATAAGAACTCAGTAAATGGGCAGTTGATTGAGTCAAAAATTGGCTTTCCCATTGGGATCAAAGGGTAATATCAGCAATAGAAAGTCCAGTTGGCAGCTGGTTACAGGTGATATCTCTCAAAAATCAAAACTGTGACCTTTTAAAATCTGGACAATAGGATCAGACAGATTTGAGGGCAGAAGCTGATATGCTGACAAGGCTGATATTCAGAGGTACCTGACAAGTGGGATTGGACAAATGGGCTGATGGGAACATCAAGTTCAAAAAAAGTAAATGCAAAGTTGTGCACCGGAGGGGAAATAGCTCCATGCACCAGTGCCTGCTGCAACCTGTCTGTATGGAAAACAGCTTTGTGGAAAACGACCTGAGGCTTTTTCTGCAGGGGTGGGGGATCCTGATGGGCAGAATGGGAAACAAGGACAGTGTACCCTGAGGGGAGTGGCACTAGCAGGCAGAAGGATCATTCCTCTCCACTGAGCCCTGTTGAGAACACATCTGTTTCAGATCTGGGCTCTGCAGCAGAATATAACATTGAGTTCCCAGAGCTCTCCCTGGGTGCCATGACCCTGCCAGTGACAAATGCTTATATACTGACCCTTATAAACTTTGGCTGTAAGAAAGGGGAGATCCACTGGTGGAAAGGAGTGAAAAATGTTTACATGTAGATTAGTAACCACAACAACCTAAAAGGAACATGAAGTAAACAGCATCAGTAGGTGAAAAGGCTGAATGAAATGATCAAAACTAGTATGTAATTGAGTGACCCACATACTGCACTGGAGCCTTATAGGAGGAAGCATTGGAGTTGGTTTTTTACAGCTGGATCCACAAAAAAGTTACATGTTTTACCCAAATATGGAGTGCAGAATCACAGAATATCCTGAGTTGGAAGGGACCCACAAGAATCATCAAGTCCAACTCCTGTCCCTGCACAGGGCAGCCCCAGAATTCCACCTGTGTCTGAGACCATCATCCAAATGCTTCTTGAGCTCTGTCAGGCTTTTTGTGACCATTTTCCTGTTCCAGGGTCCAATGACCCCCTGGATGAAGAATCTTTTCCTAATATCTAATATAAACCTCCCCTGACACAATTTCATGCAGACAGCATAACCTCTCCCTTTTTACTGCTTTGAGCCAATAAAAGGGCCATTTCTCAAATGTCTGATGGGGCAGGTCCAGGGAAGCAGGAATATGTATGGACTCTGGCTGGCTATGGCTGGCTCTGAAGGTAGGCTGAATCTGTAACAGATCATATGTGAATGGAATAGATGCGTTTCAAAATTTATTAGAGGTCACTGAATCTGGTAGTCAAGTTTAAATGACAAATGAGGCTGAGAACAAAGTTCTGATGGGTTCTGATATATGCAAACACACACTGAGCAGGTCTTCTGACACCATTTATATACTGGAGAGAGATCACCAGGGTGGTCAGGACACTGGAGAATATGGCTTTGAAGAGAAGACTGGGGACATTGGCTTGTTCAGCCTTCAGATAAAAAAGATTACGGCATTCTTTCTGATGTACTGCTCTACAACTGCAAGATGATGATGGAAGGTGTAGAGCAGAGTAGGACACTTTTCAGAAGGGTGAAGTGAAACAAGAAGGAGCAGACATATAAAATTTTATAAAACAAACACAAAGCAAACACAAAGTTATGTGTTCCACATAGCATTTTATCTTTGCTTTGTATGAGAATTGAGAAGCAGTAAAGAATCAGGTTATAGAGTACACTTTCAACTTCTCATTTCTTTTGAACAGGAAAGAGCCAGTGCATCAGAAAAAGTCCTCTGGGATGCTTTTTTTATACACATCTCAGACTTCCATACATTTAAACATATTCAAGCAGCCAAATACAACTCCTTTATGATTATATGATTTTTGGGCAAAAGAAACTGTAATCTGTGTCATCTTCAAAACATTATTTTACTAAAATTAGGGTAAAAGTGATGGTGAAAATCTGACTTCTAAAATTATCTTTTCTCCTAAAACACTGTGGAGAGGTTTCATTGTCCCATCAGCTCTAGTATTGAAAAAAATTCAATTATATATAAAAACCCCTACAATTTTGGTATTCTTAGGTTTCATCATCAATAAAAAAATTAACAGCCCATCATCTGATTTGCATATTCTCAAAGAAAAATGAGCAATATATTTAGTGGGAAAGAAAGGAAAAATTTGAGTGTAATTCATTGATCCCAGGGTTTAGACCATTAGTTATGATTGCCTAACTGTTATTTGACCTGTAATCCCACTGCTAATATCTATATTCTCAAAACATTTTTGAGTAAAGTAGCACTTTGATTTTTAAGATTATCTAATGCAGCTGTTTCCTTTTTCTCCTTATTCATATTGTCACAACTAAAATCCAGGTGAGCTGATAAAAAATATCAGACTACTTCAAGAGCACAAGCAATTTTATAAATTTTTTCACACTATATTTGCTTTAATTGGTAGGTGATTGTTTTGAGTGGTGTATATATCAGCAGACTTTGAAAGACTTTTTGTCTAACAAGTCAAAGCTGCTGTCAAGCCCACTGCTATAAGAGGGTCAACAACTGATCTCAGAGTTATGAATGACAGTATTTTTATTTCCTTTGAGCAAAGACTTTATAGTTTTATAGAGGCATATTAATTTATTAAAAATTAAAAAAAAGAAAATTGAAGTAAAGATGTCATATCAGTTCAGGGGGTAAAATTAAATTTTTTTATCTTAAAAAATAACATTTGCTATGAAAAGAATATGTGAAAATAACATTTGAGAATTTATTTACTAATGCTTAGGAAGAAGTTTGTTGTTCTTATACCAACTCAAAGGTGCTTCCATACCTCTTAGTTTTGCAAAATACTCAGTAGTACTGCTGGAAGTCATTCATCCTGGGAGTGTTCAAGATGATTACAGAAAATCTGTGTGAGTTAGTAGGGTTCTTCCTGCAACTGATTTGAAAAATTTCTCGTGTTGCCAGAATTCCAAATGGGTGACAATCTAATCACTAGGACTACATACAAACTTACATTCTATGCCTTTCCACATCCCACATATATGCATGTCTGATCAGATGTCTATAGAAATTAAAATACAGGAGGCTGGATTGTGTTGGAGTCTCTTCCACGTGTCGTCAGGCGGTGCCTAGTGCTGACTTTGAGGGCAAAAATCTTGAGACTGCTCCTGGGCCTAACATTTACAGACTTGAATTGTAAAATAGCATCACACCAATAGCTGCATGATTATAATACCAATTCAATCACATCTGCACAGAGTGCAATCTCAAAGCATTTGATAAGCCAGTCAAATAATAAAAAGCCCAACGCTCTAGACCTTTGTCACCAGTAAGTATCAGTTTCATGATCAAGTATTTGCCTACTTGCTCCTGGTGCCAACATCCTTTGAAAAGACATCATTGCCGCAGCAATAAGCTTTATTTCTTTGTCCTCTCTTGCAAGTTATTGCTGAAGAAAACAGGATTCTTACATTGATTTCAATGGGTTGTATGTAATGTGCCACTTGTTAAATAATGACTGGTAATTTCTTAAGTTGGCAGAAAACCAATTTTCATGTAGATGAGACCTTTGTCACCAGTAGACTAATCAGGTCATACTTCAGGTCAACAAATCAGGTATTTGTTTATTTGAAAGAAATTGAAATTTTGAAGCATTACTTTTTTTTTTCTTGTTCTTGTTTAAATCCTGTAGTCTTCTGATGTTAAAAAAAAAAAAAACTAAAGAATGCAAGTTCTTCTTGCTTAAGATTATATCAGTATTTTGTCTTAATACTTTCTACTAAAAGACACTCTGTAGTTCAGAAGTACTTGGTTATATACTCCAACAGAACAAAAGGTAAATGATCTTCACTGTTAGTCAGTGGCAAACTAAACAGAATAGGGAATTCTTGTTGCTAAATATAATAAGATACAGTTTAGGATTGAGATAACTGGTCTGGGGGAAAAGCTTTAAGATATGAACAAGATTTCATTGTACTGAGGCATATAAAGGCTTCAGGATTTAGGACAAACCATCTAATTTATCTTCCCTTATGAGAAAAGGATCAAAGAAAGATAATTTTTTTTTTTTTTCCCCAGGCCCCAGGATCTGAACACAGACAGGGTTTTTTTAACATTTATGACATGCTGGCCTAGATGGGGGATTGCTGGGGAGCTCTATGCAGCCAGCAGCTAAGCAGCAGTAGGACTCACATTGCATGAGAGCACTCAGAATGCTCCATCCCAGGGCAGAAACCTGGACAGGGGGGACTGCAGTTCAGAAGGACTGGTTCACATACTGCCAGCATAACACACCACTCTAGTCATCAGTACCACAGAGTTCAGAGGAGACTTTAACCATGTGGGCAGATGACAATGGCTGGGACCTTTACAACAGCTCAGACTGAGGCAGGCTGGTGCAGGCTGCCAGCTTATCCCTGTCTTTGTTCCTGCTCCTTCAGCCAGTGCTCCTGTGGATTTACCGACACAGACATTCCTCCTTTGGGCTGCTGCTGCCAACCGCTGCCCAGCTCCTCTGGCTGCATACCAAGAGGGAGGATGGAGGAGGCAAAGGGAAGGCAGAGGAGAGCTGCTGCTGCTGTTGGGAGAGCCACAAGGGCTTTTTGGAAAGTTGAGAGCTAGACTGAGAGGCTCACACTGAAAGGAAACACCAGCAAGGGGAAAATGTGGTGATAGAGCACAAAAAAAAAAATTACCTGGCATTTACCATTTCTACAGGAAAGTGAGGAGAAACAGCAATCTGTAGATACGTTATTAATTATTCCCTCTTTTCTCTCAACAGCGAACAGCTCTGATATTTTTCCAGCTACAGTGATAGTTGATAGATAGAAACTGAAAACACCTGCTATTTTTCAGATCAGAGGACACAGGCTAACACATATTTTCTCACAGAGAAGTATTTATTTTCCTGTGAATCAAACAATTTAGATTTTTTACCCATGTTGGGCTGTTTCTTCCTCCGCTTGTGGAAATGCTGTCCTCCTTTTACCTCATGTGAAGTATTGTGATTGAGTTTTCTTGTGAGTGAGAATGATCTTTGTCTTTTACATGAGGCTTACAATATTATGTGGTGTCTTCAGTCACCTCACAATTTCATGGTAGCAACACCACTGCACCATCACAAACATGCAAGAAATATTTTATGTCTTAAAAATAAAGCTTGAGCAAAATTTAAAAACCAAACAAAAGGAACAAATGATCACAGAAATACTTGTGATACAGAAAAAAAAAAAAAACCACAAACAACCAAACACAAAACCCCAGACCAAGAGTCATCCTGACATGACAGTAAAAGAGATATTGTTTGAAAAAAACTTTTTGTACTCACTATGGACAGATGTTAGAAGTATTAAGATCTCTACACTTTTTCTTTGCTCTTGAGCTTAATGTTTCTTGGACTTTTTAGAGTCACTCCATTTTAAATGCTCTCCAAGCAAATGCATATTAGCAAGTCCCTACAACCTTCAGCTTTACTAAGATTTTCTTATATCTGTATTTTCTCCTGGAAAGCTTTAAGATCTGACATTCTGCATGGGCAAGAAGTTTAATTCCTTTGTCAATAATCCTCTATCCTACACAGGCTGTAAAGACAGAGTTTAATTAATTTCTGGTTTGCAATTCAACATGCAAATAGAAAATGAATGAATTATTAAATTGAATTCTATTTTTCTTCACAAATCTATAAGTTTTGTCATTATAACTATTTTTTGAGATTTGTTGATGTTTGTGCCTAAATTATTGATCATTTAATGTATTTTAACTTCTAGGGTTAAAATTTTAACATTTAATATATTAACTTCTAGGGTTTATCTTCTTTCTTTAGCCTAAATTTCTCTTCTGCCTACTTTCTAGTTTGTTCCTGATACAGAATCCACTGGACAAAAATGTTCTTCCAACTTATCTATTTGATTTTGGATCAGGACCTTTTTTCCTGAGTAACTTCTTTACTCTTTCTTGCCTGACTTTTCTCAAAGTCTTCATCATCTCTTTTTTTTTCCCTTTAGTTGATAGTCTTCCTCTTTTCTGATATTCCAGTGAATTTAATATTTTTTCCTTCATCTGGTGATTTTATTACCTTCTACCTCATTTTCAAAAGATATCTTCATCAGTGCTTCCTGCTTCAAAGACACTTCAAAACCTGCCTCTCTTCTTCTGGTTATGCTGTTCTCCTGCTCTTCGTTTTTCCTATTTGATCCACCATTCATCTTCAAATGCACAAGTGTAAAATTCATAAATAAATTTACATAAATAATTGAAGCAAGAATTTTTTTTTTGGTGGCTCTTCAGCTGAAAATTTAATTTACGGACCCATCCCAGAGTTGTTGACTGGGAAAATCTCTTCAACTCCTGGGGCCTCTGTCCATTTTCTTCTTCTCAGTGCCAGGAAGAAGAGTTGCTGTCTTTTTGATATGGCTTTTAATATGAGAATAAACAGATGTAGGATTATATCACAGTCAGACAGTGCAGTAGTAGGGTTGTGTAGAAATCTTAGAGTGATGAGAAGTTTTTGGCATTTTACACATTTTGCATGGGTTTAGGTCAGCAAAGCGACACACTTGTTATCTTGTGAATTCACAGAGCAGAAGACTGCAAAGGACCTACTGCTACACTCCAGAGGGTGCAAACAATGTCTGCCCTTATAAAGCTTATTAATAATATCAGAGTTACTTCTAATTTGTGAAGAACCCCAGCACTATCATTAATTATCCCAAGCATGCTAGGTGTGGACCTGACCCAATGAAAAGATTTACTTTAAGATCATCTACAGCTTGTTCTTCATTCTGGATTTCACAAAGTAGAGACTAAATTCATTATAGCTTGAGAAACAAGAGCAGTTTTACTCTTAATTTCAAATTATTGAAACAAAGAAAATAAAATTATGGGGGTTTTAATGTTTTGTTCACCATTGTCTTCATAGAGCAAAGATGGAAAATTTTGAACACTTTAAAACTTCATTCTGAAACATTATGAAATTCCAACCCCAAACATATTCTTGTTTCAGACAACCTTTTTCTACAGTAACAATTTCTAATCTGTTTAAAATACCTTTTTCTCTTCTCCAAATTTCTGTTTCCTCTCCTATTTCATCAAATCACATTGTAGAAACCCTTTTTGTTTTTTACAAGTGATTTTAATTTTCATTTCACGCGTATAATTTGATCGTTTTAGAAGGAGGGGGGAAAGGCAAGCAGTAATTAAATACTTTTTCAGTAACTATGATGATATACTTATATATTGCCCATAGAGGTAGGTGGTTGAATTATTTTTTGCTTTGCTTTGTTCTAAAAATCTAAATAAACTGGAAATTGACCTGGAAGCAACTTTTCTGGAGGGAAATCTGTGGTTTCTGCTCTTCATAGATGTTGACAAAGTAGGTTTGATGTTTAATGAAAAGCTATTTTTAGCCACGTAGGAAGAAGAAGAAAAGATAAGTCATCAAGATGTAGGCAATTTGTAGGTTATTAAACCTTAGGGAGTCTTGGTGTACCAGACACTGTGTCCTCCTGGTTACAAATAAAACTACATTATCAGCTGTGTCCATATGTACTTAACTAATGAATTAATGCAGAAGGTGATTAATACCATAACAATGATTTCCTGACCACTGGTTTATATTTGAAATTTATGTGTATTGCATATATACATTTATGTAGAAGAAATTTATTAGAAAAGCACAAGAAAATTAAAAAAAAAAACAAAAACAAACAAACAAACAAAAACAACAAAAAACCCATGTACTTCTGCATCTCCAGTGTGGTACTTTCAATATGTTAAGAAAAAACAAAGAACTCTTTCTATGTGATCACCATAAGAAGATTCTCTGTCTTCCAAGACACACAGAATAAATCATTCAAATACACTAGCATGTCAAATCAAAGTAAATTCCTTCAGGGAAGAACTCTTTGTTGTGAAACTAAAGGAAGATTTAAAAAATGAATAATAATTGTGATATGTAGGTCATAAATCTGTTCCACTGGTTTCCATAGTAAAAGACTGGAAGATATGTTTGCAAGTGTATCAGTAGCTATACCATAATGAAATAAACATAGTATGGGTCATAAAGGGTTTATATAATTCATTTTAGAGAGCTTCAGTAAAAAGTTTAATATAGTGTGAGGAAAAAAAAAAAACTGTGACTAAATTCTGACTTCTTTCTCTTCTTGTTTGTTGCAATTTTGTTTGTTTGTTTGGGTTTTGGGAAAAAAAAGACTAAGATCTTCACTAAGCATTTTTGACCTCTGTTTATAACTCAGACAGAAAGCTCTGGGAAATAATCCATTATTCTTACAATGTATTAATACCAGATGATTTTCACAATATGATCTTAGTAGAGAATTTTCCATCTGTCCACGAATCCTTCTCTTCCCCACTAGAAAGGAATGATTCCACATTATTGTCCCTGTTCTTCCTTTTGAAGCTAGAGATGACATTGACTGAATGGCTGTGTACATAGATGGATGCCTACATACATGATGAACAGAATTTATCCCGTCCTCCAGTACTGCTACACCCAAGAAAACACATTCTGCATTAATGTTTTATTTTATGTGGTGTGTTTAAGTCCACTTGAAAGCTGAGAATGGATCATTAAAGAGAGAATTAGTACAACTGCACAAAACTATTTGATATGGAGTCATGATTTTCAATTATATGGTCCCATATCTGCCAAATTTGGAGTGAATGAGTGAATGGTGATAGGGAAGGAGGATGTAATAGATGGCAGCACTGTTCTGGGGAGGGTGTGGTGGTGGTGTGGATGTTTCCAACAGCAGAGGACATTCCCCATCAGAGTCTGGACAGTGCACTAAGCTTCGTGCTCCAATGGGGAGCTCATCAGATTGACAAAGGAAATTACATGAATCCTTTGTAAGTACTTAGTGTGGAAAGATCATTGAAAATATCAGATAGCAAAAATAGGATAAGGAGATGCAGGAGAAATTAAAGTTTTGTTGGATCTGAATTTTTTTGTGGATATAGAGATCAGCTGGAGGAAAACAGGACTTCTTTACCATATATCTGGTAGCAATGGATATTATTTATGAGGGAGCTAATCAGAAGACAGATCTATGATACTTGCAGGTTCTGCAAATTTCTGTGGGTTTTTTTTTCCACTTGATGCAGCTAGAGCATGAATTTGAAATTGTATTTGATAAAATGAATGTAGTGCAACAAAAGAGGTATGTTTTTAATCAAAGACCCTGAAAAAAGTAATTAAGCCTTAAGTAAGTAGGCACATGAGAGTTGTGTTTCTTGTTCTGCAAAGCACTTAAGAAAGAACCCACTTTTAGGTGAGATCTTTAAGGATGACAGTTCTATAGTTATTACAGAAAATTATAGTCATAAAAAGGACAGATAAAGGTCTTGTAAAATAAGAGAGATGGAAATGCTTTATAGTGGCTTCAAATGTAAACAAAAGTGAGAAAGTTATTAAGATGTTGCTTACATCAATAACAGAGGCCAGATCAAATACATTATTATGTACTGTTGGCATGCACAATTTAGACTCCAGAATGGTGTTTAAGACAGCCTGGGAAAGGGGACTTTATTCTTCATTTTTTATTTTTACTCCATCTGAAAGTACCTTCTGGAAGATCTGGTTTACTGGCTTGTTATTGGATACGTTTTGCTAGCCACAATATGCTCAATAGAATAATTAACATTTAAAATTAAACTTGGTGTAGTCAGGACATGTTTAAATAGTTGCAAGGGAAATAAGGGTTCATAAATATTCGAATATAAAAATGAAAAACCTTGTAGAGCACAAAACCAATAGTTGACACTAATTTCTTTAGAATGTTTGCTAATACATCTTCAGAAGGTTCACAGTAAAATGTAAACAAGGTAAAGTTAAGTTTTCCTGCTTAATTTTTGTCATCAGTTAGAGGAAAATCTACCATTCCTATAGAACAATGGTGGGGTTTGGAGTGGATTTTTTTGTATACTTTTATTCCTTTTACTATGTAGGTTAACTCTTATCAGCTGCACTAATTGGATAAAATGGATTCAGTCTCAAAGGAAATTTCATATTGCATCTCAGTAGCAATGAGCTGTTTTGTAAGGTAGAGACTTATCTTGACAAAATAGTTTTAGACACCTGGAGAAGATGGAGAAGGAGGTGCAAAAAAACCTCCAGAGATTGACAGTGCAATATTGCAATACTAATTTCTTCGTTTTTCTTCATATCATTATTTCAGGATCCCTCCAGCAACAGGGGAGATGGCTGCAATGTCATTGTGCCCTGCAATACTTCAGTAGCAGAAATATGATGTACATTAAAAGTGACAAAGGGACAAAGAAGGAGTGGAATCTATGTTAATCTAGTGGTTCAATAAAGAGTGAGTGAAATTTCAGAGTCTCTTTGTGATTCTTCAATCAGATGCATATATGTAGGTATATTTTCCATCTTAGAAAATTAAGGTATCAGTTGAGGGAAAAATTATGTAGAAAAGAATAATAGCAAGTGGGATAATTCAGTTTGTAAATTAATGAATAGATATAAGATTGGATTGAAGCCTAAAATATTTTGTCACTGCTATATCCCTAGATTAGTTTCTCTCTTTCCTCACTCATATATACACACAGACGCAAAATTTTAAGAAAGGTTTCATTCTCTGTCAGAACATAGGTGTTTGCAATATTCTTACAAAAGATGATACACAAAATCATGCCAAAGGGTTAATTTTCACATTTTATAGTCAGTAGTAAAGAGTTTTAAAAAAAATTCCACAACTTGAAGTTATGGTAGAAGAATTGTTATTAGAAGACTCAGGAGGTTATAATAAAGATTATAGGGATATTCAATTAAAATCAACAAGGTGAAAACAGATGGTCATACCTTATTTTTGATTAATCCTGCAACACATGTTCATAAACCATCAAGGCAGTGGGGAGAATTGAAGAATGTAAATCTAGATTAAAACTAAGGAAATGGTGAAAGATATTGTGGTCTGTGCTACACCGAAGCACAACAATTACTAGACTGTTGTTAATAAAAGTCAGATACAATGTATGTGAAGTTCTAGTGCAATAAAGGCCCAGTGTGTGATCACTATATAAACATCTAGTAGGATGAAGGACTTGTCCTTCTGTAAAGAGTGAAAATGCAAAGCAGCAACCATGAGAAGACATTTAGGTTGCCGAAGTCTTCCCCTCTGCAGTCCTGTCCTTGGACATACACCATCTTCCAAAATACCTAATTAGGCTAAGATAATGATGATGATCACATTTTTGGTCTTTGCATGTACACAGGTGACAGGATACCAATGAAAGACAATCCTAATGTCTCCAGATTTGGTGTTGAAGGTCTACCTATATTTTTACACAAGATGAGCAATAACTGACCCCAGGGCCCTGGAGATGACTGGGCAAGGGATCTCCAGCACAAATTGTGCTCTCTTTTGTCTTGCAGGAAATTATGGGACATGTGGGGTGCATTAGGAGGTTGAGGAAGGTGATCCTGTCCCTCCACTCTGTCCCGGTCAGACCAGTCTGGAGTGCTGCGTCCAGTTCTGGGCTCCTCAGTACAAAAGAGCCTTCAAGCTCCTGAAGCAAGTCCAGCAGAGACTGACAAAGATGATGAAGGAACTGGAGCACCTCTCCTATGAGGAAAGGCTGGGTTAGCTGGACCTGTTCAGTCTCAAGATGAGACTACTGAGAGAAGAGCTCAACTATATCTCCAAAGCTCAAATATATGTCCAGAGATTTATAATAGAAGAAATGTGAATTGAGTAAATATCTACTTAACTACTAAAGAAGTGACAGTTACTTAAATACATGCAAAAGATGAATTGTTAAATTTTGTCAAAGGAGGAACGATGAAATGGATGTTAGATTTCAGGTTTCAGTAGCACAAGCATATATTCTATTAGTGTTAAAAATAACTCCCATGATTAATATTTTTTAAAACCCTTTTTATAATAACTGGGTGCTCTTCCTTATCCATCAGTAAAGTTCATCTTGACAAATAATGCAAATGCAAATATTTTGATATATATAGAAATTGTTCACCTGTGTTTCTTAGACGTACATGGATCTGTAAACATAAAAGAGCTGATGCCTGCAATTTGCAGTTTTGATTCTGTTCTGAAATGAGATAGTATGCCTTATAAACTTGTAGAACATGCTGATTTAGTAAGGAGAGTTTATTGAAAGAAGATCACAAGGAAACTTACAACTTTAAACCATACAGCTAAAACAATATTATTACTTCATAGTGGATGTTACTTTAGTTCTTGGCATCAATAAAGTTTGAAATACTCATTAGGAACTGTTCAATGCGTTAGGTTTGTCTTTTATTTATGAAGTGTTTGCAGACCAGTAACTTTGTTACAAATTAGATTTATCTTCATCAGTTTTCCATTAATGGCTATTGTAGACCCGTGGTATATTATCCTATAGATTGTTAATCTCAGGAAAGTGAATACTTCTTTGCTAGTCAATATTTGAAATCTGCTAGTGGAACTCTGTGACAGATGACTTGCTAAAGGCATGGTTTCTCTACCCTGATTAGATAGAAAATTAGGATCAGTGCCTGATGGTCAATATTTCAAGAACAGCATGCAGGAAGTGTTACTATTTAAGACTTATAAAGAAAACGAAGCTTTGTAAACTGCATCATTCAGCAGCACTTCTATTCTTCATTTGTACAATGAAGGCATTTATGTGATGTGTGATGTAGTCAAAAGATATTTCTTTCAAAAGTTGTCTTTCTTTCAAAAGGTGTCTGTGAAGACAAGATGGTCCAATGACATTTTCACTATCCTTATGAAACCCAAAACTTGGGGGTTTGTTTGGTTGGTTTTTCTCTGGCCAATAGGGTTGCTGCAAATATTAAGATCTGCAAGGACATCTTAAAAAAAAAAAAAATCCATTAGTATCTCTGCGCTCTGCAATTGTATCTTAGAGTACCTAAAACTAAAATGTTATGACAAAACAGGATCTTTTTTAAGTGTTTAAAATCTCTTCTCAATGTCTGATCAAGCCTTATTGCATTTTAAAAAGATGTATCTTATACGCAAATTGCTGACTCTTCCTTCAACTTTTGTTAATTTTCTCCTGGGTATCTTACACAAATCTAGCAGGCATTCCTCTGGAGATTAATTTTTATTCATTATAGAAGACAATACAAACATGAGCGCAAAATTAGGGCTTCCTTGTGAAAAGTAGGATTTATATGCATTGTAGGTTTTAAACGAGAAAAACCTGAAAAATCCTAAATGGTAAAAATAGCAGCGCATTATACAGTATTTCTATTATTTAGGCTGAAACATTTTCTGCTTGAATATAGGCCGCTTATTCCTCTGCAGATTTCAAACATAATGTGACCTGCAAGTGTGGATCTTTTCAAAGTATTGCTGAGCAAGCAGTCACACCCAAAGTTTCTCACAAATTGCCTGCTTCTCCACTCAAGGTCATGCTCTATTAAGACTTTGATACTAGAACAAGCTTCCCAGAAGGTTTGCCCTGAGCCATTAGCTGCACGTAGCCAGACTGCTGTAACATCAGCCTTTCTCCTGACTGATTCCTTACAGAGGAATTTTTATTACAGAGAATTGTATGGATCTGTTGTAAGCGCTATTGTTAAACCAGGACTTGTTAAGGTTACACAGTGGTCTCTTCCACAATAGATTAGAGAACTAGAATGTGATATGGCCTCATACAGTCTCAGGTTTCTGCTAACGTTTTTCAGCAATAAGTAATGTTTTATTTCCAATAGATATTTTGCATCGTACCATGTCAGTACCACTGATTGCAAATTGTCCTAAAAAGACAATTATGATAAACCTCCAAGCTCCTTCACAACATTTCTGGGTTTGGCTAAAGTTATATGTCTGATTTTTGCCTGAAAATTAGAATATTTTCAAACCATATCTATTAGGTTTTAGTTGTTTGGGTTGTTGTTTTTTGGTGTTTTTTTTTCCATTTTCAAACTACTGACCTGAGTCAGATTTTCCACCAAAGACAATAAAAGATACTCAATGCTCTCACTTCTTGGTCATGTTGATTAGCATGTTCCAAAAATGTTCTGATAAGGAATTTGCATTGCCACCTTGTGCATTTCTTCTGAAATTTTGAATCTACTACTTGGACAAAATTTGTTATAAGAAGAGAAGTCTTAAGAAACATCTTTTTGCTTTCTTATGAATGATGTCAACAAGGCAAGTTGCAGTTCATGTCAGAAAGACAGAGTTCGAAGAGCTGCGTAGCTGCTGCCCTTAAACTTTTGTGAAAGTCCATGGAGATCTTCTTTCCTTGATCTCATACTGGGAATTTCCAGAAGTTTTCTAGTTTTAAATTAATTCTTCCATTAAATGTGTTCCTGTGCTTGTGGTTATGTTATATTACTTATTGTATTTCATTTGCTCTGCTTTGCTTTTATTCTTTAAGCCCTCCCTTGCCAAGATGAACTATCCAAAATAAATATTGAAAGGATGGGGCTGTAGGGGCTATACATAAGCTGCTCATATACATTTTCCGCTAGGAAATGATGTGCTACATGGAAGTTTGAAATTGTTCTGTTTCATATTATGTTCATATCTTAACTGTCTGATTTTTTAAACAAGAATAACTTGCATTTTCGGAGCTGTTTATAGAACATTTTCATTATTAGTGTCCCATCTGTCACACAGCCAAGAGAGAAGGAAGAATCTGTGCAAATGGCAAACCCAGCAAGTTAATTTTCTATGACCAAGTCTTGTTAATAATTAATCGTGCTGAATTCCTAACCTATTATGGTTTAAATAGAACGAGGATTTGACTCGTAATTGAGATGAGAGAATGGATTAGGAAGAGGCTTAGAGAAATGGAAAAAAAAGAAGGCCATATCTGAAATTCAGCAGTGATTCTTTATTAGGAGGGATGAACAGACAAAGATGCTTATGCATCACAGAAAGTGGTACTTTTAAAGAAAAGCAGAGAGTATATTGAAGAATAAGTCCAATAAATTGCTGCCTATTAAAACTGTCTCCCAGGCCCTCAAAGCAAGAGCACTTTAGGTGCTGTGTTATTATCTACTTTAACAGTAGTGTCACTAAAAGACATGGGATGTGTGCTGAAACATGTGTGATTTGCTGAATATGTATTAAGTGATCTACAGCTAAGATTTCTGTCCATCTCGCAGCTGTAGACATGGCAGTAATGAGAAGGTCATCTCTCTGGCATAATTGAGGTCAGTAGATTATTGCTCAAACCAACAATATAGTGTGACAAGGGAAAGAGCTAGCAGATTTAGTTCAATTCCTTGTCAGCAAAGATATTGCTTTTTGTCCATTTAATGTAGGACAGGAAAATCTTTACAGAACAAAAGCATGTCTGAATGAGGCTGTAAGAGCATCCATTTTTTTGTTATACAAACCCCATCATTAATATACCAATCTCCAAATTTAACTTATGATATAGAGTATGCTGCAATATAGTCATAATTACCTAGAGAACTTTTTTTCATCGTCACGTAGGCGTTGCAGAAGAAAAATAGTACTGCTGCTTCATGGAGATTTAAATAGGTAAACACTATGCTTACAGCAGCTGTTTAGCTCTTTTGAAGCTGTTATAATACAAGCAAAGAGAAATATTTTCCCTGTCTGTGATCTACTTTCAGTTACTGACCTACTCAAATTGTAGCATGCCTATGGAAATGAAGCATCCTTTCAGTAATGAAGATGCAAACATAGGGGTTGCTTTTTATTTCCCCCCTCTTTTTCACTTGGAGTGAGATTCTTTCTGCTGTACAAATTCAGTCCATTATGTAAATAAAACACTCATATCAAACACAGCCTGAGAACCACTTAAGATGACAATGTTAGATGACTTGATGAATGTCAAGAAGCTCTTAAAGAAAATACAGGAAAAGCGTGGTCAGAGATATGTTGCATTCATCACCAAAAGGTGAACAAAGCTGAAGATCAAGATCATGAAGTCTTCCTTAAAGATACTCTGACTATTCAGCTCTAGTCCAGATGCAATCACAATTAGTCAGATTTTCTGACTAATTGCAGCTTGACAGGAAATCCTCACAGTCTAGATCTCAATTTCTGTTTGAAAGAAATACTCAGCTGATCTGAAAAGTTAAGCTTCTTCTCTTGGGCAAAGGGATTTGGTCAGACCTATCTGAAGTGGGTTGAACTTGAACTGAAAATACTACCTTATCTGGACAAAGAGAGCTAATCACTGCAAAATCTACTCTTTGGGGGTTACAATAATACTACAAACAAACCCTTAGTTATGTTAGTGCTCTGGGATTTCTAAGCACTTCCTAGTTGACCTGGTCATATGCAGAGCCCAGCACAAGCTGAAGCCTTGGAAGCCTCTCTGTCCCCCTCATTGCCGTGTTTCTGATATGTGAGCCTTGTTGCAGAGGTTGGTGTGGGAGGAATCCCTCTGTCAGGGGGAAGGAGGAATCAGCTGGCCAGCGCACTGTGAGAGCTGTCAGAAGCATGACTACGGGCAACAAAGCTCCTTGGAACCCCAGGTGTGACTATGAAACAGGAATGTTGACTTGTAAATGCAATGAAGAAGCTGCTGGACTGAAAAATTAATCTCTTTAGGTAAATGGTCATTTCTGTGTTAAATTTTCTTTTGACTGAATGACTCAATGGCCTTTTTCCTTTTGCTCTATCACCATTTCATTAGCTACCATTCTAGGTTTTAACTCATCAGTTCTGCCCAATGCACCCATTTTTCCTAAAAACCTGTGTTTCAGAATTACATCGCTGCTAAGGTAACTGTTGGGTACCTGTTTCACTTTGGCAACATTTCACTTTGTACTGTTAGAAATGTAAATACATTATTTAGGGATACTCTTTCTATGTGACTGCATTCCAGGTCACAGTGAATCCCACTAAGCAGATGTTAACTAATAAATCATGAAGTTCTTAATGCATTGAATTCACCTCAAAGGAAAGGGTTACTCATGGCTCAAAGTTAACAGGCAAAGAAAACAATAAATAAGGTATGCAGTACAAAAACTCTCAAAACTTTGATTATTTTTTAGCAATCAATTTTAAAAGGATTTAGCTATACTGCTGCAAGCTGTGTGCTTGCCATTAAATCAAACTGGCTATATCTTGTCAGTATAAGACAATTTAGCAGGAAACTTCCAGAAAGGCCTTTAAGAATCTGATATTCACAAAATCACAGAATTGGTCAGGTTGGAAGGGACCACAGTGGGGTCATCTGGTCCAACCTCCCTGCTCAGGCAGGGCCATCCCAGAGCACATGGCAAAGGATTGTGTCCAGATGGTTCTTGAATACCTCCACTGAGGGAAATTCCACACTCATCTGCACAGGAAAGAAGTTCTTCCTCATGTTCAGATGGAACTTCCTGTGTTCCACTTTCTGCCCTTTGCCTCTTGTCCTATTGCTGAGCACCACTGAGAAAATCTGGCTCCATCCTTCTGACACTTTCTGAATACAATCCTTTGTTGTGCTTTTATATACCCTGAACAATGATTTCAATAATGATAACAATTCAAAACCAGGACACTGTTAGTGAACAAAGTGATAGAATGATACTGTCAACCAATAACACTTTTTTTCATCTTAGACAGTTGAACTAGAGTCTGGATGATTTTTCTTCACAGGATCTCCAGTTACTAAAGCAATAGCTGAGATGCCACGGCTACACCAAATGGAAAGACAGCCATGCAAAATGGAAAGGATGGATCTGCAGACCTGGAGAACCGGCGCCAAGGATCTGTTGTCTATGCTATAGACATTAGATTTTCATTTGTCTCACTTCTAGTCTAGTCCCATAAACTGAACATATTTGTATCTGGAATATCTCTAGGAGAGTCCCTAGAGTTTCCAATTTTTGCTTCCAGATCTTGGTAGACCAAGCTGTATCATACCCTGGGTTCAACTCACTTCCCTTAAAATAAGCGTTTGCCTCTTACTGGATGTTTTTGGAGGTCTACCTAGCCTCCAGCTGCCTTTGGAAATCACCCCAGGCCTCCTGTATCATGTCTGCTTCCTGTGCCAGGACCCTTGAGGTTCTTTCATGTACTCTCAGGGGTCTCACAATTGCACTGAGCACTTTCATAGGAATAACTGAATAAAGAATGGGTCTCCGCAAGTAAAATGGGGAAATAAGGTGGAGAATAATTGTGATGAGCTCACTCTTTTAACATCCTGATGCTTTTTCATATTTTATTGGCCTGGCTGTGTGGTGGCGAAGGGTTCCTTTAGACTACTTCTATCTCCAATTAGAATAATCAAATTTTTTTCTTAACTCTGAAGAAAAGACTGCATAGGCTACTAAGAAAATACTGTAGAGTGATTCAGAAAATAGAGATGTTTATTGAGGAATTTTAATGACCTAAAGTCTCCATACTCTAAATATAATCTGTTTTTCATTTGGAGGCATATATTTGGATATTAGTGAAGGTCTGCAAAAGCTGCAGCATGTACCTGAATGGAGTAGTACTAAACTGAATAGAGATGGGATAAAATTTTTTAGATTAACAGAGGAAAAGGTACATCTTTCATTAGAGGAAAAGCTAAGACTAAATGCAAAAACTGTCCGCCCCCATTTAAGCTGTCTGTACATATTTAGTAGTATGGCCATCATGACTTCAGTACTAAACACATCTCAGCAAAAAGATATTTAAATGAATTAAATTTTTGTTTAATTATTACCCAGATAAGTTTCTCAATTTAATATATTGCTGAATATAAACAACATTAAAAAAATTAGAACCTGTTTTTCATACTCAAGAATGGAAAATATATTGTATCTCAGGAGTTGCAAACCAATTAAACAAAGGAAGAAGAAAACAAATAAAGATTCCATGTAACAAAGGACAGAAATAAAATCTCAATCAGGGGAAAGTAATGAGCAGAATCATGATTTGCTTATATCCATCTCTAGTAAGTGAAAAAAAGCTGCCTACTGAGAATATAAATAAGACAAATCAAATACCTCAGGATGTATCTGAAGGAATTTTATTCTTATCAGATAATGAACTTGGGTTTTGTGATGAGAATGCTAATTAATTCATTTGTAATATAGATAGCAATAATAAAGATAAAGTGACTCTCCTGGAAAGATGGATCTAATTCTTTGCTAAAGTTAATCAGAAATTAAAGTGATAGAAAAAACATAATATAAAGTCTGATATCTGACTTAATAACAGAAGCCTATAACTTCGAAAGCAAACTTTGATAATATCAATATTGAGATGCTGAGACAAATATAAGGAGTCAGTCTTTTGATTTTTAACTTATTTCTTAAACTCAAAGATAATATAATTCATTTAGAATATGATCCTGAAAAGTTTTGCTAGAGTGAATTTTTGCACAAGTATATTTTCAGCCTCAGACTTTGTTTGTACAAGACAAATTTATATTGCTACCTCTCCTGTCCAAAACCTCTTCTTGTTCCTCTGAAACTCATCATGGATAATTAGTCATCAGATAAAATTTAGTGAGACTAAAAAGCACAGCTTGGCCTTTTGTTCTGAAACCCTCAGCTCCATTCTGTACCACTGTGGACAGCATCATCAAATCAGGAGTCCTATTTGACTTTCATCATTCTAACTTGTCATGTTGATTCTCTCCTCATTTAATACATCAATGACACAGCATTTTCTGTTAATATAATTCTAAATTTTACCAAGCTCATATAATTTTACTTTTCAGTATACAAACATCTTCATTGTGGTCTACATAAGTTGTCCTTCTAACAACCATTCAGAATACTGCTATGCAATAATTTTTGTAGGTCAAAATGATGTTATTTCTCCTGTCTGTCCTTCTAATGAGTGAACTTCTCCATCACATAAACTGTTTTGGGGAGTATGGTTTAAGGATCAAAATGACACACTGGTGTTCTCTTACCCTCCTCAAAAGGACAGGGGGAGAAAATGTGATGAGAAAGCTTGTTGGTCAACATAAAGACAGAGAGGTCACTTACCTGTTGCCATCATGGGAAAAAATACTCGGTTTGAGGAAAAATTATTTATTTTTGTAAGCTAAAATAGATCTGAGTGGTAAGAAACAGA
>VXBC01005917.1:1070380-1125053 GCA_013399945.1 Ploceus nigricollis | reverse complement strand
AAAAGAATAAAGGAAAAAACAAGGTTAAGGAAAAGGGAAAGGGAAAGGGAAAGGGAAAGGGAAAGGGAAAGGGAAAGGGAAAAGGAAACTCCAAGTCACTGGCCAATAAAATAACTAATGTGGATTGCCCCAGCTCATCCTCATCTGTTCATACTCTCCATTGCAGATGTTCCTCTGAATATTTTTTACACAGTAACAATATGATTTCATCAGGACTGTTGCATTGCAGTATGAGACTCTGCTTTTATCAGGCGCAGATGTTGCACTCATCGATTGGCTGTTTAACTTTCTGCATGTGCATTATCAGCAAATGCTTACTGGCCACCTATATCACTATTTTCTACTAGAGTTATCTATTAAGAGTTATGTGTTCCCTAGCATAAGGTTATCAACTAAAAACTCTGAAGCAATGGCTGGAAAAAGAAAATTCACATTTCAGTGGCAATCATTTCCTAAACATCCCAACTTTACAGATGAGATAATATTTCCTGAATCCTACAGCATGAGGCTGTGAGGCTAACAGCACTTTGGGATAAAAAAGCAAAAGGTACTGCCACAGCAGTCTGGTGCTGTGTGTGTGGTCAGGTTGAATACGAAATGAAAGGCAGAGTATAGTCGTAGAAGTGAAAGACAGCAAACTTAAAAATGTAAGCTTTCTACAGAGCAAAGCACTGTGCAACACCAGCACTGGCATGTGCTGGATACAGGAGTCTCCCTCAGTTTCCCTCAAATTCCACTGGTCTAGTCCTGAACAAAGCAAGAGGGAGTCTGGCAGCCAACCCATTCACCAGATCTCATTCATCATCCTTTATTTCCTGAGGAGGTGCCTGCTATGAAATTGTACACACTTTTGCAACAAACCACAGCCCACAGCCAGAGCTTTCAGTGGCACTAAGTCAGTAACTCAAATGAGCCAGGTCATTTGCAGCAGGAACAGATAACTTCAAATGGTTCAGGGACTAATTTGCTGATACAGAAAACAAAAGGTGTCCATGTTCGTGGCTGTCTATACAGGAATTAATTTTTTTCCTTATACTATTGCTGATTCTTGCCTTGATACACCTCTGAATGGGATTTTCTAAGTACATAATTTTTAGGCCTATAAAATTAAACCAAATAAGCACATATCTAAAGTAAATGAGCTCAGAATTAGCCCTAAAATGAAAATAGTCCCAAAATTATACTTGGTTTTGTTAGAGTTGCACTAACACACCCTGATACTTCAGCTGGTGATCTATCTCTATGATTTTATTTTTTTTAGTCATATTTATTTAGCTATTTTAATTGTATATGTCTGAGTCTCTCTCATTCATGTCTAGTGAATACTGGGAGGACTGGTCTGTCTTTTGGAGGTACCTACAGGAATCCATAAAACATCCTGGAGAGTTTATCTGCATTTAAATAGACACAAAATAAAAATGTCACATCCGAAGTTCTCAGAAATCTTAAAGCTCCTGTGATAAACAGTGGACAATGAGGCATTAAAGCATGAGTAAGAAACCAAAATGTCTTTGTAAGCTTTGTTGTTAGAAGCAGATAAATTATACAATCTTCAGTCCTTTCCTATACACACCACAAGAAAGATAAGAATTTCTGAACGTGTTTAAACTAAAATGAAGTTAAATAACTGAGTTTTACTAGAAATTAATTCTAATATAAAATATTTTTTGTTCATACTAGCTAAGGCTTTACCTAATAATATTTAATCGTGACATAATATTAATAAATTTTAAAATAACAATAATATGAAGTCTTAAGATTTAATAAGTAGGTACAAGGCAAATAATAATGTAATTAATTTTTAAGTTTTCATGAGCATGTGTAAGGCTTTCATAAATCTAATATCTTTTTTGATTGCTCAGAAATGTAAAATAAAACCACTCAGTCAAAAGAAATATGATTCTCTGCAGTTCAACAAATGAGAGTCCACACAATGGGATACCTTGTCCCCTACTTTCACTGCAGTCAGGGGCTACTTCTTGCATACCTACCTTGTCTTCCTACCACTGCAGTGAAATCTGCTGCCTTATAAACATCATCCCTACCTACTGGCAATGGCAAAACATGAGAAGAGCTGGATGCAATTTCATAGCATCTGACTGTGGCTGCCAAAGGCCTTTCACCCATCAGCCTGGAAGCAGCTGCTTTTAGCACAAGCACAGAGTTCTCACACTGTTTCTTGTCTGAGAGATGAAAAAAAATTAAAATTCTTTGCCGAGAGGAGTGACAGTTTTACAAGGCTGAAATAAACAATTTTACACATAATGATGATTATCTATCGAGCCAGAAAATGTGCATTGATCAATGCAGTAATTGGACTACAACCCAAATATCAAAAGAGTATCCATGCTTTTGCAAAAGAAGGTAACAGTTCAAGCCATCTCATATAAGAATGCCATGCTTTATGTGTCCACTCCTTTCTTTTCAGTGACATTCTACTGGAACCTGTTCCTTTCTTAGCACAGCCTGGCCTATTATCAAAAAACAGTGTGTAATACACACGTTCATGGTTTGGTACTGATTGAGGTTAATTAGTGGTTCTTCTTACATAGATGTCTGGAATTATAACAAAAGGTTCAAAACCTACAATTAACAGTGGCAAGTAACCTATAATTTTTTTTCCAACTCCTCTACTAATTCTGGTTATTATCCACTGCACATTTGATTTCTTGCCATTTTCTTTGACCTCTTCACAGCAAAGATGAAAATTTCATTGTTTAGGTAAGAGAAGTGCCATGTAGTTGCTTTACCACGAGAGACACAGCACGTTAACCTCTCACAGTCAGTTTGGGAGTACTACTCTACCAAGACATAGACTATTAATCATAATTCTTTATCAATTGCATTGCAGTAAATGTGTTTGAATTTAGATGCCCTGACATTCATAGCTTTCAAATGAAAAAGATATTTTAATCACAGAGCTAGGACTGCAGAATTCAGTTTAAGACTAGTATACACATTTTATCTCACGATTTCTATATGAATCATTCTGAAAGAAGAATTATTTAGGAGAAAATTATTTATGCTGCATTTGCTGCAATATTCTCCATGGACAGCATCCTGAGGAACCATTCTCCCATGAGCATATGCACATATAAATTTTCCTGAAATTTGAACTAGAGATCTCTAAGGTAAATCTGAACCTTGACTGGCTTTGGAAGCTTGGGATTGGCAACCAAGACTGGTGTGCTGGATTCAGTGTCTCATTTCAGGGCCCTTTTGAACTCCTTCTGTTAATTCTTGACATCTGCAAAATATTCAGAGAACACTGAGATATTAAAGTTAGATCTAGTTAAAAGAGAAGTAAAAAAGGATCAGCGAATCCTTTCAAACTCATGCTGTCAGGTAGTCTGCATGTCACTCTCCAAAATGCATTACATTTTAAAAAATGGAAGATTACACTACTTCTCATCTCTGAAGGGAGATTAAGCAATACATGGCACTGACATTTGTCCACTAAAAGCCATTCAGTCTTTTTCAATCTTTTCAATAAGGGTTAAGGAGTCAGAATTCCCTCCTGTCAATCACAAAATTATATTCTGTTGTGCTGTACCAGAAGGTGCTCACAGCAGGTTAGAGTTCACAGAAGATGTCTCAAAATTCTGCCTATGGTCCTGAGCTTGCAAGAAGTATATACAAATTCACATACACCGAATTATACTAACATAGTTCCTCCTTTCTTAGCTAAAGTCTGTAGTCTGCATCACTAGTTACTGGTCAGGAGAATTATCATAAATATTTCAGACATGTGACAGTGGATCCACAACAAAGATCTTCAGACCCTTCTCACAGTGAAAGAGAAATGGCTTAGATCCAGTTGCTGTATCCCTTCTTAACTGAAGTTGCTGTATGGATGAAAGCAACCCCTTGCCTGGTATGGCAGTCCAGTGGGAGTCTCTGCACTTCCTCACCTTCCTCTGTGATTTTCAGCCATTCAGCTTGACCTCATGGTGAGCTGGACTCCTGAGCCAGCATCCAACCCAGGCCCTTGGTTTGCTGGTTAAATTGTGAACCATATGCAGAACCCAGATGCAGTTCTGTGAGTATTCTGTGATTTGTTGACAGGTTGTCACAAGTGTAGACGCTCAGGAGCCAGTAGTTTATTTCAGGCAGTCCATACACACGAGGGAAGTTACTGACAGTATGTTCCTCAGACATTACTGACAGGGGACCTTCATCTTCAAATAGTAATGAAATATGAGTCATTCTGATTCAGAAATAGGAAATCAGAGTCATACTCCACAGGAAAGTGTCTTTGAGTTCTTGGGACAACAGCCATTGTAAACAGAACTTTAAAAATTGAGGGAGTCAATTTCTTTTCTTTTAATAAATTCGAATATTTCCATATCCAAATGTTTCACTGCCTATATATGTTCTAAATTAAGCATATAAACACTGTTATGCCAAACATATGGTAGTTCTTAACACATAATCCTTCCTACCTCTAAGACAACTTTGTGTGCATTTATTTGGAAGCCCAATAAAGTGTTCCATTTTTGCCAGTTAATGTAGGGAGAGCAACTAGAACTAGAGTTCATTGAGGATAAATGCATCCTTTATGTTAGTTGCAGATTATTTTGAATCTGCTGACATGCCTGTCCTTCCAAGTGATTCTTAAATAAGAGATGTTCTCTAGCATGCCACATGAACTCCTAGAATAGTTACGTTGATGTCAACAAAGAGGTACTAGAAGATACATCTATGAACAAATGGAATTTTGATGGGTATAATGCAAAGTCCTCTTTTAAAAAATACAGTTTTAAAAAAGGAAGCCAAAACACTATGTGAATTTTTCATGCAAAGTTCTCTTTAACAAAATACAATTTTGAAAAAGGAAGCCAAAACACTATCTGAATTTTTCATGCAAAGTTCTTTTTAACAAAATACCATTTTGAAAAAGGAAGCCAAAACACTATCTGAATTTTTCAAATTATATCATCTATACATCTACTGCTTTTCAAGTTCTTCACAGTCTTTATCACAACTAACTCAAACACCTGTAGATGTCATGAAGATTGTCATCCTTCTGTCAGTACTTAACAGTTTAAAGAAGATAATCTAACTTTGCTTTATATTTTTCTCTTCCTTGTTTTATTGGCTGTACTTTGATTTTCTTCTCCCCTTCTTAAATTTATTGAATAAACTCACCAGATATATTTCTAGGACTTTGTGAATGTTCAATTAAATTATATCATCTATTTTCCTGACAGTTTTTTTGGCACAATCATAATTTTTAAAAAGAATTTGATTAGAAAAAATGCATTTTTATCTTATTGTTTCAAACTGCCCATCATCATTGTAAGGTCTGTGAGTTAAAAAACCTCTCAGGATTGAAGCTTGGAACACCAGTTACTGCGCAACTTTTTCATTTCATGTAAATACCTCCCTCCATAAACATAAATATTCTGCCAAAATTGCATAAAACCTAAATCTTCTAATTTCTATTTCAGGACATGAGGGCAATTTAGGAATAAAAGGTAAATACAGTGGTCTCTCCACTGTACTGCTGCCCCCATGAATCAACTTTCCGTTTCCCTCCTTATCCAGAAGATATTTAGATATTTTGTGCAAAGTGAAACAACTTCAACAGGGCACTGGAATCTGGCTGCCCTGGTAGGCAGCAAGAGCTGAAGCTGGAGGATTTGGATGGCCTTTAACTCCTCAGCCAGGGCATGGATCTGGTGCTGGCAAATGCTCGTGATCAGTAAAGGCTATCTCTAGGCTGAGCACTGATTAGGCTTTCAGGAAAGGTAGAAAATTCTGTAAATTACATTGATTTTCAGGCAATCTGAACTTGTCTCCCAATTCCTTGCTTAAAAAAAATTTCTTAAAGAAATACATATACTGGTGAAATATATATAATCATAAAAAACTTATATTCAATGTCTTTGGAGATTAGGACTCTCAATCATGTTTCTATTGAACATTCCTTTGTCCCCTCCCTCTGCTACAATCACCAAATCCCTATCTTTCAGAAAATCTTTCCCATTCTTAAGTTGAACATCTCTTAAATTAGGTTGGAAACACAAATGTAGAAACAATCTTCTCCATATGATTACTTGCCTTAACAAAGTTTTTGGAACAAGTGTTTTTCTTTAGTTTTGCACTAGAAGAATCCATTATGTGTGCTCTGATACTGGGCTGTGATAAGAAAAAAAATATGTAATAAAAGTAATTTTTTTTTTTTTTTAAAGTACACACCTTTTCTAAACTATTTGATATAAAAGTAACCATAGATGCACACTGGTAAAATAGGTACCTTTTCAGTTTTTCAAATACTGGGCAATAAATTTGTCAGCTAAAACACATACAAATATGACAAAATAGATCAAAGCAATACTTCAGACTGTTAAGAAAAATTCTAAATTGCATTTTGAAAGAAATACATCTTCACGGAGATGTTTACATGCTCTAGTTTGTTCTCACATAAGCAGATGGAGTTTCAAAAGATAAATTTTTCTTGCTCTAATGCCAGATATATATATATATCTGTTGCTAAGTGGAAGTGGGAGGGAATTCCTCTAGGCTTACTCTGCAAATAAGTGCTCAACTAAAAGGATCCTTGAAAGTGTAGACATATAAATAAAAAATAAGTCACTACCAGTTGTACATAAGGAAAATTAATTCAAATATTAAGGATGTTTTCAATCAGTAACATTATGTAAAACCAGGAAAAATTTTTACAAATCTTTGTGAAATAATCAAGACACAATATTATGCTAGTCATTAAAAAATAAAATCATCAAATTCTAGAGAAAAACTACATTGATTAGAAAAGGTTCTTGTTATGAGACCAGACAAGAGATTTTGAAGTAACCAGCTCTGCCCACAAAATTGTGTTGGTAGTGGATCCTCAGCCTCACCTGTTTCACTCAATACATTCATTCCTTTTGGTCTGTGCTGTTTCCTAATGCAGACACATCTTTTCTCTTCCTTCTCCCTTCCTCTTCCTTCTGAATTAATAAGATGGGAAATTAATCTGACAAACAGGTTTCTCCCTATGGCGGTAACATCTTTGAGGAAGCTAGATATGTATCCAAGTTTGTTTATTGAAGATACATTTCCTTAGAAAACAACTTAAACTGTTTTATCTTTAAGAGCCTGACTGGACAGGGACAGTTTTGTCTTCCCCCCACCCTTTACAAAGCTTTGGTGGCAGGAGTGCAGCTGCAGTTTGGATGGGTGTTGCATTACAGTGCAGCCCTTCCTCCAGCAGGCAGGCAAAGGGAACGCTGCTGCGTTGGTCCTTGTCAGAATTTTCATAGCCTTCTTACTCCTCCTGCTTCCCCCAATAATTTTTGTTCACGAGCTGGAAATTTCTCAGATCTCCATGTAATTGTTGATGCACAGATTAAAATAAATGTCACACACTCAAATAGAAGAGCATAAGCCACACCAAGTGTCTCAGAAGGTATGCAACAAGGTCAGGGTAGGGTTACTACACTTACCAAAAACACACTGGAGACAGAGCAGCTCTCTGCCTAATTTGACAGAAAGATTGTTGTTTCCATGTTTGGGTGTCTTTACTCTGTGATTGCACACATACCTTTGATTAGGCAAGGGATTTCTGTTTTGTTTTATGTAGACTGATTGCTACAAGTCATGGTGGCCTTAAATACCTTTCCATACTCTCTTACTTGACTGAAGTCATACTTGTACAAATGTATGGAATAAAGCTTGATTTAACTCCTCTGTTAAATCAACTTGTTTGCTAGGCTTGAATAATATGAGGAAATTTTATGTCCTGAAATTGTGCAGAGGTAACTTTCATATAGAGTACATTTATTCTTTAGATACATCATATGAAGAGCACTTACCCTGCTTTGGGGAAAAACAACAAAACCTCCTACTTTGCAATAAAAAGTAAGCTTTCAGGACACGATTTCTTTTCCTGGACATGAACTTCAGTGCAATTTTCAGTCTTAGAACAAATGCACCTAGCTGAATCTCTTCTCTCATGACTCTTCCCAGATCTCACTTCTCTCTGCCCTAATACCATGGCCTGTTGCATTCTACTCCACCTTCTCCATGGGACAGAGGGTCCATTTATACTACAGCTCCAATGATGCACTCATCTGTACTGCTATTTCATACTTTCATTGTATTTAGAACTTTTAATAGGGGGAGGGGGGAAGAAAGGGAATACCTTCATATTGTTTATTTGAAACGGGAGATACCTTAAAACTATACCACAGTTCACATAGTACTACCATGTCAATCCACACATGATAATATAGCTTTCCATGATTATTAATACTATATGTCCACTGACCAGATTTTTAATTGCAAATTTAAGATAAAATTCACATCAGAAAGTGATCTGTGTTCAATAAAATGCAGCCTAATGTGTCTCTAGCCTGTTTGTGTAACATGCTGCACGTTAATAAACATTTCTGTCCATGGAAACAAATTCAGTTTGCATTGTCTAAGCTGTAGTGGATGCAGTAGAACACATTTACAAGGAAGATTTGTTATTTAAACTATGCATCTGTGGCTCAGAGTGTGAATATAGTAAATCATTTCAGTAAAGAGGTGCTGTCTTTGGGCAGCACTCTAGAGTTCTGTTTGCACTGAATATTAGATAATAGCAATATGCATACTATTTTTTTCTTTTCTCCATTTTTTCTCTACTCTGCAACAAAGGTGATTCTTCAGCTCGCTGTCATCTGCCTCCAGTCTTTGAAAAAAACCTGAAACTTCACACAAGATAAAAAACAAAAGGCAGATGGAGGTGGAAGCATGATTTTACATTGCTCTGTCTTTTAAAGAATTTTTTATTAATAAAACAAGACTGGATTATCAGGGCATAATTATGTCATTCTGGTTATGTTTTGTTCTTGTCATGCACTTCAAATGGATAATTCTTAATACAAATAAGTGTTATTTTATTGAATGCTATTATTTATCACCCTTTCCTTCACTAAACATATTAAAAAGAGAAGCACATACTGTGAAAGTATCTGTAAAAGTGCCTTGACGAGCTCATTCAGCAGATCACAACAACAACCTTGAAAGGACTCTTTTCATATAACTGTTGTAGATACAAGACTTTTTGTGGCGATGATTTTGAAGTTTATGCATTTGAATAAGTAATAAAATCATATTCAAGGCTTCCCAAAACGTTGAAGTGTTCCTATGATTTTGAAATGCAACAGGTAACAGTAAAAATTATGAGAAATTATCTTTTAACCCAGCTTTATGCTATTATCCAGAAATACTCAATATTGTTCCTATATCCAGATGCACAGGAAAGATCATTTTGGTTTGAGGTCCAACTAATACAATGGCTATGTCCATTTTGATTAATATCATCAAACTATCTATGAATAGCCATGCACCATTACACATGTACTTTAAATAAAGCACTTTAAAGAAGCAACTAATCTGTTTCTTCCCATTGACAAAAATGGAAGTCCAGCTAGATGGTTCCAATATAAAATGACTACATTCACTCAGATGAATGTCATTTCAGCTGTTCAGACGTGGATTCTTGATGCCACATGACATGTTGTAGGTCAGGATCCTGGGATCTGACACACCAGCTTCTGTAGCCTGACAACCTTCTTTTCAAAAAATAGTAGCTGGCATTCATTCACCTTGTTCAAACAGAAAAAATAAAGGCATGTAGCAAATCCATGTGTATATTATTAATCTTTTGCAAGTCCATGTAAATGCTGTTTATATGTCACAAAAAAAAAAAGAAGACCTCTACCACCTTTGGCTCATGGTGCTTCAACTAATTGCTCTGTTAGCAGACTGCTACTGACCTCAAAGACTGATGATTATGCAGCTACTGATGGAGAGTCTCAGCAGAAGGAAGGAAGATCGTGGGAGTATAGGCAATTAACAAATGTTTTCACAGTCACCAAAGAGGGTGAGAGCACTATCTGAAGTTTACACTGCATTATATTACATTGCATTGATGTTTAAATGAATGCCACCCGTGCTGTTTATACAGTGCTTTTGTGGATTATTTTTCTGGAATTGTTGGGTTTTGGTTTGGTTTTTTTGTTTTGGTTTTTTTTTTCTGCAGCTAGTAAAATGTTAATTCTCGCTGTAGTTTGGCAAAATCACAGGCTGATGTGATAAAAGCTGCTTTTCAACTGCCTGATAACATTTGATAACTTAAAATTTTACAGCATATTTGCATTTTTTTAAACTGATCAGCTGTGATTTGGCAACAGGTAAAGCAGGAAAAAAACACAGTAAATCTAAGAAGTCCATGTGCCCAAAATGTAATATACCTAAAAGCAAAAATTATTTGGAAAAGAAAATCTAAAAAAGACTTTAAATACCTAGGAAAGACCTTAGACCTTGTCTGATTACACTGAATATTTAACTAAGCACAGACAACTCCTGATCTGAAAGGTTAATATAAATTTCAAAATTTGAGAAGAGCCAAAGCACAGATTCAGGAAGCTGACAATAAGATTCCTTTTACAAAGATGGGACAACACCTGGATGTGTTTACCTTATCAACATATGTAAAGATATGTTTACAGACCTTATGTTTACACCTTGTAAACATAAGACTACACCAAACAAGTGCATCAGCTTTTCTCCCCTGAGCATCTCTTGACTGGAAACCCAGAGAAGGTGTACCTGCTGTTGCTCACACTATCAAACTGAAACCAAATACTCAATCAAGTCTCCATTTCAATAACTGATTTCTAACATATCATAGCATTATATAGTAACCTGTATTCCAGCTGTATGATATGCATGTTTATTTTGCACTTCAGAAAACTACAGCTATCTTTGTCCTCAATCATAGAATCACAGAATGACAGAATATGCTGAATTGGAAGGAGCTCACAAGGACTATTGAATTCAGCTCCTGGCCCTGCACAAGACCAGTCCTCTTGCTCTGAAGGACAACTGCCAAAATTTCAATGTTTGTGTCTCAAGCATTTTCTTAATTCAGACTCCACTGAAGTGGAAGCAAACTGTGACTATAGAATGATAAGAGGTGACAGGAATAAAGCAAAAACCAGGATACAAATAGAGATTTTATTGGTTTTTCTTAATAGAAAAGCAAGAGCTATAATGGCAATGCTACCATTTATTCTCTCTACCACGTTTTCCTCTCTCATCTGACTGAAATAACTTTTAGGTTCCTGGAGAAAAACCAAATGATAATAGGAACATTTCAGTGAGAGAGACTGTGGAAAAATACTGAAAGATAAAACTCAGCAAAGAGAAGTGCCATGTTGGCAATAGTTCACCAGAAACAAACTGTAAACCTCAGGGGCAGGGACTTTGAGGGAACTTGATGTACTGCCCTGGGAGAGGCAGGAAACAAAGAATGGAGTGGCACTGAGGGGTTGTGTCATGTTCTGTTTAAATCAATGCAGGTAATGGGAATTAAGCCAAAGGAATGACCTAAACAACAACCTAAAGCTGAGCCATGTTTCATCAACTTGAAAATACCTTCAAATTTTTATGCCACAGATATGTTAATGAAATAAAAACCTGCACATGCTTTACATGTAATTACTAAAGTCACTCAAACTCCACCTAATGATGACATTTTCTCCTCACTCTTAAAGAAAACAATATAAATATAATTCAAGGGGAAAAGAAGGTCAGAGAGTCTACTTCTTGTACTGGAGGTCAAAAGGATGTACCCGTCTCCTCCCCTACAAGAATGCCTTTTGTATAAGCTTTATTCTGCAGTAATATTATTGCTTATGATTTCTGATATCAGTGGATTTACCAGTGGCAATTTTTGAACCAAATCCTGTGACACTAATCAAGAAATTGCAGTATTTGTGAATCTGAAATCTTAATGAATGTGCCCAGGCTTATAGTGGAACTCATGCTATTTGTGCATCTGGGACTGCAAATGTGCCCAGACTTATTGTGTCAACACCACCCTATTTTTTTATTTGTGATCATGAGAGTTCTAATGAGACCAGACTTGGAGTGCCAAATTGGTTACCCTGCAATATTATCTGTGATGTTTTCCTGGGCTCTTGGACAGACAGAAAATACACCACGTAAGAAGGGGAAGACTCAGCTGTCCCTCGTCTGGCTGTGTTAACCAAGTTAACCAGTTAACCAAGAAAAAAACAGGGACTCCCTTTCCTAAATTTTTACAAGACAGAGGTGCAGGCAGTGGTAACAGTGTGGTTCAACAAATGGCTTTTTCTCCAAATGAGAAATAATGTGTTCAGCAAGTTCCTATCCAGTTAAAATTGTTTTGCTAGAACAATTGCAGATATGCTCATTTTTCAGAAGATTTTTGTATGTTACGAAAATTTCCTATACTACCAATTCTGTTTGTACACAATTACATTTGCTGTTGAAATATCTTCAATGATAAAGCTATTAAAATAAAGCTTTCTTTTTCTCATCACCAGAGATACCTTCAGGACTCCAATTCATCAAAAGCAGAGCAGAACATGAGACCTTGTAGCCTCAGCAAGCAGAGAAGAGTTGGGAAAAAAGTAGAGAAAAAATTGACCATGAGAAAAGAGTTTCAGGATAAATTTGCATTTTGAAAAAAAAAAAAGTCATTTTTTTGGGAAAATGGACCTTATTTTCTTAAATATATGCAGTTCATATGCAGCATCCTTAGGAGAAATGTGTGAGAAAATGAGACAATTAAAAAAAATCTTCTGCTGTGTCCTATGACAAAAACTATTGAACACGAAATGCAGAGATTCATAAGCTGGTTTTGAGACAGTATTTTAAAGTAAAGGACTGTAGGGTTTATTTCCATTGCTGTCAGGTTACAAAGCTGATTTCAAGGAACATGCTTTTTATTGCCAGTTTTGAAACAATAGAAGTCTCTATGGTTAATGAAAGTGTCTAAATAATGTGGCTCAGGATCAATTTACTGTACAAAATCAAAGGCAGAACAATCAGTTAATACTGAATGTTAAGGGAGCTATGATTCTAACGGTTCTCCAAAAAAGTAAAAATGCAAATTCAAGGAATAATTGGTTATTTCTTTCCAATTAGTCTTGACCTTGTAATCTTATGTTAAATCATAGCTGTGCAGCAAGGCCCTTTTCACTCTCCTTTTCTTGGAAAGGAAAGATTAAGGCAATAGAGATTTGTGCAAAAGTCCTTCCTTTAGGATCATCTTTGGCTCCAATCACAGAATCACAGGATGATTGAGATGGGCTTGTATTTCTGGGGATCATCTGATCTTAACTACCCTGCTCAAGAAGAGTCTCCTAGAGCCAGTTGCTCCAGATCGAGTCCAGACAGCTTTTGAATATCCTCAAGAATGGAGACAACAACCCTGGGCAACTTATGTCAGTGTTCTGTCACCCAAACAATGCAAAAATGTTTCCTGATATTCAAAAAGAGCCTCATGTGTTTCATTTTCTGTTTATTGTCTTTTTTAAGCTTCTTTAAAAATTTAAATACAATACCTTGGGATGGGATCAAAGGAAGAAAAATTCCTCAAAATTACAGTAACTCACAAGACTGTTTTCAAACAATTATGATTTTTTTTTTAATAGAATATTTCTGCCTTTGCTGCCATCTTTTAAGGTTTTTGGTTCCATATTATCTACTGAAATAACATTCTGAACCCTGCCAGACTGGAAAATCTTTGCAGGAATTTATATTTTATATTGAGATGGCATCAAAGGACATTGAAGTCCAAGCATTTTCCAAGCATATTTCCCTGATGCTCAATGAGACAAATAGGTTTCATATGTCCCTAATGTCACTCCAGTGACGTCTGTAGAGTTACAGAAAAGATCAGTTTAATCTACTTAATATTATTGTTGAAAATAAAACAGTAATGAACCAAAAAAGATTTACCTTAGCAACTCAAAAACTCTATGCAAAGTAGACATTTAAAAACAATAATAAATGTTTATTAAAAAACAATAATAAATAATAAATGAAATAAATGCATATCTGATAAATCTGAACTTTTGCTAAAATCTTTAACATTTATGTCAAGAGTACTAGAGCACTGGAGGAAGACAAGGACTGGTAAAACCAGATGTAGATGGCTTTTCTGGGATTTGAGATGAATTGTAAATCAAATCTGAAGCATTCTCTCTAAGGTGGCTAATTTTGCAGCTGTGCTTGGATTTGGCCACTGAAGTAACATTAAAAATTATTTATGTGAGTTCCTTGAGCCCACCATTTTGAGAGTATATATTTTCAAGAGAATAGTTGTAACATCATATTTTATTCCCATGATTACCTGAGGTAAAAGCTGATGGGAAGCTCCTAATAAATATATGTTTTATAATAATATCATGCATCCTTTCAGCTGACTCCACAAGTTAGGCAATATTGCTTTCAGGGATTATAGATATCAGTAAAAATACCAGAGCTCTCTATTTAAATTAAGGAGATTTTTTTTCCTAGAGCTTTCAGTGAAAAATAGCAAGCTCTCAAATGAGCAAGGAGGCAGAGAAGAGAAAGGAGTTTAAGAAGTAAAATGGGCAATTAATCTTTTTTTTTTAAAGCTTCATTGAATTGCACAGCTCGTGTCATGGCACCTCACTTGCAAATACTTATCGATCCTACAGTAAATACCCACAAAACAGGAGCAAGTTTTCAAAATTATTTACATATATATTGAAATGTATGTGCAAATTTACACTGATTATTTTAATGCAAATTATCTTTATTTGTTTGAAAAAATGCAGAATATTCTTGGGTTCCAGTGCAGTTCGAATAGTGACAAACAGGAAGGATAAAAATCTCCTTTTTAGGTCTTCTCTAGAAAAGTATAATTCTCAGCTCTTGGAGACAACCACAAAACACAGCACAAACAAAAGTAAAGTGAAAATATTACAAACATTTAAAAATAGTCTCTTGCTTGTGAATTTTTCATCAGATTAGGAGCTCTGGTCATTCACTGTCCCTAAAGCACTTAGCCTTAAGTATCCAAAACCTTTGTCATAGATTACATGCACATGACAGGCAGTCAAAATCCTGCCCTCAGATAAATGAGCACATTTTATCTGGCAGAGGCTGGGACTGGAGGCTCCATGGAGTTCCTGTGCTTGCTATTGCTGCAGTGCCATGAGTGACACAGATACCATAACAGGAAAGGGCTTATGTCTTTTTTTCAATTGCATTAGAAGAATCTGATCTCATTTTAGGTCCCTCAGTAAACCTGCTGAATTGTAGACACATTTTACCCACAGCGAAACCCTTCCTCCTTTATCTTTTTTTCTGAATAAGGTGGAAATAAACACTTATCTATTCTCATCCTTTTCCCCTACCCCCTTGCAAAATAGGATAGAAATATTAACTGTATTCTTCAAGCAGGGTAGCTGAGCTCCCCAGAGCACATCACAGAGGTTGATCAGTGGCAGTGGCAGGAGCAGAGCTGAGCCTTGCAGAGCTTGGTGAGCAGTGCTCTGCAGTTTCCTTGCACAGTATACCAGACAGTCTCCAGCAGCCTAGACCACATCATGCTTGCAATCACACATAATGTTTTCAACACCTACTCCTCCATCAGAGTTGTAAATACCTTATCTCTTTTTAATTCTCTCTCAGCATTTGGCACAACCAGAAAATAGCAAGCAAGAAAACACTTGTTTTTCTCCTGAAAAAGGTAACTTGCTTTTCAGACAACTTTTTTCAAACTTCCAGATTACAAGACTTGTTTCATCTGTGTTTTATATTACCACCTTCAATGGAATGAAACAATATTTACTTCATTTCTGCTTCTATTCCTCTTCTCTCTCTGAGTATTTTCCTGTGCTTTTTTTGACTAAGGAGGCAGAAAGTGTTGCAGACACTTTGGAAGTCAAAAGTAAGAGAAAATACTTACATCTGAAAACACACAAGAATTTCATCAAATCCTACACAGAGAACGAATGAAAAGACAGAACTTTCCAAGAAGGTTAGTGACAGTTTTTCCAAATCTAGAAAGTGCAGTGTCATTTTCAGGAGCCATGTAAACAAATATTCCAAGATCCCTCTAGACGAACCTCATTAAGTCCTTTGCTACCCTCATCACCCCATTCTGCTGAATGTTCTCATTCTGTGGGGTCAGTGGGAACACACACCAGAGGACCATTCTGCAGAGGGACCAGAGAGGAATGGGAGATACATTCCTTACAGTCTCTTTGAAGAATAGTGCATAATGAGGAGTCCCTCCTTGAGGAAGGAATAGAAAACTCGCCCTTCAAAAGAAACTGCTGTGCCACACTGCAGGATTGTGTTAGCCACGGAAGGAGTGATCTTACATGTCAGCAAGAGCTAAAAATTTGTTTGTCATCTATAGGGATCAGTCCTATGGAGGCATGGCCTCATTCCATCACATATATGTGATCAGATGTTGTAGATAATGCTGGTAAGCATCAGAGTCTGGCCTATTTTATGTCCTGGTAATGCTTTTGTCTCCAGGGAGCTCAAAGAATTAAATGAGTAGGCACTCCACAGCCAGAATCCTTACATGACCTTTGATTTTGAATTTGAACATTAAATTCATGAGGCTGGGTTCACAGCTATAAGAAGCTGTAGTTTCCATGCAGATAGATCTTCGTCAAAGAAATTTTTATTCATGGTGTGTAATTGGATATTTTATTTTTCTGGGAAAACTAAAATCTTTAATTTATAAAAAGGCTCTGCAGAACTTTCCCTCTTTCCCAACTTTCCCAAGCAAGTACACTGACAGACAGACAAACTGCATCGATTCCTTAAGATGATCTGGGTAGGGCCTTTACCTGGCTTGAAATGTGATATAAATTTTAGGTTTCTTACTGCAATCCTATCAACATACTTTTATAAGAAAGGAGTTGGACTTTGCTAAGCAAATGCGAGGAAACAGTTTCTTTGGGTGATGCTGCTCTGTCTGCTTTGAGTAAGAAACATGTCAATGCATTTAATAGCCCTGTCTCTTGATACACACACATAAATCTCAGGTTTTCTGTAAAGAAAGACCATTATTTTTTCACTCTGGTTGACACTGGGCCATTTAGAAGAAGTTGGCTGCAAAAGAGACTAAGAACTGTGTCTGGTCAGGAGGTGAAAAGTTTCAGACTCAAAGAAGAAAATTATTTCTTTCCTGTAAAATACATAATACATGTCCCACAGAAGTTTGTGATGTCAATAACATATTTTACTGGCTACCCATTAAATCAGGCTTAGTCTGTTTTAAGTTAACTATTTTTAGTTAAAAGTGTGTATGCAATTGAAGAGTGATATAAAGCATTTGTGCAAACAGAAATCTGCTGTATAATTCACTCACTGTGCAGCTTCAATAAAAAGTGGCCTAAACAGTTTAAAACAGGGAAAGACTGGCTCATGGATTTTACAGGTACTAGAGTTCTCAAAGGAAGCATTAAGGTTCAGGGCATCAAGGCATTTCAAAAGGAAGTGCCTTATGGAAAATGAATAGCATGGCACCAATAATGATCTGCATAAAGAATCTTTGGTGCAGCTTTACACAGTCTCCTCAGTCTCTCAGTGTGTAAAAAGGAGTTCACTTGGTGCTTCAGAGAGTCTTAAAAGAAGCACTGAGTTGAAGAAACCCAAAATAAAAATGTCGATGGCATGGCACAGCAATTTATTTACATTACTGATATTGCTGCTCTCATCTTTGTGAGAGCTCAGGAAAGGTACTCTGGATGAAGCATAGGTTCACAATTTCCCATTTGGGGTTGTAATGATTTTTTAATGATAGTTTGAAATTCGGCTGCACAGTCAAAGGTGATACCTGCTACCAAAACAAATGAGAACACTGGTGATTCTGCTGCCGGGGTGCCTGCCTTTAGTGGTGATAAGTGGTAGAAATTACCTGTGCTGTGCTGTGATGACAAGGCACTGTATAATCCCTGAATTATTTTGTTATCCATGCAGAGGTAGCCTGCTGTCTTTCATCCAGCATTGATCTCTGTGATGCTAAAGAATGAACCTGCTGAAAACAAAATGCAGTGCCTCAAAAAATACACCTTGGGTAAATAATGAAAGTCCAGATTTTGCAACACAAAACTGCTTCAAGGTCTGGAAGAGGGAGGCTGTAGGACAGAAATGTTTGGTCATTATAGACATAGGAAGAGGATGAATTTTGACAGCGGCTAGCAAAGATGTTTTTTGTGATACCTTTTTTTTCTTTCTTTTATGTATAAGGTCAAAGGGCTAAATGTCACCCTGTTTCTGTGTAGTTTGAACAGTGAAAGGCAAAAAAAAAAAAAGTCTTTTTGTGGCTTCCCTAATAATAACAAAGCAAGTTTTGAGGATTCTTGGCAACCGATCCTCAAATCAGTTTTCTGGTATGTTTAGACTTCACAGTAGACTCTCTGTAAAGTCTGTTTCAAAATAAACCTTTTAATTCTTTTAAATGGGGAATGCACACTACGGTCTTAAGCAAGGCATTCGCTAATTAGGGAACCAAATAGAAACATTTTTCAAGAAATTTAGGAAGAGAGAAAATTATCTGAACATTGTTTCAGTGTGGGATGTCACACAGTCCAAGAAGCAAGAGAATAAGTTTTTTAAAAGGCAGATGATGCTTGTTCAGCCTCAAGATAGAAAAGAGCAGTACATGTAGATTTAATGATAGATGAATATGTATCATAAATATTTTCCTTTCTTATATATAATATATTGAAATATTTTTCCCTTATATGTTTTAAGTGATAAAACTGACTCTAAATATTCTTACACATAAGCTCTCATACCACACTTCTAGGCACTGCAAAATCATTTTCTAACAGCAAATTCCTTGAATGTCTCTCACCATACAGGTAGTTGGGCTTCCAAGAATATACAGAATGGTCTACCACTAAATTGCAGATGTTTCATTGCAAATAGAGTCATAAATTGTCAGTTATAGAAAGATACATTTTTTTGGCAAGGAAGTTGCCAAGTGTCTTTGGCAAGGAGTGTGGTAGTAAGCAGGAAGGAGCTGGGACACTGCACTAAAGATGCACTGAGTGTCCCTCTGAACTCCCATATTCTGGGAAAAGGTGGGTGTCTTTTATCTTTTTTACACACCTGGACATCTTACAGGACACTGATTTGGGTGGTGAGACTTCAAGTCAGTATCCAGTAAGAATTTTGGTCACTTGTCTTTTGGAAGACCACCACTACGAAGCTATTGGTTATTCTGTGCTTTGAGCTGTGGGATGCTCTCTCTCATTTTGGCCAGAATATTCCATTATGAGGTAAAATCCTAGTCATTGGAAGGGGCATATTCTTGCAAACATATCAGATAGTGACTGAAAACTAGCAGCATTTACCCCAAAAATGCCTTGGTTAATCTGATCACTTCTCATGGAGGATTTTAACCTCATTTTCTGTCAGTGTCTTGGCTATTCCTTAGAAGAGAGTCACACCATGAATTTGGTTAGAATCTATGTTTTCCACACTGATGTAAATAAACTATAGCAATGATGGCATTATTATCCTGCCCTCAAATCAAACTGTGTTATGTTCAATAGAGAAGCAGACTGTTCCTTCCACTATGTGTAATATGAAAATTTCACCTGGCCTTCTAAGATGATGAAATTTGTCATAAATTTAGAGGAAGTCAAGATAACACAGGCAGGATTGCTAGTGCTCAGAGAGAACCGAAAGCTAACCACAGCAACACAGTGGAGGTTCAAAACCAGAAATAACTCCCAGAGCCAGAGAAGAGCAAGGGGCCAGTGAAAGTCATCCAAAGGTGAGAAGTAACCACAGCAGAATGAACCAAAGCCGAGCTCTCTGGAGCAGCCAGCACTTCTATCACAAAAGGTAATAATAATAAAAATATATAAGAATAATTAAAACATGCTAACTAGATCAATATCATAGTTCCATGAATCAACTCCCCATCTTATTCTCCTACACCAAACCTACTCAGAATCATCTCAGTGCCTTCTCCCCAGTCATGACACATTACTAAACAGTCACATAATCAAAGGAGTGCTGGCTCAGCCATGGACCTGGTAAACCTTGCAGAGGACACTTAAATCAAATGATACATTTCCCAGCCTGTGCTTCTGCATCCCAAAGTCATTGAATGCGTTATCAAAGAGGCTCAGGCTCCAATTCCACTTAATTTTTTTTTTTTTGTATTGATGGACTTCCAGCTCAGGCACCTATGTTTCATTCGGGTAGGCAGCATAATATTAGAAAATGGAATCTCCTCTTCTATGTCCCCCATTTTACAGGTAAACCCCTCAACCTTTCCAAAAAATAAAGATAAATCAGACAGAGATCCCTGAACAGCCAAAAATTTCAGCTGCCTAGGTCAGGATCTTACTGATTTCCACAGGTATTACAATGAGGTATTTGAGTAGTTTAAATCAATAGAATCATTTTTGTCACTATAAGTTCATAAATCCCTACTAAACTACCTAAAATGCATGACTGCTGAACAAAATCTCAGCAGCTGTTCCACTTGTGTCTGTTGCAATAGACTGTATTGCTCACAGTATTCATGTTGTACTCCAGAGATAATTTTGCATCAGCCTTCCTTTTCACTAAATAAACTCACTGGTTCAGATGGCTAAGTTCAGCATCCGTGTTTGGTGTCCTTGGAAGGAAGGACCTACTGTCATAGAGAGAGAAAAATCATTGCCTCCTCTTTCCACAGATCAATAAAAATTCTAAATGAAAAACTCTAACTAAGGCTCTTCCATAAGTGCTTGCTGATTTATTTCATTTAAGGGAGAAAAAAAGAGAAGATTTGAATTTTCTTTCATGTGCTAATTACAAGTTGCTTTAAATTTGTACATTTCACCAGGCAAATATAGATTGTGCAGACGTGTGTCAAGAAGCTAAGGGCAGATAAACTTTGTTTCTCCATCTCATTTTTCCTAAGCAGGATTTAGAGATTTTTCATCCTTCTAATTACTTACACAGAAAAGTATTAATTTCTGTACATTAGTGGAAGCTTTCTTTTCTGTTTGGATATATTCAAATAAAATTTGGAGTTGCTTATATTGAAGTAGTTTTACAAATTGCATTTGCTTTTTACTTGGTAGCAAATGCACACTAACTTCTTCCCATCTTGTAGCTGTTCTTTACAGACCTCATAACTTTCCTCCTTGGAGCAATCTTAAAATTTTCTAAAAATATTTTCCCTGCAGTTAACAATATTTCACTGAGATTTTTACTTTGACCTTGAAGGAGCTATATTTTAAAATATAAAAAAATATAATGAATAAATATGCAATTTATCTCATACCTTCTGTATGATAGAACATCCAGTAAATTTTCCACTGTATAAAAATAACCCCTTAACTATTAAGTCTGGTTTTCATCTTAAGGTAAATCAAAATGCTCCATATTTAGAAGAACTGAATATAACTGCTTATAAGCCTTCTCTCCAATTCTGGAAAAAACATGACATGCATGAGGGTTTAACCAGGTGCCAAAAGCGAAGTTTTGTGTTTGTCTGCTTGTGTGCAGCTGGTGAGAAAAGATTAATAATGATCATAGTGATTACAGTCTTTGGTATTTTGGGGATTCTCGCCTCCCTCTCAGATTTAGAATAGGTAATAAATGAAGTACACAGCTGCACCCTGCAATTTAGATGTCTTCTGCCTGCATTTCTGTTATCTGATTATTAAAGGCAGTTGTCTCTAACTCCTGCAGAAGTCTATATGAAATTTAGGTGTTCAGAAAATATTTTCTATATCACATTCCTTTTTTTGTGTTTTTTCCACACTGGACACTTACACTATTGTAATTGTATTTGTTTGCAATTATGAATTAGTCTAGATTATCACTTAATTAGACAAATTATATAGGGCAGGATCAAACTGATCTTCTAAAATTGTCTGCAATTTTACAGCTGTTACAGATGGGGCTCTGAGTCCTGTGATGGCTGAAAATGTGAGATGAAAAAAGTGAGCTCAGACACCTTCAGGTAAATGAGAAAATGAAGCCTATCTGCCATGCCCATTAAAGCATTATCCAGTAAATAAAAAATGGATGCAACTTCCTCGTGTAGAGCAATTTTGAGTTATTTCCTAAATAGAAAATTCTGGAAAAACTGTGTTGAACCAAATTATTTACCAAGCGTCATGTGAAAATTGTTCCAGGATAACATAAGAGAGGAGAAATAACTCTGGGTTTTTTCCTCAAATTTCCTGTAACTGAAAATTAAATCAGTAGATCTGAGTTTCAGAGACCTGACATCTCAGTGTTGCCCACACCTTGTATTAGGCAAAACAATGGTCATCTGAGGGCTGACTGCTCTCCACTAAACTGACTCCTGCAGATATGGGTTGACGTAACTGATTCATCTTCAGTCTCTCTTCTCTGGTAGTTCAAAACATTTTAGTCTTCCTCTATATGAACAAACCATACTCACACATATATAGAAGCAGGCGGCAAAGTAAGGTTCTTGAGTCCTTTTTAACACTTCAATTAAAAAGATAATGACTTGTTCTCTTACTTCTGATGCCTGGTTTTTAGTTTTGCTTTTGTTTTTTTGGGTTTTTTTCCAAATCAATTTATTTCAGCTATATCAAATGTAAGGAAATCTGTAACCTGACTTTCTAAGTAGTAATCTCTGGAGATATATTGCCTGAGTATTTTCTACACAAAATATATTTTGTACATATTTTTACATATTTGCTCTCTGGTCCAGAAGCAGTGTACAGCTAGTCCTGCCTTCCAGAACGCTTTCCCACTCTCACAAAAACCCAGAAGCCCAGGTTTCAGAAGCCACTAGACCCCAAACTTTGCCCCATACTACTGGTGCAAAGAGAAGACAGATTCTGCTGCCTTATTTCCCTTCTACTAGCAGCAGAAAGCCAAGTATTTAGAACCTTAGTGATTAAAACTTAACAGTGAACCTTCTTACCACTCTGTGACAGCAGCAGATCAGCATCATCATCTTCTTCAAAAGCTTGGTGTCAGAATGCACCACCTCAGGAGAGATGTTCAGTAACTATCTGCACATCATTTTCTTGATTCAGCTAGGTCTGACACTGATTACTGAAAGGGGCATGCATCACTTATGCTTAGAGGTAACTGCTGTGTGCCTGTTGCCACAATGGATAAATCTGCTGTTTCACCGTTAATTTGGATACGATGAAAGAAAAAACACTTTGAACAGTCTTAAATACTTCAGCTTACGTTCTAATAAAACTCAATAACAGGCTTTAGTATCAAGAATATTACTTTTCTTGTTGTATCATCCCCCATTTCTTTGGAAAAAAACCCTAAATTAAGTTTAAAGATTAGTAAATCTCAGTGTTCTACAGTTTTGGTGATTCCTATCAAAATTAATGTAATGTATCAAAATAAATAATGTCTTTTTCTCCTGAGGGGTGTACTATAAAGCTGTTGTACAGGTTCAATTCCATCACCCTTTATTTAACTTGTAAGACCCCATTTGCCACTCAGATTGCAACCTTTCAAGGGATCAGAGACCCTTGGAGTTAGTACTTGATAACCCTTTCTAAGGCCTGTAGAGTTGACACATGTTGTATCTTCAGCTCTGAAAGAAATGTTCTCTCTCTGCTAAAAGACTGTGCTGGCTGGTTGGATCAGCCAAAATAAAGTGTCCTGTAATAGCTTACATGAAATATAATTTGCTCATTTATTCATACAGACAGAAGTTCCAGACAATGAAGGATAATTAATTTTCAGAAGATTAAACATTAATTAAATTGATGCTTTTATTGTATATGTGAACATACTCTTTTACTAAAATGGAAATTAATGAGTGAGCAATATATGTATTTTCAAGAAGGAATTCATAAAAGCCTGTTTTTCTATCGAGATATGTTAAACAAAATGATTAAGAGCCTATAGGCTGTGGAAACAGGTGAAAAGGATTGACAACATGCCAATACAGAGAGAAAAAATGCAAGTTTCAAGTTTACTGGTAGCTGTTTTTTCATCTCAAGTATTTTTGGAAAGTACTCTGATATTCATAAATATCAAAGCTTTCCTTGAAGTGATTAAAACTTTTCAATATAATTTGCAGCTTTTCTACTTCCTTCATTCTGTAAAAGCGGTAATACCCTTAAGCATTTATTTGTGCATTCAGACATTTATATTATTTAAAATCATGTGCCATCCCCCTCGTGTATCTCATGGAAATGTTGAGTATTACAACTGTACAAAACTGTGAAATAATATGACACATTTACTCATCTACTGTTGGAAACACTACTCTGAACAGATGAAACTTAGGACTGCATAATATATATCCACAATCAAAAGAAAAATAATTCCGCTAACTTATCTGTAGATCCATGGAAAGCAATAAATCTTTCAGAGATTTTTTAGGTACTGTAGGATACAGTAAGAGGATACACTAAGGAGAAGAGTTTCCTAATAAACAGTACTGCAGAATTGGCAAATGCAACTAAAAAAGTAATAAATGGCGCATGAAGAAAAAGAAAGATGATAGAGCTCAAATCTATTAGTTACAGAGAAAATCCAGCATAGTTAAAGCCAGAGAATCATATTCCCTCCACAGTGTTTCCAGTGGGATATTTTTTCTGATTAATGATCTATTATGAAAGGCATAAGCTGTGAATAAATTTCCTCTCATAAACATACAGGCCTTATTTATCAGTGCATTTTATCAGGTTTTCTCCATTTTAATTCCACTCGTTTCAGTGGAGTCGCAGTGATGTACGAGGGCTAATCACAGTAGGATAGCAGTAAGTACAGGCTTTCTCCTAAATTAGAACATGGTGAATTATTTCTCCTTTCCCGAAACAGAATAAATTTTGAGTGTCCCTTTTTTGTTTTGTCTTATTTGATCAACTACTTGCATAGATAGAAATGTGTGGGTGGGGAGAAGATGGATCTGAGTGGGAAAAGGATTATTATTCTTTTATTTCCATTGAATCCAATCTATATTTTCATAATAACAGAAGATTAGAGGCTGGAAGGCAACTCTGGTCATCACCTGGTCCAGCTTCACCTGTTCAAGCAGTTTCACCTAGAGCTGGTCATTCAGGGCCATGTCCAGACAGAGTTTGAATATCTCCAATGATGGAGACTCCAGAACCTCCCTGAATAATCTCTTCTAAGTCACACTCAAAGATATTAACAAATATCACACTGAACGTGTGGGGAACTATATTAAGCATCTCTGATGTTTCTGATTGAGTTTTGGCTGTAGGAGGACAACAAGATAAAAAAAAAAGGGAGGCTAATTAATATTAAATTCATAATTTACAACTCTTTAGACACAAAATTCCTCAATTTTAGTTTTCCAGTGAGAAAGGACAGATAAAACAGGTAAAGGTCCTAATGAATTGTCATTTCCATCCTGTCAAAGTGACTCAAATTAGATATTTCATCAATTTTTTTTCCCAAACTGAAAGAATCCTAGTAAGAGTCAGAATAATGCATGAGATGATGTGAAATAGAAAATAACATCTCAATCAACTCTTTGTTTTAATTTTAAGGTTGAAAAAAACTAGTTACGTATCATTGAGGTGAAAACAAAAGAAAATAATTTCTACTGTAAATTTGAAAACAAATTGTGATTTTTCTAAGAATTATCATTCTCTAAGATTGCGAAATGTCTTTAATAATCTTTTTTAAAATGTAAAAAATATACAATTTTTTTGTAATGTCATTCTCATTCATCTCTTTTTTTCTTCCTTCTTTCTTTTGTTTTTTCTCATAAAGAGAGTAGTAACTGAACAGACAAGATCCTGAAAATGACAAACTCTTTTCTCTTCAACACACTGTAAAGGTTAGGAAAACCCTATAATTATGCACAGTAAAAAAAAAAAAATTTTGTTTTCCATTTAAAAGTCTATCCAATTTCTTCAGGAGCATTCAATTTCTTCTTTCTAGCTAAGCTATTAGGCAAATCTAATCAAATCACACTAATTTCTGTTGTCAGGGCACTACCTGCAACTGTGTAATGGTTGATTCCAACTCCCCAGGTTACTTGACTGCTCTTAAATTTGACACAAGTCTAGATCAAGATTCACATTTAAAGGAGGCCATTACTGAGCCCTTGAGAAATAAATTCTTCCAGTTACAAACTCAGCTTGCCTATTTATCTGTTAAAATAGCTGGCACTGAGCTATTCTGCTGGATGATCACCTCCAGACTATATAATTTAGGACAACATGACTATTGGCCTGCAAGACTCCTGCATGTTTTGGAGGGGGCAGGACACCTTCCCTCCTGCATGTGGCCTGCTAGGTGTGTTTTACAGGTGAATGGTCAGATTTGAGATTCCCAGAAAGGAGTGATCCTTGTTATCCCTCTGCCCGTGGCAGCAGGTGTTAAGGGTATCTTTTTTTACATCAACTCACACAGTGTACAATCCCCTCTTTATGTCCACACCAGTATTCCAACTTTTTTTTTTTTTTCTGGCTACTTGAATGGAACTTTTATATTTATGTTCTTATTTCCTGAATGACATGCTATTATTATCAAGAACAGTGACAAGTATTTTTAGTGCCTGGAAAAGGCAAGGACATGCTGAGGGCCCTTCCCAGCTTTGGAGCTAGACTGTTGTTGAATTAAGCAATTGTAGCCTGCAGCAGATGCCATTCTACAGAAGAATCTTTTTGCCATTTGTGAGGGACAGGAGCTCAGTTCACCCTTTCTTCTCACTTCTGAGCCTTAAGGAGGAAAGGGTTTCATCTTCTTATGGGACCTGGGGTGCCCCAGCTCTGACACAGCCAGCAGGTTGCCTCCTCATATTTTACCAGGATTTCCATGAGGTTGGGGCCTTAGCTGGATATTTCAATGAATCCAGAAACATGTAGCACAGATAAATACAATAAACTACACAACACTGAAAATTTCCCACTCTTTAAACACTTGTAATAGTGCAGTCTAGTACCAGAGACTTCTACAAAAACAAACGAGCACACACATTTTTTTTCTTCTTTATTTAGGGATTGTATTTGGTGCCTCAAGAAACAAGATAAAAAGAAAAACAGCCTTACAGTTCTCTGAAATTAACACAATGTTAGTTTACTAATGTTTTACATTTTCTAGTAGGGAATTATAAAATGAACCTCTGATGCCACATAGACTCAAATTTAAGGTAATTGGAATAGCTGACAACATAAAATCTCATATAAACACTGGAATACAAATAATTTTAAGACTCAAGCTAAAGTACATATTCCTCAGATGCACATTCCTAATTAAGTCTTCCAAGGCTCTAAAATATCATCACCACCCTCCTTCCTCACCCTAAATAAACATTTGAAGAACAATGAGCTATTTGCAACTAATTGGCACTACAGAAGAACCAATTGCATTTTCCATTCCTTGCTACCACTTTTTAGACCACTCTATGTATTGTGGCCAACAGACACTTTAAATCTATTCAAGAGCAGCAGGTGCTCCTGACCAGTGGAGTAATACATGCATATATTCATCTCCTATGCAAGTGTGTTTTCAGTTACCCAGACCCTGTGCTTGAAATCGTTGTGGCTATGCATGATGCTCCCTAGAGATGGCTGCAAATTACTGGTGTGTGAAACTGCCAAGCTAACAGAGTTTTGTTTAATTTACTACAGCCATGAGCCAAAGCAAAGGAAAGTATTTGTGTAGGGTCCAGATTCTGCAGTCATCTTGTATGAGCCTCTCCAGTGTACACAGCAAAGAGGAAGGTCTTTCCTTCAGTAAGAGAGACAAACATACAGGTGCTGTACTGCCAGTTCATTGGTCATGACTGTTATAATCACAGAATCATCATAGCTGGAAGAGCTATTGAAAATCATCCAGTCCACTCTTTAATTTAGCACAACCATCATCACCCCCAAACCTTGCCCCCAGTGCCACATCCAGATACCTCTTGAATGTTTCCAGAGACAATATCCCACCACCTCCCTGGACACCTGCCCCAGCACCTGATCACTCTTCCAAAGAAAAATAAAATTTCTAATATCTAATCTGAGCGTCCCTTGACACAAATTGAGGCCATTTCCTCTTGTCCTTTCGCTTGAGACATGGCAGAAGATACCAATAATCTCCTTTCAGGTAGCTCTAGAGAGCAATGAAATCCCTCAGAAGCCTCTTTTTCTCCAGACTAAACAACCCCAGTTGCCTCAGCCTCTTCTTAAAGGACATGCTTTCTAGACATGTTTTTCTAGATTTAGATTTCTAGATCTTCACCAGCTTTGTTGCCCTTCTCTGGACAAAGTCCATCACCTCAGTGTCCTTTTTGTCTAGAGTCCAAAAGGGAAGATCTCATAAATAAATTTTATTTCCTATATCACTCACAGTCTCTTTTAGTCAGCTGACTAACACCTATTGCAACGATTCATTATAAATTCAGCAATGAGTGTCCAGAAGACAAACAGAATTTAGGAGAGGCTGAGGTAACAAAATCTATAAAAATTTTCATGCATTGCTGTAAATACATATGAATATTGAGTCTTACTATAATATCTGCAAAATATTCTCCACTTGATGTATAGCAGCTACTGTTTGCTGTGTGATAAATTAGTATAAACTTTTCTATATGATAGCTGCATCACTTTCTAAAAGAGGACAGAAGAGACTGGCATGTGGATCAACTGGGCAAATATTTCATGAGCAGAAACATCAAATGTTATCCAGAGTAACATTTATGACGATGATACAAGACAGGCCAACATCAGTTCCCTCACTGGAAGATTTTTAAAATACTGGCTGTTGACAGTAAGGTTTCTTATCCATATATATTAAAGTTACATATTTTCCTATAGAAAAGCATTGCCAAACATGAGGATGTTCAAAGGCTCATGTCTCTCATGTTTTACATAGCAAAGGGTTGGTACCAGAGATACATGTCTTGGGGCCATGGATTTAATGGTGACATATGATAACAAATTTCTGGTCACTGTCAAATATCAGTGTAGGGTGCAATTACTGGAAACCATTAAATATAAAACTTGCTTGCAGCTTCCCAACTAACATTCAGTCACCCACCAAACTGCAGGTAGCACATGCCTTATATTAATCTGCTGGTAAAATCATATTACTAATATCTGGTCTGACTTTTGAGATTAATTTTCTCAACACACCAAAAAAAGACATCTTTAATACTGCACACCTCCTGTGGCTGAGCCCCTGATGAGAAACTGTGCTATACTATGTCAACAAAGTTAAATAAATCATATTATGTGACAAAGTATAAAATGATGTATCAAGTCACAAGAATGGTGCAGCAGAATCACCCTATTGGTTACCATGGCTCATTTTTACATAGTTTTTAATTTGCTCATGAAACATAAGTATTTGAACTAAAAACAAAGGAAATAAAGACAAAATCCAAAATCCAGACCACCACTGAGGATAACTAAGCATTGGCACAGTCTGGCCCAAGAGTTTGTACAGTTGTCTTTAGCAGTTTTCAAGACCCTGCTGTATATGGCCTTGATGAGACCTTCTTTGATTAAGAGGTTGAACCAAAGATCTCCTGAGGTGGCCTTTTCAACCTGAAATACTTGAGGACCACATATGCAAAATTTAGGACTGTGATTGAAACACTTTCAGTGGTTCCGGAAGGAACACTATTCTACTGCTTTTGGATATTTTTTATAAATATCTAAAACATTTTTGACATGTAGGATTTCTAAAAAATGATGTTAAAAAGAAAATGGGATGAAGCAATGATTTGGCCAACTTTTTTTTTATATTTTCTAGAAAATAAGGTTGAAAATGTACTACTAAGGTCTGATTCTGATGTCAGAGAATAAAAGAAGAATCTAGACCTGCACTTCTGACTGACTGAGCATTTTTTGATGCAGGCTTCCTATGTATTTAATGCATTATTATGTATTCAGATTCAGATCAAAATATCATCAGATTTCAGAGATATTTCTTGATCCCAGGAAAGACTTAAAATTAAATCCTAGCAAAAAAACTCTGAAAAATTAATTTGTAGTTTGGAATTTTAGAAATTAAACATAGCTTATGAGGCACTGAAATTTGTTGCTACTCCAAGAAGGTAAGGAAAATGATACATTTAAATTTTAATGAACAGAAACAGTGGAATATTTTCTACTTACGGAGCAAAGACCAAAAAGGAAAAATGTTAATGGCTAATACATTGAAAGATGAGAGTGAAATAACCCTTTCTGAACTAGTAGTAACCCATTTTAAATGACCCTGTAAACACCAAAACATACACATGGAATGCAGGAGCTTTTATTTTTTCTGTTCTGAAGTCTACTTATCTAAGATGATATTGAATTAATAAATGCAGCTTTTGATATCAGCAAATTACAACAGAAACTCATTTTTATTCTATTCAGAAATCGCCTTACATTTGGCTGGGAGAATAATGAGATTTGAGCTCCCATAATAACATTTAGAAACAACTCTTCAAGTCCTTTCAGGCAGCGCTAGCAAATAGAAGTTGTTCAAGTGTGTCACAAAGCTGCCAGCATATGAGTCTGGCTCTGAGAATGCTTTCAGGAGTTGCTTGGTGTGTGTGCAGGATATTTTGAGACCTGATTCAGTTTTAAATGGAGTACCTAGAAAACTTCCCTCTGATTTCAATGAAAGATGACTGTCTTTATAAGATTCCACTTGTTGTGGATGAAAATAAACAGTCTCTGGTTTCTTGTTTGATTAAAAAAAATGTGTTTAATGTTGTTAGTCTTCAGCAAGATGAATCCTAAGGCAGAGCTCCTACTGTATTAAGCCTACGACCAGTTTCTGTGCAGACAGAATTGACATGGAGTGTTTTGGAACTGAATTCTTATCTCCCAGCTGAAGAATTTTCAAGACATAATTACAAATGTAGCCATGTAATAAATGAAGAAAGTTATGACCCAGAGCATGTGAGTGATATAAACCAGATCAAATACTAACTGCTTAATAAAATTCTATTTAGATGAAAAAATACTAAAAATATTAGATTTTTTGATTGAGGTATGGATGTGAATTCTAATGTTAAAATATTTTTAAACAGTCAAAGAAAATAATTATTTACTCTGGTGGATCATAAATATGGATAGTTCTGCTGGATGTCATTAGGTTTCTGGAATCAACTAAGCTCCTATTTGACTTTCCTTATGCACAAACTAACTTAAGCAGGTGATAATTTTAAAGTGTGTCCATAAACCCCATTGAAATCAATGGTGTTTAGGGATATGTATAATGTTAAAAGCACACTGAGTTGTATTCCTCAATACATGTTCGCTAGCAATGAAGTCTAGTCTAAGAGGATTTTAATAACTTTGGGTTTATTGATTTAATGGGAAACAACCATAATTTTTTTCTGAATATAAATAACGTGAGTTAAAAGGGTCAGAAAAGAAACGATAAATTTAAACCACCACAAAGTACTTGAAACAAAACAAAACAAAACAAACCCACAAGCCCTTTTCAAAACTGACTTGAACCCAGGAGAATCTTCCTCCTGTTTATGGAAAAAAAAATTATTTTATTAGGTAATTAAAAATCAAATTAATTATATGCAATTTATTAAAATAACAATCTAATATTTTAAGTTTTAAAATACTTTGGGAAATTTTATGCAGAATTATGAGAAAAAATAAAGTGTGTATTTTTCAATATTTCAAAAGGAACCATTTAATTACAGTAAGAGAGGATGTATATGTGCAGCTACATTGTCTCTTTCTTTTTGAACCAGTTTGTGGGTGTATTCATTCTCTTTGTAGTACTGATCTAGAGAAAATTTATGATTGCTTTTATAACTACAACACACTTATGCCAGGACAGAAAATTCTGAGAGCTGTAGCTCTCTCTTGTTCATTTTTATGCACATTTATGTTATTTTCTACAGATCAGAACAGCTGTCAAGATATGGCAGTGCAGATATGTATTGAGGAGTACTCAATATTCTACATATATCTGAAAAATGCCCCTATCTCCAATTTTAATCATCTTGATAAGATTTAGAAACCATTGACTTGATTTAGGTGACCTATGCCATATACAAAATGAAAAGGTTTCAGAATGATTCATTATGGGAAGCAAATTTGTGAAATATTACTAACTAGCAAAAACAATCAATGCATTCAGAGAAGCAAATCTTTATGATGGATGATTTTAATAGAAATAAAATATTTGTAAATTATTTTTAATCAGGATCACTTCATTGTTTTGATTTACTAGGTAGATTACCTCAACCCTTATATCAACAGAGCAGGGTAGGTAATAACATTTAATAATGGAATAGGAATTACATGCCAATGATGATTACTTCTTCAATCAATTTGGTACAGAGAAAAAGATTAATATCACTGAATCCTGAGGAAACATTCAAATACTATTTAGCTTAAATTTTGTACTCCTTGAACTAAAATAATTTGTATTTCCCAAGAGCAGTCAAGTGTTTTACAGTTTTATACATTGTACTTTTGTGGTAGACAAAGAAAAATAGATATGAAATCAAAATGACCTTTTAACAGGTTTTTTTTGCTTACCAGTATAAAATTACTACCTTAATTTCAATTTTTGTTCAGGGGTATTGTGAGTAGATAGACTTTTAAATATCACTTAGTTTGATAAAAATATGGTTTCATTTTTAATTACATTAACTTTATACTAATAGGTTACATTTTTATTCTTTGAAGTATGAAAGCAAATTACCACATCCAGTCTTAGTAGGTATTTTCAGAAGTTCAAATACATAGTAATTCTAAGGCGTCCTATTTTACACATTGTTCTGACTGAAAACTTTCTTGTTGGTGGTGTTTTCCCATTGTTGCTTACATTTCTAGGTTTCATGAATTATCAAAAACTAAGTTTTGGTTGGCTGAGTGGCACTGAACTGTCAGAGGAACAAGCAGGGAGGGAGTCCCTTGATTTAGTTCACGCATGGACAAGATACTTCTTCACATGCCATTTGACTGTTGAGTTTGTCTAGTGCAGGACTTGTGCATCTTTTTCCACTGGGCAAGGCTAAATCAGCCAAGCTGAGTTTGTTTCACAGCTCATTACCTCCTCCTCCTCCTGGCATCTGGCAGACACTGGATGGAGGACCTGTTTGTCTCAGAGGATTAAAAGCACAAGAGACAATTCAGTCCCAGCAAGCCTTGAGTTACCTCTCTTATATCTTCCTCTTGCTGTGTACACACAGAGTGACAGAAAATGCTCTTATTCTTGGCAATTATAGGATTCTTTTGCTCTTCCCATGATGCCATCCTTCTTTTTAAACATTACAGGCATTTAACTAATATATTATTGCTCTTCTGTAAAAATATTAAGCACAGCATTTTGTGGTTCAGCGAAGATGTCAGTTGTTGCTAATGCTGGGTAATGAAAAGGAGTTGATTAATCAAAACATGTGTGGTGTAATCATGAATGTGGCAACAGCTTAAAATGAGTTTAAGATAAACTGCCAGTTTGTGACAGTTAAACAGCTACGAACTATGCATGTATGAAAGCTGTGTTCCAGTTGTTCCCCCTTGTAAAGGAAATAATGAATAATATTTTCATAGACAATAAAATTTCATAACCTCTGGGACCTGAGGATGCAACTAGAAGCTTTGATCTCCAATTTAATATGGAGAGATCATCATGAACAATTTTATGCCACATTTGCTCCAGTTTGCTTTGAAACACTAATTCATAGGCTTGCATCTTGCATTAGCACCTGTGTTTTAGAACCAAGATTTCTAAAGCTGAATTTTCTTTTGGCTCTCAGTAAAGCCCATGTAAACTTAGACAAGGAGCCAGCCAGGTATTTTAATATGAAGTATCTGTGACAAGGTTTTTTTTTTTCCATCTTCAAACAGAATTGAAACTTTCAAATTACTGTGAGAAGAGAATTTGCAACATTATAATTTTTCTTCTTAATTTTCAAAGATTAAGAAAAGTGTGTTTACTATTTTAGAGGCTATTGCCCTCTCTTTATTTTAATCTGTCATCCATTACTGATGCTCTTGAATTCATTTTTTATTTAACAAGCCTATCCAAACCAGAGCAACAGTGCATCTGACTGAAGGCATAGAAATATATATTTGAAGAGTTCATAGAGACATTAAAATATGACAACTTTTTCTTTTAAGAATCGCACTGAGGTGATGAAAAGTGAATGAGCTTTAATCTAATCAATGATAGTGGCAGCTCTTTAAGTAATCTAAGCAATGCTTGGGATTTGCATAAATTTTTACTAAGAGAATTTCACATCCCTGATGATTTGTGTTTTACTCTACACAATACTTTTGTCTGATGCAGAGTTTTCCCCTGATAGCTTCCCAATACATTTTAGATCCAGACTAAAAAGATGTTGAAAGCACAAATATCTGCTGATTCAAGCATTGTGTTAATCAAGTAATAGTTTTAGCTGTACTTATCAATGATACTAATTGCAAAGCCTCATTACATAGATGTCACTACACACAGCTCTGAACACTTAGGAAGCCTGCTCAAACCAGTGGGACTATTTATTTAAAGTTATGGCCCTTTGTAAGAGAGAACTATATATATTCTGAAATAATTTTATCCTGATGTAATGGTAAGCAAGAGTTTTGGGCAAACCTTTCTCTAATAGTTGATGTGCTTCCTGGTAGGAGAGACACAGACCAAAACCAATATCATGAGCATTCTCCCTCTTGAAGTAAAATGAAAACATGCACTGAAATTCTCAACATGCAACCACATAGAAGATCATAGGGAATCAAAACTTTTCTAGCTGAAGAATTCCTGTTGGCCTCCACAAGAGGCAGAGAGGTTTTTCAGGCAGAAAAGCTATGAAAGCAACTTAAATCAGCATTTTAGAGTCCACTCAAAAAACATCGGTTAGGCTACAGATTATGGAACTATTTAAATGTGATGAAACAATTTTCCATAAAGAGTATAAAATAGAGTACCCCGAATTTAACCAGTTCTGCAATGCTGCAAGAAGCAACAGTTTCAATAGGAATAGACAAGCTACATTTTTAATTACAAAACTAATTTTATCTTAAGAGCATTTAAAGGCACCAAAATGAACAAAACCTGTTGTGTTGCCCTCACTTAAAAAACAGAAATGATGTTATGATTAAGATCTCAAACCACTAAACTCATTATTTTTACAACAAAAAAATTCTAATATCCACATTGGGACAATCCAGATCTGTTGTACACACGACCAGTAGGTTGAATGCTTTAGCATAACAAATAAGGGTTTTATAGGTAATAACACATATCTAATTATAATGAAAATATATGTGTGCCTGCCAAAGCTGACAAAAATACCAAATGCATTGTTCTTATCAGTTTTATAATAATGTGGAAATCAGCATTTTTTAAGAATAAGTATGCATATATATTTCTTTCTGACTCTGTGTCAGTCATTAAGCTCAATTTTATGACTGCTGGCTTAGTTTATATCCCTTCAGATCAGGAGCAGTTAACTAATAATTTAGATGGTACTTATAGCTTAGAATACCATCATGATCTATGAATTATGTAAGTTATTAATGAAAGAGCCCATTGCCTCAAATGGGAACAAACTAGTTAAGTCATGTTGAAAGTAGCAATATCTGTCTCACTCACTGAGAAATAAAACAGTATTTAGGAAAAAAACACAGAATACTGCCAGCAGGAATGAATACCTTTATATTTTCATTCATATCAACAGTGAATTTCTCCTGCTGTGACAGCAGCCTTTTCATGACGACATTTTTATCACAGATTTGGAGATGGATGAAGGCAGTTATGAGACAAATTGTTATCCAATACTGAAGTTAAGCCTTTGTTCCAGCTCCTTCAGAGCTTTATAAGACACTTAGCTCACTAGGTTCTTTTATACCTTTCTGTGTCTCCATTTTGTGGGATCAGAGCTTGGTAAGTAAAGTTATACAAGCCCTCAGCTGATCTGCTCAGAGATTTCATTTTCCTGAGTCCATCAAACTGAAATATCTTTTAAATTTTGTAGCAAGACATTTGGGAATCTCCCACTATCACAACAATTCTGGAAATACCAAGGTATTGGAGGATTTTTCTTAGAGGCTTTCATAGAATAGAAATTCTTTGAAATTCTACAAAAGAGAACTCAGATTTTATATTTTTTTCATTTAAATTTAGGGCTGAAGTTTCAGTGTGCTACTTCTCAGCCAAGGAGACAGTTCTGAGACCTGTCACTTTTGTATGTCCACTTGAGAGGAATAGAAAACTCATCTCTACATTTAACCTGAAAAGATAAAAGGCTTTTTCACTTGATGAGGTGCATTTGTGCATGTAGCAGAGGAATTTCTTTGGATGATTAAGAAGAAATTAGTGTCTGTACATTTGAAAAATGTGTCCCTCTCCTTCTTATTTCAGTAGGATACAAGGCAGCCTATTTCTTCCTTGCTGCCTATTGGAACACCCAAGAGGCAAAAGATGAGTTTAAAAAAAAATAGTGCACAGGGCTAATATGTCCAGAAGCCCTTAAACTTGCAATTATCAACTCATCTGTTATTCAGAGTGGGAAAAAAATAAATAGTTATAGGAATATACCTGCTGATGACAATAAAGTTACAGTGCATCAGATGTATCAGTAAGTTACAGATACTGATAATTGTTTTGAAACCTCTGTTGAAATCTGTGATGGCAAAAGTAGATAGTTCTCCATATGTGTCTCAAGCTGGAATGCTCAACAAGGCTGCAGTTTGTGGCTGACAGAACAGAAAAAAGCCAATTTGTTTCTTCTCACTTTTAATTAAGGCTCTGAAAGTTTTACACAGCAGTGAGACAGCTCCTCACATTAGCTGTGCTGCTATTCTGCAGCAAACATTCTGACAGGGATGCATTTTATTCATGTTATTTTCTTAGATTATCTTCTGCATTTGGCATCTATATTTTTAGCTAATCAGTTCTTTATTTCCACCTTTGGAAAACCACTCTAAAAAATTGCATTGAGGGAGCAAATAGAAGTACTTGGTTGGAAAACAACCTAATTGCTGCTGATTAGTAATGTTGAAAATGTAGGCTTTTTNATTATTAGTTTGGGCACATATAACTTGTCATTAACTTTCTACAACAATGTTTCCATTCTGTTTTCCTAAAGGGATGTTTCCTTTTTCATGGTATACTCAGAGAATTGAGATCAAATGGAATCCTGTGCTTGATACTTCAAAGCTTTGCCCTTCTCAATATTGAACTGTCTCTTTGGAGGACCCTGAACAAATATTTTTTATTTTCCTAGCTCCTCTTGCTAATATTCCACCTAAATTTTCATCAGCACTCTTACAGACCAGAAAAGATTTTGTGTGTGGATGGCTGGCCTAAATACACTGTATATATAAAACTAATTCTGCATATATGTATCTCCAGATTAACACACATTTCATCCACTAATTGTAAATATTGCAATAAAAAGTGTGGTGTTGCTTTTCTGCAAAATATTGTACACAGGTTATTTCTGACACTTTATTTACAAACATCCATGTAACAGTGAGGTATTTACATAAAAGCAGCATACAATTAATGAAATTAAGCATGTAAAATCACTGATTTCTTTAAAATAAGAAAGACTGTTTGATATCTGTGGTAGGTTAACCTTCACTAAAAAACACCCACCCAGGCAATCAGTCACTCCCACTTAGTGTATTCTTGAATGCAAAATAATAGGTGGGATCAATGACCAGAAAAAAATTAAACAGTTCTTCCTTACCTGTTAAAGAGAAACTCACCTAGCATATCTAATACATATGTTCACTTTTCTTTGCTACATTTAGCAAATTGTCAAGGAGTCAGACAAGTACTTTCTTACAGCCATTTTTGTATCAAGGATTTAGATCCAAATTTTAAAGGGCCTAAATTATTCCTATGCTGAATATGGGACTATTTTACCATACTAACACTGTCATAAGGGAAAGAGCATTATCACTTGTCACACCATAATCAAGAGTTTCAGAGCAGCTGGTAGAGGCAATAGCTTTTATTTTTCTCTGGAAAAAAATCTTGTAAAATATACATACCCTTCTGAAAAAGAAGTTGCAATCTTCAGATTGTCCAGGTGGTTTGCATGGAGCTCTGCCTGAGGACAGGTGAGAAGCTGACCTAGAGTTTATGGATAAGGACTAAAGGGACAGCAGGGACAGGAGACATTATAGTGGGGATCTGCTGCAGGCTGCCTGGCCAGTAAAACTGAGCAGATGATGCTTCTGTAGACAAATAGGAGCAGCCTCATATTCACAAGCTGTGGTCCTCATAGGGAACTTTAACCACCCTGATACAGGATGGAAGAACAAAACAGCAGGGCACAGGCAATCCCAGAGGTTCCTGGGATGTGCTGATGAAAACTTCCTTCTCCAGGTGACACAGGGGACCACAAGGAGAGGTGCTATGCAGGACCTTGTTCTCACCAACACGGAGAGGCTGCTGGGAAATGCGAAGGGGCATCCTGGGCTGCAGCCTGGGCTGCAGTGACCATGAAACAGTGGAATCCAAGGTCCTTAGGGATGTGAGGTGGGTTCATAAACAAGCTCACTACCCTTTACATCAGGAGAGCAACTGTGGGATAAAGTCCTGAAAGGAAGAGAGGTACAAGAAGGAGATGATCAGAGGGCTGGAGCAGCTTTGCCATGAATATGGGCTGAGAGTTGTTCATCCTGGAAAAAAGAAGGCTCTGGGGATACCTTCTAGCAGCCTTCCAGTACCTAAACGATGCTTACTAAAGTTGAAGAGGGACTATGTCCAAGAGCATGTAGGGATAGGACAAGGGACACTGGCTTTAAACTAAAAGAGAGTAGATTTAGATGAGATGTAAGGAAAAAACATAACTCTGAGGGTGGTGAGACACTGGAGCAGACTGCCCAAAGAGGCTGTGGATGCCTCATTCCTGGTAGTGTTCAAGACCAGGTTGAATGGGGCTCTGAGCAACCTGGTCTAGTGGAGTGTTCTTGCCCATAGGAGGGAGTGTTGGAAGCAGATGATCTTTAAGGACCCTTCTAAACCAAACCATTGTGTGATTCCATGGGAAACTATTGGTTCTCATTTTTATGTAGATTAAACAAAAGCTAACCAGGTTGCAAGAAGAATTTTGTAACAAGATTAATGCTCAGAGACTGAGGCAGCTCTTCAGCTTGCAGAGGCTCTCTGTTGTATCTGTTGGGGAGTGCAGGTGTCTCCCTCCCACAGCTCTAGGGGCCTGGAAGACCTTTAGGCTTAAGTGAGCACCACCTAATCATGTCACTCTCCTGAGTGTCCCTGTTTGTAGTCAAATTTCCCATCTCTTACTCCACTAAGAATTACTGGTAGTATTTATCAAGTGCCCAGCTAAGAGTGCAGCTGACAGATTGCTGTCAGTGCACTGTATCCATCATGTATTGAATTCAATGTTTTGTGACTACTGCCCTACTTTCTGCTCTTAATTCCTTAGTTTTATACTTTTTTCTCCTCCAAACTCTTCTAGGATGAATACCAAAGCACAATAGCACACACAGCAGGAAGAACTCACCAAATTCTTGCTTCAGTGTTATTATAACAACTATTCATCCCTGGTCTCTGTTTCATACATTTACAAGTTTCAAAAAAAATTTTATTTTTTGAACAGTGGGAAAAAAAAAAAAGGCTGATTTCTACCACAAAAAAAGCCTAATAAAATAAAACCAAAACCCCCCAGTATTTTCAAGGGGCCTAATCATCACTGACAATGCTAAAAAGAGGTCAGTTTATATGAATCTCCTATGGTTCATCAAATTTCTGTATATGTTTAATTTTAATCTTAATTTAACACAACAACAAAGCCATCAGGAAGTCAGTGGTCAGATGTTAACATCCTAATTGTCAGTGGTATTGCTGATCTCAGTGACAAAGCTTCTACTGCAGGGTAACACAGCAGAGGAATAGATTTGTGTTGGTCAAATGTCTTCCCACTCAGTGACTCAGAACATGCTGGAGATGCCACAATCAGGTAGTGGTCCATAGTTAAGTCAGACATTCAGATGAAATTTAACTCCATAATATTCTTTCAGCACACAAATTTTTCTCTTAAGAGATAACACATTAACCCTTTCCCCAAGTAGAGTTCTTTGAAATACTACTATATTTATGACTTCATAACTGAAAGTATTGTATTAAATAAAATATCTTTTCACTAACAGAATATGAGGAGTAGGTAATATTTTGCCCTAAAGACATCTGGAATAAAACACTGACTGAAGAAGAGATAATGCAACCATGAAACCAAGAAAGGCTTTCCCGTAGGATTCTGATGAAGCTAAAATAACATGTAAAATAGCAAAATATTCATTCTGAGAGTCTACTTGATAAGGTCTTCTATTTTTCATGTAACTTTAAGGATGTTTTTTAAGCTAAAATGTATACCTTTTATAATAAAGGCAGCTGATTACAAAAACCCAAACAAACAAACAAAAGAAAACCCTTTCAGAACTGACAACATATTATAGCACAGAAACTTTTCCAACCCAAACCCTTCCGAAATATTTCTTCACCACTGAGAGATACAGAAATTTGTTTCAATACTTGCTGGTAAAAATTTCTGGTGAATTTATGGATTAAGAGGGAATAATCAGGTGCTGAATAAAGCTTAATAAAAATCTCCATGAGCCATGCATGCTTTGAAGAAAAACAAGTGACTTTTGGTAGTTTTACAATTTTATGATAGATGACTTTTAAAAAGGCACAGAGGATTTAAAGACTGACAAGAAATGAAACATCAAAATATATGTTATAAATGAAACATCAAAATATATGTTACTAATGCTTCTTCAGTATCATAACTACAATAACATGTAGATAACTCCTCACAGATGCAGAGCATTTGTTCCAACAGGTGAATGTAGAAATTGTTTAGAATAGATGCTTAACCATGTTCAACCTACATTGGTGTATTTACACACAAAGAACTGTGGCCTTGTTTTTCTGTTAAAACAGTCCCCTCTGAAACATTATATAAGGCTCTGTGGACCCCTGCTGAAATACAAAGATCAGCACAACTCTACAACTATCAAGTACAAGAAAAAAAAAAATCTTTGCTTACGGTGATGTGACGAAAATATGATTTTTTTGACTGTAGTTCTAAATGCATGTCACATTGTACTCCTTTTACAGCAGCGGCTGCTCACTTTGGTTACCCTTCCTCATAGTATTCACATTTATAATACTATCCTTACAGATAAATGAAAAATCAAAAGTAGATGTAAAACTTTTAAGAAACCATGTTATCAGAGTGGCATAGATTATGATGGCCTCTTTGCTTTATTTTGTTTGGGTTTTAGTCAGCATTATAGTTACTGTGTATCGGATCACAAGCAAGAGCTAGATTTCTTTTTCCTGATAAATAAATCATTATCTCAAAAAGTTAAAAAATTCATTAATTCTTCAGGAAAAGGTCCACACTAAAGTTACGTGTGGTTTGACCATTTCTACAACTTCTTTGTCTTTTTCTTTCCTGGCACAGTCAACCTTGCAGGCTCCATTGAAGTAGAGGGCGTGTTCATGGCCAGGTATTGCTGCTGCAGCTTGGGAATTAAAGGATTATTAAAGTAGTAAACTGCAATTTTTGATTGAGTCTACAATATTGTGTCATGGTTGTAATTAGTAAATTACAACTGGAGTCCTGAGGGAATCACATATTAGAGCTATGTGATTACTCAATTTGTTTGCTCATGATTAATATTATTGCAATAAACATAAAAGGAAATGGTTAATGACTTATCTACAAATTACTTCATACTGCTGGTAATGGTGCAGGATAGAAGGTAAATGTGCTTGGAAACAGGTTTTACATAACCAGGGAAACAAAACCAGTGCTGGTAAATTTTCTGGTAAAATGATACAAAAATAATTGTCCTTCAAGGAATAATAAATACATATCAATTTTATGCCATATAATTTCAAATATATTTGTCAAAATACTTGCATATAACAAAAAAAAAAGTATTAATGTTTCCTGTCAGACTTTACAGCCTCCTAAGACACTTCACAAACTTAATTTCTGGCTTGCAGCAGAAACCAGCAGCAAAATATAATAAGGTTTAGAAATAGGCCTGTTTAAATAATAAATTACATAACCTAGCTTTTTTCCTAGTACAGAATTGACTTTCAAGTGTGGCTATATTAGAAAATAAGATGGGTATATTTTGTATAATTTGTTACTAGTTAAATTTCTATGATTTTAGGGGCCTTAACACAAATGGTAAAAGTCATTACATCAAGTATGCATTGTTTTTCTCATGAAAAATCCAATGTTCTCTCATTTTTCTGCTGAAGGCTCTTTTAAGGATGAATTAGAGACTAGAGGACAGCTTAGTGTTCATCCTGATTAACATGTGAAACCTACAGTAGAAGGCAGCCAGACCTGGTAGACTTTGTGACTCAGGGAATTCTTCCTCCTGGCCATGTAGAGAGGACCTTTGTCCCCTTCAGACCTTGTGGTGTCTGCCATCCAGGACTCCTGGATGCAGAGGCTCCCTGTGGCCATGTCCCATCAGCAGTGAGGTGGAGAACACATTACTTGCCCTCAATTAGCCTCTCATGTTCCAGCTCCTCTGCATTTCCCATGCTTGTTTTCCCCATCCATCTGCATCCCTCCCTTTCTCCACCTGTGTTTCATCCCAAATAAACACCCTGTTGTTAATTACACTTTCCCTACTGGGCTCACTTTTTTTACACCTGTACTCCAGTTTGGTATCTCACAGATTGTGGTTGCTGAGGGTTTGCTGACCTTGCTATATTTCACTTCTGAAAGATCCCCAGCTGACCCTTCAATAATATATGAGATTTGGCCATGTCTCCCCTCACTGGTGTGTAACTATGTGCAAAATCTGGCCATTATTCACAGTGCAACCCATAACACTTGTCAGCTTCTCCCTCTGTTATCTGTCATACCCAGAATTTCTCTTGCCATGTCCAGCAGCTTCTCACAGCCAGTTTAGTTAGTTAAACCCCAGGCCATGTCCTAACATGTGCCTGTGTACATTTATTTTGCTCACTCTTCACAAGAATTTCACTTGTGTTTGCCTGCTGGAATGAGTTAAGAATAGACCTTTTTGTAGCCAGACAGGATTAATCATTTTTAACACTTACTGCTCAGCATCAGAGCATATAAGAAATGAATTATTAAACAGTACATCTTCTCCGAAGACCTTCATATTCTCATTTTAAAAGGATATTTTAATTTGGAAATTAGATTTGGAATAGGAAAGTGATGCTTTTTGTAAGAAGAAGGAGAAGCATATCAAAATTTGTGTATGACTAGGCATCTAAATTTCCGGAATGGATGAACATTCTTTTGAAATATCAGCATATAAATGGAAATCAAACAATTCAAATGTATTAGATAATGCACAGGAGAAAATGAAAAAGCAATGTCAATATACTAAACGTATGCCTTACATTTCAAAATAAGATTTATTTCATGCTTTGCTTATGTTATAGCAGTAGAAACATCACAGCAAGTAACTTTATTGAAGAAAAAACAATCAAACTAACAAAAAACAAAACAAAACCAGGGCTAGATAATTACAAATTTATACAATCAGTTCACATTTTGAGATTAAGATAAGTTTGGAACACAACTAAAGAACTTAATTTCTCTTTTTGCTAACAGTGTCATTTAGCAAGGATTTTCACTGAAAAGATATTGATGTCTTGCCTAACCTTTCTAATTGCTAAATTGAAATGCCACGTATGATTTAACTATGTGCACATACAAATTTAATGGTCTTTAAGAAAGACTTCTTGGCTTTAGTCTAAGAAAAAAATAGGGTTTCCATTTCATCCAAATCATAATATTTTGAAGAAATTTATACTTTTCTCAGTGTTATTGATCTATGTTTCATTAATAATATCATTCACATTTCAGATTTTACTAGTGAAACATAAAATAATCAAAGTTGTCATTTTTATATGCTAAAACCTCTGATAATTTAGAGGGTCACAAAGCCCTGATATGACTAGGCAGTAATATCAAAAATTTTCATCATTAGATACATAAATAATATCAACTAGAATATGTTTTACATATGAAAATTTCACCAGTGAATGTTAGTTAGACTTATTGATCCTGAAATCACTTTGTGTGTTAAAAAAAGCGCAATATACTACCATAATTTCCCCCAATAGCAATATTTTCAGAAGATGTTGGATTAAAATTATATTTGCCTGACATAGATGAAGTGCTTTTCAATGCATATAGAGTCTCCAGTTGTGTACTTCACTGAACCCCTCGCTTGTAAGAGGGGACTGGGAACAGAATTTATTTCAACCAAGGTGCACTTGTTACGTGTGTAATTATTTACACAGAGGATAGTGTTATTTTAATCCTCTTTGCATAAAACCCCACTGATAGGTCTAAATTAAAGGGAGAAGAATATGCAGAAAGTGGAGGAGTTTGTAGGAAGTGTTCAGTCCACTAAAGCAATAGAAAAGTGGAAAAAAGGAAAAAACCTGAAACTTGAGCAGGTGCAACAATGTGTGAAGTTTGGAGAATTCACTAGCCTGATCTCCTGTGCTATATTTGTCTTGACACTTGCACCATCTCAGCATTTTGGTTGGAGTCTACAGCTACTGGAGAGCAGCATCATGTTCCCAAGGCAATCAATACTGTGGAATAGTCTGTTAACTCCAAGGCACAAGTCTTCAACAAACCATGTGGATTTTTTCCCTATGTTTTATGGTCAGCTTTATCTATTTCTCATTATTCCTACACAGTTTACATTTGCAAGCAAGTCCATGTGTTGTTTCTTCTGAATAAACCATGTCCAGAGAAATGTAAGAAAAAAAAACAAATAAAAACATGCATATTTTTAGAAATGAAAGCTGGTGGGGGTTTTTAATTATGCTGGAAATTCTTCTTAGTTGCTTAGCAATTTTTTCATCTCTCTCTGAACCCCATGCTTGGAGCTGTGATGCTGACCCTGCACCTGCCTGCAGAACTGCAGATGGCTGGTGTAACACCAGCTATTGACTTCAAAACAGGAAGAGGGAGGAGGAGAACCAGATTGCTTGTGAGATGAACACACAATTCCAAAATGCTAATTATAGGCTCCCTAAAATATTATGAAGTCTTGTGCATTTGCAACTTGGATTCGTCTTCATGCATCAATAAAGTCCTAATGTATACCTTTGGTGAAGGAAGGAAATCTGGTCAGAAATTACATATTTTAGTTGTACACAAAGTGACTTGCTGTGTTATTCAATGTTATATTCAGCTTCTTTCAGTGAAAGAGTCAGATGCAGGAGGGAAAGCAGCATATACAGTAGCTTAAATAATGACCCAAGTATGTATCTATTTTTTCTAGTAATGAAACAGAACCTCAAAGTAAACATAACTCAAATAAACTCACCATCTTCAGCTTTTAAAAAACCCAAGGAACTTAGCTGAAGCTAAAGGCTATGTTATTGTCCTGATGCAGTTAACAAGAGAATATTTAATTAGGAATAGTGGACTATTTAAGGCCTAGAAATAGAACAAAATTTGGTATCTTTCCAAAGATACAAAATGGCAGAGCAATAATAGCTTTGCCAAGCAAAATAATTACCATCTTTATGGTAGAGGTTCACATTCTAAGTACAAAGACACACACATACATATGCATAATAAAAATTTGAAAAACAGTGTCTTTGAACCTAGTTCATACTCTATTTTAATATAGAAAATATTTCTAGTCTCTGTTACCTATATACAAAAAAAGCTTAAAAATATGATTGTAACATCCTGCAGAACTTCATATTTCTGAGTGTAGAATTCAAGGCCAGTTGACATACTCTTATTAGGAGTTTGAAATCATCCTCATGAATCTGAAGATACTTTTTTTTTTTTTTTTTACTTAAACTCTACCTTGAAATGTAAGACTCATTCATGGAAACTATGTGTTCAGTCTCTTTCACTACCTTTACAGTAAAATGGAAATTAAAGAGAGGAGCACAGGTTTAGAGACATTAAATCATCTTGCCTGAAGCAAAAAATGCTGGATTTTAAGTGCATGATCCATTGAGGCATTTCCTATGTCAAAGAAAACATCTAAATTAGAGGAAATTGGTGGCTCATGTACATGCTGTGCCCCACACTAAGATAAGAAACAACAGTTGCTTCCCATTTGAGGAAAGGAAATCCAGGTGTTTAAACTGTAAGTGACCTCTAAATTACCTGTTCAATGGCCTAAAAAACTTGGAGACCAAGACATGTCATGGACTGACTACATGTTGCCCTAATTGGTCTAAAAGCAGTCTGTGAAATGAACATTTAAACACTTTTTTTAAATGTAGTTATTGTACCTTAGGCCCTAGGACATGGAACTTCAAAGGCCAGCCCAAGAGCTGCAGAGTCCTTTCACTGCTGGAGTTAGGGCACTTGAACCTGACTGAGCTGCCCCCTTTCATCCCATGGAGCATCATGGTGGAGGTGACAGCCACACTGCAATTTGATGTCCACCCATATTACAAAGATATTGTGCAATCCCTCATTTTTAACACTTTTTTTTTCTAAATTTTTGTTCAGGCCTTTAATTACCCATAAGTGAAAATACACCTTATTGTCATTTGATATAATAAGATATTTAGACCACATAAGCCATTTTAGCTCCATCTTTCAGTGGCAATAGAAGGAAGAAATATTTAATTTAAGGCATCTCAAATTTAACAGGAAATAATAAATGCAAAAATGCAGAACAGAAATTACTTGTGTTAATTTTATATATTTGTTGATCATACTTAAATTTATTTTGACAAACTTTCTAATTCTTCTGTTTAAAAATATTCTTGAATATTATAAAAATAATTAGTGTAAACATAAATTTAACAGCAATCTTTGACAATCCTTAATTCCAGTCTAATTATGTTTTTTGCTCTAAATTGTACCAAGGAACAAATGCAAGATTTGCATCTTAAAATATTTTTTAAATCTACTTTTGCTTATAGTCACACTTTCTCATATATACAGAGCCATAGTTCAGGGAATATTATAAAGAATACACAAAACCCTACAGGCCTTGAGAGAAGGTATTTATTGGTGTTGCTTATAAGCCCCTTTAAGTACTGAAAGGCCACAATAAGGTCTTTCTGGAGCTTTCCCATTTTCAGACTAAACATCAACTCCCTCATACTTTCTTAGCAGGAGAAATATTTCAGACCTCTGGCCATCTCCATGGCCCTCATTTGGACTTGTTATAACACTCATTACTGGTTTCCATTTGGACATTAGAAATATTTAAATGCCTATATATTATTTTATGTGTTCATATATGAAAAATAAACTTCTGGTGCTTTTCAACTTGCACACACATATCTATGTATTTTAAAAATACATACTTTGCTTCAAGAGGTATTTTTCTAATATTTTGTAAATATTCTGAACTTCTGCTAGGTATATTCTCCCATTATTTTGGGGAAGAATATTCAAACCACAACTTAGCTATTCCAGCAACTATCACTCTGCTGTTTGCAGCACAGTACAATCTTATTTTTCTTGTGGGTATCAAAGAGAATGTAGGCTAATAAAAGACACAGAAATAAGCAGAGTTCTGACACCCTGTGAGTAAGATACCAAAGTCAGCTTCAGCTGATGTAGCAGCTAAACAAAAACCTCTTAGTGAAACCTGAAATATCCAGTTTTTTATACATGTCTCCTGACTCTGCTCCTTTGTTTTCGTTCCCTATCTCTTCAGGATGCTTACAGCTCTCAGTAATGTCTACTGACATTAAGTCTTAGGGTCAGCATCAAATCCCATTAAAATAATCCGAAAGCCTCCTTTGAGTTGAATGGGTTTTAAATCAGACTCTTATTAGACTCACCTAGTAGAGTAGTAAATATTCATAGGTGGATGAAAGAAGAGAAAATATCTCTAGTTTTGAGTCCAGCAAGAAGATAATTTGATTGTTGAAGGATAATCTACTTGTTGATTGAGAAAGACTCATGGAAATTTACTTTTAGGGCATGTGCAGGACATGGGCAGGTAAATAAGGTATTTAAAAAACAAAATTATGGTAGCATATGCCACAGCGTCCAAAGCAATCCCTGCAAGATACTTAGATTTCTTATTCTTTCTTTAAACTAAGTATAATTGGAATTCTTGTGAATATTAATTGATCGTTTTTAACAAGCTATCTGACTACTAAATATCATAAATTTAGTTGACACAGTTTAGGTAACCAAAAGTAAAGACATTTCCAATTCTTCTTCTAGTTTTTCTCACTATTCACAGCAATTCCATTTATAATATGCAGCTGTCAATGATATGATCTGTTTCATCCTCATGTCATATGCTAAAGTCTTACTGACAGTGGGGAAATCAATATTCTCTTTTGTACATAATATAATTGAAAGACTGGTTAGTTTGAGTGGAGACTTGGCTAGAAAGCCTCAGCATAATACATGGACTTTTCACTATGCAGAGTGATTGAGATAGGGAAAGGCAGAAAAATTGAGAGAAGTGGAGGTTAAAACATCATATGCTATTAAGAAAACAGGAAATTGCTGGGGGAGACTCTTTACTTCTGGCCCAACACAGGCAAAAGATGTCAGGGTGTAGAAGTTGCACAGCTTTGACAATATTAGTAAATATTAGTTTCATATTAGCAGCATTCAAACCATTTTTAAAAATGTGATGCTGTGTTTCTGAAGTGCTAACTCGGACAGCATGCTGAGGACAGCACGCAATAGTGATATCCTGTGTGTAAACAGAGGATTCTTTCTTCCATCACTCTGGTCACAGAGTCATCTGCATGTATGGAAAGAAAGAATCTCTTCAACAGGCTCAATACAGGCTGAGCACCCACCTTTGAGGATTAGCACAGTGGAAAAACCCTGCGTGTTATCTTCTGTTGTGGTTTAACCCCAATATGTAGCTCTGCCCCACACAGCCCTTATGACTGCAGGACGTGCTGCTCCCTGCAGCTCCTGGGGAAGAGAGCAAGGAGGGTAAAGCAAGACAACTCATGGGATGAGATAAAGGCAATTTAGTAGGTAAAGCCAAAGCTACACATGCTTCTTTGCAAGCAAAGCAAAAGAAAGAGTTGATTCACTGCTTCCCATGGCTATGCAGCTGCTTGGACCCATCCCCAGGAAAGCCAGGCTGCATCATGCATAATGGTGACTCTGAAATAGGAGTGCCACAACTCCAGATATCCCCATTTTTCTTTATGTTGTGAAATATCTCTTTGGTTAGTTCTGGTCATCTGCCTGGTCATGTCCCCTCCTAACCTATGGCACACCCCTCAACATCCTCTCTGGCTGTACAGCTTGAGGAAAAGACCTTAATTGACACCGATTAGGCACTGCTCAGCCACGGCTAAAAGATCCCTGTCTTATCAACACTGCTTGGGTGACATATCTAAACATAGCACCATACCAGACACTCTGAGGAAAATTAGCTCAATCCCAGCCAAAACCATCCAGATTCTCAGAGGGCAAGATTATGTTGTGCTGACATTTTTTGACACAACCTTGTAACAACAAAGTACTCATAGCATAGCAGTGCATTTTGCATCATAGGCACTGTGTGTTATTGCTTTTGTCACTTAATGCCCTTCCCTCAATTGAAATGCTATGTGTTTATATCATATCTTCTGAGTGTATTCAAAAAATAGGTGAAAAATTATGCTGTGACATGCCTATGGAGCTACAAATTATAATGCACACATATAACTGTAGGCCTGTCTAGGTACAGAAGTAAATGCACATTTTATTTTCTTCTTGTCATCACTATTCACCCTTCAGCAGACTCACCTGGCCTAATATAAGTATACAGGTGTAAATGCAGCTTCAAAATAGGGTGTAAGTGACTATTTAAATACAGCCATAAACATCTGTACCAACAGAAAAAGAAACTTACATGACACTAATTGTCACCTTATCTGCTAGTCTTAGCAGAAAGAGAAAGCAACAAATTAGTCTGTCTCAGATGCTCAATCAGCTGTAGGCATCCTCCCCTATTAAAAGACAGTAATTTTATTGGTAGGATGAGAATATTACACTAATTCTATAGCTGCATGTGCCATGGACAAGAAAACAGTTTTTGTCTTGTCATGTGTGTCAGTTCAGTGTCTGTCTAAGGAGATTATTCATTGAAAATTTGTAAATATTCATTTGAAAATTGTATCACAAGGAAAAGCCCAAATTCCATGTGTTTTTAACAGTAGCTAGTGATCTTCTTCACTATTGTTATTAGATTTAACGTTCAAATTTGTTTTGATTGAAAACCAAAAATTCTTTTTCATTGAAAATTTAGATTACACGCTCACAAAGCATTAATAAACATCCACCCCAGTTTTCAGACAGATTTAATTACTATTATCTTCACTCAATTTAAAAAAGCAGCAACACAATATTCTCTTTTAGATAAGGCCCTTGAGTATACACAGACTTAGAAACAAACATGTGATAAAGACAATAAATTGAGAGCTTAATTAATTAAACTTAAACTTGGGCTGACTTCTCTTTGAGAATGTTCAGGATTTTGCACTGATGTGTTCTATATTTTGATGTAAAGACATTTCTATTTTAAGTATTTGTCAGTGCTGAAGCTTAAATATAGCTGCCATGTTGCCTTTCTGGTGATGAGTAAGAATTAAACTAATTTTTGCAAAAAAAGAAAGTTTCAAATAGGCCTTTTAAGAAAAGGACATCATGAACAGAAGTAAATTTTTATTGGTCCTGCCAGTAGATCAGCTCCCATCCCTGTGAAGTCGATGTGCTCTACAGACTACTGAGGATATATAGCACAATAAGTATATTAGAAATTATGGAGAGTGTTAACACTACTAGAATAAATGGAAGCATAAAAATATGAAGAACAGGTAGAGCATGTGCTAAAATTCTGTATTGAGGTAAGAAATTTTCCTGAAATCCAGGTGAGGTTAGGGATAAAAAAGAGTTCTTTATATTCTGGGGGAAAACTGTAAAGAAGCTGAATATACAAAATAATCTATAATTTATTTAAATTTCCTGTGGAATTCCTTAACTAAATTGTGGTTATTTTGAAACTGAATAGTAAATATATTCTGCCTGGTGAATATGTGTGTATCAAACCTAAACATAACATAAACCTCTGACAACTATTTTTTTCAGAAAATAATCTATAATTCCCAGTGTATAAGGTCTCATGGAAAAAGTACTGAGAAAACACTTTTTCTAACTTGGCCTGAGTCCCTAACCATGACTTTCAATGAGTTTCAAGGTCATCTTTTATTTTTTTTGGCATTTGCACAAAAGCTGAAACAGAAATTCGTTTAAAATTATCTCTCATACTATGAATTAATAGAATGATAAGGTGACACTGGTAAAGAATTATGCAGTATGATTTGGTGCTTAATCTTCTGTGGCCACATTGCTGAGATGTAAAGAGATGCTGGAACCAGCTCAGTGACCTCATTTCTGTATCTGACATTTTTTCCTCTTGTTCTAGAATTGGTTTTATGTTGTTTCTGCAGCTGAAGATGAGAAATTTGCTGCTTCCTTTGAAGAGGTCTCTTCAACAAGGGCCACAGCTTGTCAAATCACAGACAGTGGGAATCCACAGGATACAACCTGCCTGAACCATGTCTATTAGAAAATGAGGGTTTCATTTAAATTTCCTTTCTTTTCCCTTGTTAGTCTAATTACAGCAGCTGTATTCCTGTCAGGTTAAAGGCTGTTCCTCACATATTCACAGGTCATCCATTTCAAAACGTTAATTCATAGAAGAGGCAGAATCCTTGCAGATTTAAAGAGCTAAAAGAAATTAAATCAAGCAAATATACTAATCTCTATATGGGAATAGTGTTTATAATTTCATGTTTCTCTTTATTTTTAGATTTTGTATGAGCTCAGCACATTATAAAGAAGGCAGACACCATCAGTAATTACAAATTCTATCAACTTTGTTAAAGAATATAGAAGGATGAAGCTACATCGCTCCAAAATTCTAAAGAAATGAGCACACAGAATTAAGTTGTCATGGATGACAATCATAAGTCTACCCAAGCCTGAAGCAGATGGATCTACCTCATTATTGAATGCGGCTTACCAGTTAATAAATATAGTTAGCTTTTATTCACCTTTTAGAGGAAATACATATTATTCTAAATATCTAACAAATAATTTAATCATTAATAAGGATGACAAATATTGCCCCTGTAATCCAACATATAACCTTTAATTAAAATAAAAAGGATACTCCAAAAATGAAAAGCAATTTAAAAGAGATGCTGATAATGTGACAAAAATGTATTTCAGTCAGAAAACAATTGGATGTTGAAGGTGTGAAGGTAATCATCTTCTCTTGAGTTTACTTTTGGAGATATGATTATTTGTATTATTCTAATTTAAGATGTGTCAGCTTTACTGGTTAAATTAAAATTTTGCTTTGCTCACAAGGGACCTGTAAGCTGTGGTTCCAAAATACAAGGACTGTGGCCAAGGGCATCTTCACGGTCTGGAAACTCACAGCTCCCATAGATTTCCCATGCAACAGGAGTTTTTAGCTCCTCACATGGCAAAATTCTATAAGAGGGGGGTTCCTCTGCATTATGAATTTAATGGGAGCTGGGAGCCAGGAGCAGTCTCTTCTGGGAAGGACAGAGCAGGATCACATCTAGCCAATCTAGGCCACTCTATGCACAAAAATGTAAAAAATGCAAGTAAATCATTGGCAAAATCACCTTACTCATCAGAATGCCTCTGAAAGTGACCCAGAGTAATTCTTTCCAATCTCACAAGAGAACTCTTATTTTTATTAGTCTTATATTGTCAGAAATTTGGGCTGACTTACTTTTTCTGCTCTCTGAAGTCTGTTCCCAGCTCAGCATGCTTCTCATTGAGTAGTTTTATTCTGTGGTATTACACACCAGGTTCTGAGATTAGGATATAGATTTTAAGGACCATAAATGGTACAAGCTTAATGATCTCATGTCTATTTGTATTCAGAGCTGTGGACCACACAATAATTCTGATGGAAGAATTAATTTTAGTGGCTCACATTTTCCTTTTAATATAGAAAACTAAGCATCATAACTGGAGTACTTTACATTCTTAGTATTTTTCTCAAGTGATACATGCACATCCTTCTAGAATAACAAGATTTGGGAGGTACTCAATGATTTGGGGGCATGTATTTAAACTTTAGCTTTTACACCAACTGGTTATAAAAAAAACGATATAAAGTGAATATTTTTTAATGTGTTGTAGAAGTGAAGGATTAATGCAATGATGGCACTTAAAAAGTGTGGGTACCCCTAAGGATAAAATACATCCATTGTGAGAAGAACTGCAAGTTTCAGTGGTTCTTTTTCTCTTAGTGTTAGCAATGGAATGGCTAAATAGATAAGTACTATAAATTTGTGCTCTGATGGGTACAAACACTAAGCAGAAAATACAATATTAGCCTTACTGATTTGAAAATCTAAACCACCACACTATTGTGACAACTCTGTAAAAATGTAATTAGAAGAATACTGATGTATCTATTTCTAGTGAATCTTCAAACCACTAATTTTCTGCTATTAATTTCATGTCCAAAATGTCATTTGTTTGTTTGTTTCTATTAATTTCACAGAAAAAAATTCTGGATTTTTTTTTCTTGATAAGTTCAAATGGTTTAGGTAGTTCAACACTATCACTATGCAATCAAAACTTTTGATCATCCATTACCCCTGTTTTAGGGCACTGCATTTGCCTGCTCACTGCATAGAAACGATGAGTTATTTTACTAGTAACTTTAAATACTTTTTTCTCATTCTGGTTTAGAGGTGGTCTGCTAAAAATCTCTTCAGATGGAAAAGTGATATATTATCATTCCCGTGATAGAAGTAGCACTCCTTATAGTGACAAACAGACAAATAAGTGATTAATAGATGCATTTCTAATGGATTTAGATAGTTGCAACCTTAGGTGCATACTGGTTTGTACATAAACACCTATTTTTTAAAGTGTCAGGTAAGGTACATGTAGATAGCTGTGTCTCTTCTGTTGATATCTGAGCCTTTGTCCCTCGGATATACTGAGCTTCCTTCAGGCCACAAAAGTTCTTCTATTACCAGTAAAGCTTTTTATTGTGGAGGTGATTGTAGTGATAGAATGAATTAATTAGGAATATTAAGTGCACTGGTAGGTAGCATCAAAGAGGGGGCAGAGTCTGTAAAGAAAGAAAGCAGATCTAAACTCTTTCAGGCTGAATCAACTACACCCACCCATCTCTGTCTCCATTTCCCTTTCTGTCTGTCTCTGTGTCAGTGATGACAGATCAGCAGCAGCTGGGAAGATGTGTAACCTTTCATATCAAACTGAAGGAGGAAGATTTGCTGTGTCATGGAGGCTGTTGGCCAGAGCATTGGAAGCCCCATTCAAAGCCCTGGTTACAGGACAATCTGAGCAAGATCAAGAGAAAATAATTAATGTTGCCAATAAGAGAGTTCAGAACACTCAATGGAATCCAAGTGCATTTCTACGCAGCAAAAATAGAAAATGCTTACTGTAGAGATGTATTTCCTGTCTCTCACAGGAAAGTAGGAGGGAGATCTGAGACCAGCTGGAAAAACGTGCCAACAGCCTCTGAATAATTGTTGTGTGTCGGCTGTGCTCAAGGTAACAAAGATCTTGTGATCATATTTTGTTCATAAATCAGATGCTTTCTTTGAGACAGAGGATCCTGATCAAAGTCCCAAATATCATGTTTAAGCAAATAAAAACCAATCATATGAATGTCACTCTTCACATTTGTTTCTTTTCTTCATTAAGACCTCTTAAATTAGCAGGTCTAAATAACATAAATGAACCCAAGGCTCATAAACATTCAGCAGGGGTTCTGGCCAGCTTCCTTCTATTTATTATTTATGAATAGTGATTAATAGAAAATTACACCAATAGCAGAATAGAAGTGTATTTTCTCGAGATAAGAGATTAATAATGTCCCAATTGAGAAAGTAGGTTGACCCAGCTTAAGTATATATATATATATATGATTACCATGTTATCATC
>VXBC01005917.1:1032260-1069906 GCA_013399945.1 Ploceus nigricollis | reverse complement strand
GATGAGTTATTTTACTAGTAACTTTAAATACTTTTTTCTCATTCTGGTTGAGAGGTGGTCTGCTAAAAATCTCTTCAGATGGAAAAGTGATATATTATCATTCCCGTGATAGAAGTAGCACTCCTTATAGTGACAAACAGACAAATAAGTGATTAATAGATGCATTTCTAATGGATTTAGATAGTTGCAACCTTAGGTGCATACTGGTTTGTACATAAACACCTATTTTTTAAAGTGTCAGGTAAGGTACATGTAGATAGCTGTGTCTCTTCTGTTGATATCTGAGCCTTTGTCCCTCGGATATACTGAGCTTCCTTCAGGCCACAAAAGTTCTTCTATTACCAGTAAAGCTTTTTATTGTGGAGGTGATTGTAGTCCCAAATATGATGTTTAAGCAAATAAAAACCAATCAAATGAATGTCACTCTTCACATTTGTTTCTTTTCTTCATTAAGACCTCTTAAATTAGCAGGTCTAAATAACATAAATGAACCCAAGGCTCATAAACATTCAGCAGGGGTTCTGGCCAGCTTCCTTCTATTTATTATTTATGAATAGTGATTAATAGAAAATTACACCAATAGCAGAATAGAAGTGTATTTTCTCGAGATAAGAGATTAATAATGTCCCAATTGAGAAAGTAGGTTGACCCAGCTTAAGTATATATATATATATATGATTACCATGTTATCATCCTTGAGCAGAAGAATTGAAAGCTGACATGATTCAATCAATACATAATTAAATTAAGAGGAATATAAATGCAATCAATAACACATGATGGAGGACAGGTCTTTTAAAATAAAACTGATTTAATTTTTTTATGAGATTACAAGTTGGACTGACAGAGGCAACTACAGATGTAATATACTTACATGTTACAAAAGCATGATTTACAGTTGTATAGACTTAAATAATTAGCACATAGTATTCACAATCCCTTGAAAAAAGGATTAAGAACTGACCCAGTGGGAGACAGCAAGAAGTAGTTGTATGTAAGAATCAATACACTGGATCTATCTAAGCAGCTTCTTTAAGTGTTAACATTAATTTTGAAATGATTTTAAATTCTGAACTACCGATGAAAAAGTAAATTTTAAAAATTCCCTCAGATCTAACTCATAAAGGAAGACATAATACTTATCTGTGAAGTGGATATTGCACAGCAAGAACACAGACCTGTCAAGATATATGGTATTCTGAAGTATAAACAGAACCACAATAAAGAAGGGAAATATGTGTTTAATTTAAAAACAAACACAAAAATGAAGGTACATAAATGAAGAATGAAATTCAGTTATGAGAATCATATTTAAAAAGTGATGGACAATAATAAGAAGAGAACCACAAATTGAAGGGCTAGTAAAAAAACTCTTATTTTAAGATAGATTTTAGAGACTCTATTACTTTGGCTGGAAAGTCTTGCACGTAATGGATCAAGTCTTCTTCACCACATGAATTTTTTTTTTCCAAAGAATTTGTTGATTTAGCAGAGAAAACCATGTAAAAATTACTGGCTGAAAGGCATATTCAAATTAGGGAAATCTTTTTTTAATTGAGAGTGTCAATAGCCATCAGAACTAACTAGAATGAAGAGAAAAATTCTCTGACTTGCAAGTCAAGACTATTTGTCTTGATGGAAGATGATATTGTAGATACCCACTAGAGAAAAGATACACACAATAAATATGTAGATCTCATGACAATAACTTTACAAATCAGTCTTATGCAGAACTCAAAGAAATTAATATTTTATATGAAATCTGAACATTTAGAGTTACAGGCTTTGCACTTAGAGGATGCTGGATTTCATATAGAAATAATAAAGGCATTCTACAGTCTGAATTATATATGATATCAGATTAGAATAACTTGAAATTCAATTCTGGTACATAAGATAAGCAAACACTTTGAAATTTAGCTAGGAATATGAGATATTTCACTACTTTTCTTTTGTGGAAATTTTCCACACTGCTCTTTCTCTGAGAAAAACTTGCTTATCTCATCAGATATCTAAATAAAAATTTATTTCTTTTACTGGCATTTTGAGAAATTCAGTGAGTTTCAATTCTGATATTCCAACCTCACAGAGATTTTACACTTGTCAGTATCATTCAAAGAAAGGGCCAAAACTGCTGCCACCATGGAAATTGAATTGTTCCCATTTCTGGAGTGTGAAAAATACACTGGCAAGGCACAGTGCAAAACATTTACTCAGCTTCTGCAGAGGAATCAAACAAATAGGTCCACTTGCCACAGCAAGAAATTGACAGTCTTCATGACCAATATGTTGTTTAGAGATTAAATCTTATGATAACTATAGTTCTCTCCTGCAATACACGGGTTAAATTGTAAAGACTAAATTCTTGTACTCACATAACTACGCTTTTTGCTTAGTGTTGCTGTTGCATTTCTTGTAGAGTTTGTCCATGTGAGTATGACACAGTAACTTAAATCTTCTAATTAATAACTTTGAGAAGGCAAAAATTAATCTCTTTAAAATATTACAAAACCTATGAAACTTTCCTTGGACTACTTTTTAAAATCTGCAGCGCAAAGTTTATCTTTAAATAATAATCTCACAGCTGTTCTAAGAACTTTACTTGGCTATACCTAAAGGAAAAGACAGTCTTGTGCAAAGAAAATTATAGAATTCTTCAAAACTGACCCTTTTATATGTTGACATCCTAACCTGTGACTTTTCTTATAGCTTGTGTATTTCTTGTCTCAGTGTAAGATAAGAACAAATAACCATTAATCCAAGAACTAAAATGCAAATAAGTGGTAATATTACTAAATTGCATATTTGCCTTGTATCCTCTAATGCCAGAGATTATTTGGAATGGCTAGTCTTTCTGAATACTTCATTACATGTACTTGATTTGGTTTTTGCATGCATTTATAGTACCTGAGTGTCATATCCAGCTAAATTGGCAAGCAAACAGATGCCTGTAAGTGTAATTTAAGCTGGAGTCTATTTTTTCAAGTGGTGAAACATTTACTCATTGTACCAAGGTTAAGTCAAATTAATATTTTTTATTTCCTATTAGTGCTCACGTAACTGAATCTCTCCTTGCCCACATTCTCAATGACAAAACATAATGGAAGTTTGGCCAGGTGATAATAGGTGGAGAGACTTCAATAAGATCTGGTAATGAGGTAGCTGATGAGTTTTCATGCAAGGGATGTTTCATTGAAACTGCATTAACAGATGATTAGCAAGCTTAAATTAAGAGGCAAAGAGAACAAACAGTATGAAGCCAAGCAGGTGGTAAGGAAGAAATACTGAGGAAGGAGCTAGAAATGTAATAAAGCTTAATGCTAAAACATTTCCTCTCTACTTAGAGATGGATGGTACAAATCCTTTCTTAAGTACTTCAGGGGAAGTAAACATGAAAACCAATTAGTAGTAGAAACATCAACACTTCAGGCTACAAAAGTAGTCCACCTACATCACTGAAGACCTTCGGCCACAGAAATCATGTACACAGAGTATAATGAGAACTAAAATTACATCAATATGTGCTAATAGGAATAACACAATCAAACCATTTTGCCTTTACATGGAGGAGAAAAGGAAGGCCAAGCAAAAGGACTAAAAACATCAACTCATATAGCACACGTTTTCTTCAAAAATCTTTGATTTTTTTTTGTTTTCTATGGTTATCTCTAAAACAATTTTTTTACATTATCTTGGAAAGAAGAATATCATCACCAAAATACAAAAATTGCATGCTTTGCACGGCTTTTTTCATACTGGTTTGTTGAATTTATCTAATTAGATCATCAGACTACAGCGTGGCTACAGAAGTAAAAATATGCCAGTTATAAGGCTTTGAATTATGAATTCTCAGAAACTGCAACTTCTTGGAGAAAACTACAAGTGCCAAAAGGAACCACAGGCTTAAAAACTTTTTTGCATAAGTGGTGGTTCATGGTTATGAGAAATTAAAATCACTACAAAAATCTACATGTCAGTAGTAAAAATACTGGAACCAAAACTCAAGATCAGTTTTCCTAAATGACAATCAAGTTGTATATAGCAAGTTACTTTGAAAATTTTGTGGAATTCCCAGTCGGGAGGACTTTATTTCTCTATTGCTTTATTTCTACTGTTATATTAGAAATAAAACAAATAATAATTATTATTTTATATTACTAATTCTATTATCTTCTGTTTCATCATTTTCCAGAATTAAAAACATACAGTGAAAGTGAGTCATGGGTATTTGTATGATTTAACAGTCCAGTTGTCCTTGTTCAATGTCTGACTTATTTTGCAACTTTGCTTGTTCTCAGTGATCAGGATCTTAATCTGCTGATGTGACTTTCTGGCTTGTCAATCACTGAACTCTTGACTGGCACTGGTTGCCGTCCCTGGACTTTATCTTGCTCAGGTCCTGCAAGATGGAAGTCCTTGCTGGTGCTCCTGTGATGTTGTCACTCTCTGCTCCTGGGTCTCCTTCCTATGCAGAGCTGCCCAGGGCAGGAAGGCTTTTACAGACCTTGTCAATGTCCAGCTGCATTTAGGATCAAACTTGTTGGAAGACTCTAAGATATTTCAAATGCTAAATTTTAGGAAATTCCAATTTAGGAATTAGTACAGTATCTCTTCCATAACTGAAGAAACAGTAAACATAAGATTTAATATGCAATATGTTTTAATATTAGCAAATCAAATAGCAGAACACAGAAAAGTCAGATATTCATTATTTTGCAGGGTTTTTACATACCTAGATCAAGGAAAATTTTGCCATATACAGATTCTGACACTGATTAGTAAATAGGACAGGGCTGTAAACAGAACATTCTCTTTAATATAAATTTTTAGACTAAGTATTGCTACTTTGTTGTTTGAAGCATTTCAAAATATTTGAAGGTGTGAATTTCAGACATGTCTGAGAAGTCATTCTGGTGCAATCTCCTTCAGCTGTTCTCTCAGAACAGCTCACTGAACCCTTTTTCGGTTTCTGCAGTGTATAACCAATATTTTTTAAGCAAAAATGCAAAGGACACCTTTATCTGTATAGGAAAGCTCGATAATGGAGATAGAGTGAGGACTGTTGTTGCTCCAGCCATGACCTTTGCAGTCCTTGATGGTGAATTCTAATTAGTGCATGGCTGCTGACTCACCTGAAACTTCAACAGTACAGCAAGAAAAATATTTGTTTTGATTACTGAAACCACTGCCTGGGACAAAGCTACTTGAGTTGTTTTAATGCATAAAGCTCTTCCTCCACTCTCTAGCTCTCTGTGAGCTAAAGAGCCTGGTTCAGATAATTCAATGTTCAATGATCAACACATGTTCTATGCAGATTCTGAGACCTGGTTTGATTCTGTTCAACTAAATGTATATGACAATAATTCAGATAGCCAGTGCCAGAGCATTTTTGCTTTTTAAGTAATATTTTACTGGATCAATTACCCAAACTTACAAATATGTACGTACAGAAGTTCACTTATACATGAAATTTAATTAGATATATTGATGCTTATAAATTCCTCTCCAGTCAGCTTCTAATCTGCAAGTAACCTTACTTCTGCAAATCAACCTGCATTGCTATGTTTCTTCATCAAAACAATAATGAAAGGATTAACAGTGTATGATTCTTCAATTAAGCTTAAATACAGTCCTATATCTAATTTCCAGAATACATATGCTGCATCAGTATTCCAAACCACTGTAAATAATACAAGAATATACTACCTGTCTCTGCTGTCAAGACCATTACCACCTTTTTATTTTTTAATGACTTTTAGTAATAATGTCAAATTTCTGACACTTGAAACCAAAATGCCCAAATTAGACAAAGCAGAGAACTATTAGGTGGCAGCACCTAGGCACTTCTTTTTAAAGTGATAGCAAGGCTTGTATTTCACCATGAAGTAACTTTGCATCTTCTAGTAAATTTAACCATGTGCAAGGTTTTTTTCACATGGTCTTCTTATATTTCTTTGATGAGATCCTACTCCATGTGTATGGATTCAAAAGAGGAAAGAGAATAGAGAGAGCTGAGCATGTTCAAAACCTGTTATTCAGGAAACTGAGTGCTAAAGTTTCAGCTTGATGATGAATTTACAAAGAGAAATGATGAAGGAACTGCATTATGAGTTCAAATATAAAGAAGTTGCCATACGTTATTTGGGATTTTAAATTACTGTTGGTAATTATCATTATTAATTATAGAAATATGTATTAAAGTAATGAATATATGTAATATAGTCATGCTCAATTTGACATTAATTTGTTTGCCTGTAGTCAGCTGCCACAATAAAATAGAAGGGATGATATTATTAGTGGTTAGGATAAAGCAGAATGTAGCTAGGTAATACAAATAAAAATTAGACCAGTTAAAATTATTGCCTGCTCAAACCAAAACTAGAGACACAACTCAAAAAAGCTTGAACTGTGTCCTGTTGAATGAGAGACACTGTCACTATCTCCTGCAAATGGAGAGATAATTTAAAGGGGTAAATAGTCCCACAGTCCCTATTTCATCTCCAGCTGCAAATGCTTCCACCTGGAAGATATTTCAAAATACACAATCTTGCCCTCTGTCCTAATAATGAGTAGGAGAAGAGAATTTCTTAGATTACCAGAAGGACAAAAAAAAAATCTACTTATATGAGCTGAGATCACCACACTGATTTTTTTTAAGATGAAAGGAAATATAAAACTGGTCTAATACACTGTAATATAAAAACTATAATAACTCAGTCATCAAGAAACAAAATACAGAAAAATAAAACATCCATATTAGTTGTAATACTCTAGCATTAGATACAACTAATACATCTGCCTTAAAAAATGTTACAAGTCATAGATTCTCATAAATTTTATCTACAAACTACATAGCAGAAAGCAAGCTAAATAGATATGTCTTTAGAATCCAAAAGAAGAGGGAAAGAGTAAGAATGATTAATAAAAATTCATTTATATATGATTATTTTTGGATATTCATATATGTACATATACATATATCTATACTTGTAACTATAAACATATATTTGCTATACTCATGCTCAATATCCATAAATATTCATACTACTGTCATAGTCTAATTTTTCCAGTGAATGCCAGCCTTTACAGGGAATTACAACAATGTATTCTTTAGCGAGCTTTTCCCTTTTGCTCTCCAATTTCAAATAAAATTGACAAAAGAGGTGAAGCCATACAAACACCTGTATTGATGGAAAAGCAGCAGCCTACAATTAAAATTTCCTGTAGGACAGGAAATCCACATTATAATCCATTTCAGCCATGCCTATTTCATTGTTAATAAGATATTAAAGTCATGTACATGCCTAATGTACAGAGCAGGATTTTCCCAACCTCCTGCTGGTGGTCTGATTTCTATACAGAGCAGAATTGCTGGGACACGGTGTGAACCAAATATCAGCAGGTAATGAAGACGGCCAAAATCCACAGCTGAAGTGTAAAAGTAGATTTATTAAAGCACCACTCTGGGTAAAGCAGACACACACACTGCTAAGTTTATTCCATCATAGCAAGGGGCAAAAAGTGCCCAGGCCACTCCCAACCTCACATATCAAAAAGGCTGGCACATGTGCAATCTTTCCCATGGTTGTGGTTTTCCTCTCTGCTTTTATGATCTCTGCTTTGATCTCTCTCCCAAGACAGGGAGGTCAAGCACACCTGGTAGAGGGTGTCCAGGTCTCTGTAAACACCTATGTTATCTCTGCACAGAAATTCTACTTCTCAAAACAGACAAAGGATAAACAGCAGTAGGCAGAGTAGATGTTTTCCCATAGTGTTATTCTCCAAGCCTTGGCATTCCCAGCTGCAAGGCCACTATCATTCTCTCCTCACCAAATACTTCGCTTTTAACCCCTTCCTCCCAACACACTATATCTTTCTGCTGGTTTCTTCGGGGTTTTTTGTTTCAGTTTGGGCTTTTATTGGTTTGGTGGGGTTTTTTTTGTTGTTGTTGTTTGTCTCCTCTCGTTTTCTACCACTTACTTTTATTCAATATTGATTTTTGTACAGTTCTTGTCATCCAGGGGTGGACATGCAGTTAGCTACCAAGAGGACACACTGCACTCAAGAAGTCTGTTCTACCCTGGGTACCAGGGAAACTTTCTGCAAGACAGTAACAGACAAATGCATTCTCTTCTGATGCTGGCTATGATGCTTCTAGCAGCTCCTCAGCTTATTGCTGGCTGCCATTGCCCCCTTCAATCCACTGCCTCCACTACTTCTATAACTGAATATAGAATATATTCCTATGAATATAGTTTTATAATGTATTTCCATTCCAAAAAGCCAGATTAGCTTTAGATATTTTAATGAGTACTCTTTGCTAAACTGGCTCCTTTCATCTGAAATAAGGCTTAGGAGTGTTCATATCACTGCAAACAAACCTGAGAGCAAAGTTATTTCCTTACAGGGGACAAATGGAAAGATAAAAGTTGTGTCTGTAACCTTGTCTTAGAGAAGAGGTGCCTCCTCCATACGCTCCTTCTGTTCTGGCACATCTATTGTAATTTCTCCCAGGTTCCTCTCACAGTTCTATTTGGTATTGACTCCCCCTGCTTCCAGATTTACTTTTTTAAATTAAACTGTTTTCACTTTTCTTCCACAGTAGTATTTCTTTTTTCCTGCTGTGTCTGCTGTGCTTCCAATCTGTGCTTCCAATCACAGGCATCCCATTTATGACATATCTTGTTACTGTTCTATTCTTTATCACTACTCATGGTGAAACTCAAAGGCTTTGACACTTCCAGTGTACCCTGCTCTACAACAAGGCTGTGCTTTAATGCCAAATTCTGTTTTCATTGTGTCCCAGTGTTTATGGCTGTGAATGGAAACAGAAGTTGTGTTGAAACTACACAGTCCCTTGCAAGAGATTAATTTCTCACACAGATATTAAACATGTAAGATGTGTACTAGAGATTTATTTCTAAAGTTCATCTGTGCATGTATGTTTTCCCACTAAGCTAAAATTAATGTAATCTGCTCTTCAGGATAAATTAAGTTTACAGATCAGATTAAAATATTTTTAGCCTAATTCAGAAGTGTGCATCACACGTGATGAGCTAAAATCCATTAATGCTAATTTGGATTCCATTAGATCTGCTTGTGACAATTCTAATTAAACCCCAGCAGTTATAATTTACATGTAAAGAATTTGGAACACAGGGTAATTTCCCAGACAAAAGTGGAAGGATTTATTTTCTGGGATATGCTTGCCACACAGAAACAATGTAAAAAAGTGTGAATGTAAAACTTTGTGTCTCAATCTTCCAAAAGCATTCACTTGCAAGTCTGCAAAAATGCAATGTAGAAAACAGTATTAATTTCTGTATATGAATGCAGAAAGAGAGAGAGATGCATAAACATAAAGGTTTACATATATCTATACACATACTATAAAAGCAACAATTAACATCTTTAAATCCATATGTAAAATGTACCATATAATGAATAATGAATATAATGGGGATACAGAGGCAAATAAGAAAGAGGAAGATGTAAAAGCATGTTAGCTTAACATAAATATAAACACATAAATATGACCACACATGGATCTCTAACATGAGGGTGAAGAAACTACCATGATGATCATCAACTAGCAGAGGACTCCAGGTGCCAACAACCCCCTGAAATACCCTGCCACCACAATAGTGAAACCACCAACATTATGGCCTAGAGAACCAGGGGAAGGGTAAGCACTACACCAAGCAATAGAAACTAAGTGTATGTATAGCAATTTTAACTGTATCATTGAGACTTTTTCATATAGAAGGTTCTTTCTTTTTACATAATAAATATGTCTGGACTATTAATGATTCTTGGATTAGATTCTTAAAGTATCAGTTTTATCAACAAAAAAGTATTTGCTTCATATATAAAGTGTCTTTCCATTTTGCCAAGAAGCAAGATCTTGAATTCAACACAGAAATATACGGAGAGACCTACAGTCAGCAAATATTCTAGGCTCTTTATTAATCTCTAGACAATCTCAAGGTATAAATGTGCTTAACTCATCCCTACCACTGCAAGATCTGCTGATCTTTTCTGTTCCTTGCTGCGGTCTCATTTGACACACTTTCCTTCAATCCTCCCCCTGCAATATTGTAAAGCTGTCCATGAAAAGAAGCATTCATATTTCCAATACACATGCCTTGGAACATGTAGACTCTGAACCTGAAATTGTCATTTTCACAGAGGTCACAGGCATCGCTTTATTATCATTAAATACACAAATGAAGGATGGCAGTAGGTATTCAAATCAGTTTGTGGTTTCAATTTGAAATTCCTCCCCGAGGCTGAGATGTACGAGTAGGCTCTCTGCCCCTGGAGCATGGCCATTTACAATTTCACTGTCAGCAGCCTAAACTTACAGTCACAATGGTAAAATTTATTGGAATTATAAAGTATGCAAAGAATGTGACTCAGGATGATGCAAGCAGATAGACACTTTCAATTCTTGCACTGTGTCACTATACCTACTGTGATCATTTGTGTGCACACTGAGCATATAAAAGGCAGGAAGTGAGGAATGTTGTCAGTAAAAGGCTGAGCTCAGGCTTGAATAGGTTATTCTGTCATCTACCATTATCCCTGCTAATTGAGGACTGCTCCTGGCACACTTTTTTTTTATTTTTACTCATTTATATTTCCCTTTTTTAATAGTAATTTCCCTGATTTTTTTCTATTTGTCAGTAAGTTGCAGGTATTTCTGTTTTGTGGTGATAAGCATGCTTTTGAGAAATGCTCACCTCTTCTCTATTCCATTATACCAGGCTTTCAAAAGCTTTATTGTGTTGTTGGATCATGTATTTTCAGGTCATCCAGAGCAGCCAAATTACCTCTTCAATATATTTTTTAAAATATATTTGCATCCTTTGTAGATCTTACATATGCCTTCAGCATCATAAACCTGTACAAAGCATTTGGAATCTCTAGCAGGTGAGCAATGTGCCTGTGCAACAGGTGGTGACAGCACTTATAGAAAAATATCATATGAGATCTCTGAAGATTGCTTTAGCAATGTGATGGTCACTCCTGGCAAAACAGTGACAGAACAATAATGCCAGATGGGACATGATTCCTTTGCAACTCATTCACTGTAAATGCAGCTTTGTGCCTCATCTGACTGTACAGAACTACTCTGCATGCCAGGCAGTAGACAATCAGCTCTATACCTGTAAGGGGAGCTTTGTCTGCAGCATGAATAAGAAGAGAAAGAGCTGTGCAGCAGTAACTGCAGTGTGTGCATCTGCAGCATGTGCCTCTGCAGCAGAGCTGGTGACAATCACTGGCTTAGTACTGCAGGGAATCCACAGCAGATTTAAAATACATTTTATGGTTAGGCAGAATGCCTTGCCATGACTTCCATCCTCCATGTAAAGTAATTATAATGGAAGGCACATTTTCAGTCAATGCCTCTTCAAGGGTCTTCTACTGCTCATTCAGGCTGGGTCAGGGAAGAGCGTGGGCAGTGCAGCTCCTGCCTTTTGGCCCTGGGGCTCTTCTGGGGGATAGTCATGCAAGAAGGATTAGGTACTCATCTAGTTTAATAACTTCTAATCCCCCTGGGGGAACAAAGTGTAGGAGGAAAGGGATCAGCTAATTATAGTTAATTGTATTAGCTGGGAAAGTCTGATTAACATAATTAAGATAGCCTTTTGACTAGTAGCTATACGGCAGGAAAGTGTGCTCGAATATTGCAAGTGATAAACTAATTAAAAGAAGCATGAGCTAGACAACCTAACTAAAATCTTAAAAGGATGATTTCCCTAGCATGTATGCTAGGGAAAGCACTCAAGATTGTGGCAAGCATGCAAGGACTGTGAGGCAGTTTTTACAGAGAGATGAAAGATTGCAGGTTAATGCACTGGAAAGTTTGCAGTGTATGAATAATGGGAAAGAGGTAAGCATGCGTGAGCTGCCTGGAAACAGCCTGTGGGCCAGGAAACAGGTACTGGTATAGGGTGAATATAATGATTGTGTTTGGCATTCCTGTTTTTAGAAGGTGGATCTAAGCCTTCCCCCCCATGGCCCTCCTCCCCCAGGCATGAATGCAAGCATATGTTATGACAGCCAAATACATTTTATGGTATAATTTATCTCTTTTGCAGAACGTGCTGCTTCTGGTTCTCCATGTGTTTCCTGGGGTCTTCCATGATAGTAATACAGTGTAATTTTAAATTTGGGAGGCCTGATAAGGTGCATGCATAGAGATGAAGAATCACAGCTTTTCAGTATTTTCAAGGCAGTACTTGGCTCCTAATTTCATGATACCCAAGAACTTAAGAGCTGTGCAAGGTGATTTGGGAAAAAAATTGTAACATTTTAGTCAAGAATTTTTTCCATTTCTGCATTCTTCCCAAAACAATGGAGGCCCTCCACATTCAGAAATAATAAGAAGATACAAAACTATTTGAGAAAGGTGTGTTTCGATTTCTCCCACAGCTACTAAGTTTCCTGAGTTGAACTTCAAGTGAATATGTTTTTCTTCCATAAATGTCTTAGTCTGATATATTTTTAAATGAACTTTTGTCATAGCTATAATACAAAGCAATCCAGATTTTTCATACAAGAAAATAATTTTTTTTTAAAAAAAAAAAGAGGTAACTCACATTGCATAGTATAAAAAATTCATTGTGATCTTTATTTTCACTTGATTTCTGCAAATTAAGAGCTTTGTCATATAAAAATTACTTTAATTTCACATCACCTAATTGGTTTGTTGTATTTCTGGTTTTCTTCCCTGAAAAAAAATTCTTAATGTAGTTGGAAACTTTATACTCCTCTGGTGGCAGTGCAATAGAGATGTTTGTTTAAACTTCTAAAAAATTTTAATTCCTGGGCTGAGTTGTTAGGGTTTTCCAAGATCCAACAAAATAGTTCAGCCATGGTTTACCGCTCTATGGTCTTGCAGTACCACTGAAACAAACCAGAAAGTACAAAGTGGAAAACATCCTTACTATGGCTAAAAAATCCATGGATAATGATAATTAGAAACCCTCAAGTAGTCTAACCCATGAATTTAAGCCTGTTCCTGAACCATTATTAGAAAGGGTACATGCACTGGAGTACAATGATATTTCTGAGGGTTTCCATTCTAGACAGAGGATATTACACACCTGCTGGAAAGGGACAGTGATTATGGCCAAAATATAAATCATTTGTGTGGACTCAAAGCTTTGACCTGTTGGTAGGTTAAATCTATACTTGTATTTTCATTGCCAAACACAGAAGTTTCTTGCTGCTCTAAATCCAGCACAATTATATCTATTCAAAATAAAAAGTCAAATGGAAAACCTTGTGAGCTCTTTTCTACCTCAGTATAAATACAGTCCCACAGAGAACATGCCCTGTGCCCTCTGGGGCCACCACCTCATCCAAACAAGTGTTTTGCACAGCCTCAGAGCACAGATCTGCAACATTCCTGATGGAGGGTAACTTCAAGTGGAATTTGTGACAGTCAGATATGCTAACCCAGCAGCATAGCAATATATTAGGTCTACATAGGAGTTCTTAAGCTTGATGAAACTAAAATGCATAGGGCTTTCAATCCACTTTTCATCCAGGTTCTGTGAACAATTCACATATATATATATATACATATTCTGTTTGGGATTTTGCTCTTTCAGTGAGATTCTTGCTAATAAAAAAATTAAAGATACTCTCAAAACAGGGTACTGTAATGAGTGCTGACATGTGGGTTAAGTTCACATGGATGGTCAATATGTAAGGCCCAACCAAAACAACAACAACTAAACAAAAAACTCCAACAAAATAAAAAAATCAAAGCTCAAAATGAAACTTAGTATTGTTGTGATCTCAGAAAAATTGTTACAAAAATTAAAGCTAGAATTCTAATGACAGAGATTCTAGTAGTCAATTGAAAATATAAAAAAGATTATTTTTAAGTTGAAAAAGCTAAGAAGTATATTATAGTCATGTGTATATTAAGAATACACAGTTTTTAGAAACTTAGAAATTTTCAGCGCTTTCAGAAAAAAAATATATACTCTAAAACAATAACAAAATACTCAAAGGTTTTTAAAAAAACTTTGGTTGGCATTTTGTTGTTGTTGTTTTTTGAAAAAGCCCCTCTGCTACTTTATTGCAAAGTAAGGTTCAGGAGAATCAGCAGGTTTTGGTGTAAGCGCTTTAACATACACCAGACTGTTTATGTCTTTGTTATGCATTTTCAATTAGTGTTAGAAAACAAGCAACAGTGAATATTTATAATTTTTTCAAAGTATAATGAATAATAGCCATTAATATAAAGGAGTACTTGTCAAACAAAAAATTGAAGATGAAACACATAACTTAATGATTTAGCTGTCATTTCAATTTTTTAAACATATCATAAAAATGTGTGTATTCCTGTTCCAGATATATGCACATCCAATAAAGCAAAAATAATTAGACTTGGCAGCCAACAAGCTGGCTTTTTCTGAAGCCTGAACTCTTCTAGACATAGCTACCAGCTGTACCAAACTTCTTTAAGAGTTTGTGTTTTCCCTCAGGAAAAGCCTATGGGAAGAAGCAGACCTAGAGGGGTCACCTAAAGTCAACAAAACTGGTCTTCTGTAAACTGAATAACTCTAAAAAAAATTTGCTTTAGTTCCTCACAATCAGCATATTTTTCCTCTCACCCTGTCAGAGATTAAGAAGAGAAGGAGAAAGTAAAAAAAGACAGCAGGTTTGCATTCTTGCAGATTGACTGACAGCACTAATTCTAAGCCACGTGACAATTTGCCTCTTCAACAGGTATTTTGGACTTTGAGTTGAACATCTTCCCAGTCAGTTTGAATTGTCTGAGTGACTTGGCAAAGCTGGACATGCAGAAAGGCATAAATGGGTGTTTAGTAAGCAGTAAGGCTTCTTGTTTACCGCCTATTACTTTTTATTGGAGTTGTAACACAGAAAAAAATCTTTCTCTCTTGTGCAAATGAATAATGATGTCTGGAGTCCTAGCAGAAAAGTACATTTTTCAAAGGAACTGAGTTGGAAGTAGAAAGGTAGAGCGCTACTTCCCATGAACAAACCACTTCTTCACATGCATTGACTGTATTGAAACTAACTAGCATGGAAAGCAGAATAAATAGTTAATAATTTTCTAGTGGTAGTGTCCCGCTTTGTTGAATTAATTGGTTTGGACTATTAAAGATTAGTTTCATGTCTGAGTTTCATTGGTAGTTTATGGATGTTCAGACCAGAGCAGAAGTGGCTCTGGGTGACAACTGGTACCTTCTGAGTTTGGCCTTTCTGCAAGAACTTTAAGCCCTTCTTTCATAAATCAGAAAATTATCATGAAAAAACTTCTGACTGCTAAGAAAGCACCTGAGAGAACCTTTTGCACAAACAGTGCCTTACGTAAGCACAAACAACTGAACCAGTTACCTGTTTAAACTACATTTTATTTTTTCAACTAAGGAAAAAATGGTAAAAATGTCATGTACATTATGTATAACAGTGAAGTTTATGGCTTTCTTATAATAAATACCCTGATAGAAAAACAAGTTTGAGAAATGTAAACATGAATTCTGCTTACAGTCCTTTAGAAATACTGTTCTTAACTGAAAAAAAATGAAAAGTGCTCAGTGGGGCTTTTTGTGGAATCAGAAGAATTTTCCCCTTGATTTAATAAGAAAGCCAGTCATGTAAATAGAAATGGGAAAAGTCTTACAATGTGAATTCACCCAAGCCAGAGATGATACCTTAATCCACCTGAAGGAAGGAATGACAAATAAATGTTGAATGAGAAAATGTAGATGAGGAAGATATTTTTGTCAGATACAATACAGTAGAGCACAGATTGTAGCTGACAATAGCATGGGTAAGGAACAAAAAACCCAATATAATGTTACTAAAAGTCATAGAATCATAAAAAGGATAGGGTTAGAAGAGACCTTAAAGATCATTAGTTCCAACCCTTCTGCCATGGGCAGGGTCTATATTAAACAGATCGAGTTGTAATCCCATGTTAAAGAAGAATAGAAAGACTAAGTTTTTTAGAAAAAAGCAAATTATTGATAGAGTCTTGTGGACTTGAAAAAGATGGAATAACTGCATGGATTTTGATGAGAAAAAATTGTCAATAGAAAAGAGTAAAGACAAGGAAAGTCAACGAATAAGAAAAAATACCTAAGAACATTATGTTCAAAGCACAGTAAGTCTTGTGAGTTTATCTGTTTATAATAAGGTAGATATATAGAGATATAACCAAAGGAAGGACAGGCTGTAAGACACCTATGTAAAAATAAGTAGCTGGTGTTTGATGTTACAGAAAATAATGTAAGGAGAAAGGCAGAAAAGTTACAGAGTTGGAAAGATTCTAACTGCAAGAGAATTTTGAAGACTTTGAAAGCAAGATTGCAACTTTTGAGGCTGGAGAGAGAGGTTCTGCAATGACAAATGAGAGTCCAGTCATTTCTCTTTCCCCTAAAAATAAATTTAAAACAAAAAAAAACCCAACCCACAAAATCAGCCCTCCTAATGGGAGTTTCAAATTCCTTTCCAGATTCAAGTAACAAATCTCTTTAGATACTTTGCCACCGTAAATACATAGATATATTTTGGTGAAAACTTTTCTTATTTCTGTAATACTAACCCCTAACAACAGCTATTAAAACTTCTAGATGCAAACTTTTGCATCTGCCACTGACATAAATGAAGTAATTTGAAATTGTTTAGTCCTATCACTCTTTGCATGATTCTTTCATTAATCTGACTGTGAACTGAGACAGTAAATTATGTCTCTCTTGAAGTTTAATTTGTTAATGTATTCATTTCCAGATTTTAGGAATAATATAAAATTAATTTATTCATCATGCTGCATTTGTCAATCCTTAGATGCAAAAATCTCAAAATCTCCTATTTTATCCCATGTCTTTGCTGTATCCTTAAAATTTACTTGGAGACCAGAGCATTTCTGGAAAGAGCATTTCTTGTACATGAACATATACATATGTCCACACAATGTGTGTGTTTATAAATGGAAAAAGTATAATGTTTGAAAAAATATACAGTCTCTAGATTAAAGACAAGTTACTTTTAAAAAGTTTTAAATATGTTACCTGTAAAATGATAAGGAGTGTTGATTTTAGAAATTGTTAACTGTGAAGAGTTGTATTTTGATATTTCTTGTGTTTCCAGAGAGACTTGTGAAGATTGATGTGCAGGTTTCCTCTTTGATGTGAATTATCAGATAGGTTTGTGTAATTGTGCCTGACTGATGGAGAAGGGGAACAAGGAAGGCTGGCTGGAAAGACACAGAGCACAAGACAGCATAAAAATACACATAAAACTACAGAGAATGAGAATTCTTGTCCCATAGACTTTGACAAAAATCAGTGTCAGGTTGTTAGAATGCCATGATTTTTACCATGACTTTTTAGTGGGCAGAGAAGATTTTCTGTGCTGTTTGCCACCTCAATACAGTGGTTTAGTCATTTAGGCTGTGTCTCCTTCCAGTTGTGGGGATAACCCTACTCATCTTTGCACAGGATGTGATTATCATGTTCTGCATCAGTGAACTCTGGATTTCCATGGAACACTGAATTTGGGTCAGCTGGGAATCACTGCAGAACTGTCTTTTACAGCAGTTGCCAAACAGCCAAAGGGCTGCACCCATAGCAGGGCTGAGGCAAGCAGTCCCCAGCTCCTGTGAAGACCCAGGATTGCTCAGAAACAAATGATTGTCAGCTAGACCAGATGAATTTTTGCTTTGATAAATCAAGATGTTTCAGTGCAAATTACTCAATTTAAAACAGAGACATCCTTGTGCATTTTTATAGCAAAGGAAAAAACATAAACAGAAAGAATGGCCTCTACCATTTGCCTTAATTTCTGTGGAACGTCATTTTTTATTTGAAAGGACAGAGGATGCAAATTTCTTAATTGCTATGTTGTGACTTTCCTGAAACTCTACTTTAGAGAAGTCTTTTCTTTTTTGCTGCTGAAGGACTGCTCTTTCCTCCTCTACATTAGTTGCACTGCAGTTATTTACAGAAGAAGAGAGGAAATTTTGAGCTTTTAGATTGGTACTTAGTCCCACAGCCTTTCTGAGATGGCACACAGTTCCTTCCCTTTCCCAGAAAGGAACATGTTCACTTTCCCACAGTGACTGAAAGCTGTACAAAGTAAGCTACAATGATAACCTATGATGATAAGCTATAATGATAATGATTGTCAGTGATCAGAGGGGAAAAGTTAGGAGAAACTCTCATGAGGATATGCAATCCAAGTTCTTCTGACTGGAGAAGCAATGACAGTCTCAGGCTACAGATAAAGACTCTGTAATTATCATTGTTATGCTACACACCTAAGCTGGATGCACAACTTGTTTCTCTTTTCATCTTTTTCTACCTTACCTGCCATCAGTTAGGAAAGCTTGTGTGTGCAAGTGAGGGAAGGTTGTTAATCTTCGCATCAAATAATCTTAAACAAAAACTTGAGAAAGAAAGGGAAGAAGCAGACAGAAAAGCTGCCAAATGATGTTTTATCTGAGGCACACCCTGGTCCTCATGCTGGCACATCCTTGCAGTGAAGCACTGCCCCAGCATGCTTCCTGCTGTCCTGGTCCCCTCGCCTCTCCCTGACAAGAGGGGCCTTGGGGCTGCTGCAGGAAGAGGATTTAGGAATTCCAGGAAAGGGAGCAGCTCTGCATTGTCCTTCAGCTGCAGAAACCACACTCAGGGAGCAGGATGCTTTATAAGGAAAACCCTGCAAACTAGGGATGTAGGGAAGAGGAAAAATCATGGACATGTCAATATCATTAACTAGATATCACTTTCTATAGATAGATTAACAGCAAAAGGAGGGTTGAGTCTCCATCCTTGGCTGGATGCAGAGGGTAGCATACTGCCCTCTGGGATGAGGAAAAGCACAGAGTACTTTATGCCTTCTTTGTTTAAGTCTTTAGTAACAAAACCAGTTGTACTCAGTATCCCTCAGAGCTGGAAGTTAGTGATGGGGAGCTGAGTGAATCATGCAGGAGGAATAGTTAGTGACCTGCTATGCCAAACAGACACACACAAGTCTATGGGCTTGCAAAAGAGCTTGCCAAGCTGCTTTCAATCATTCATTTATCAGCACTTCTGGTTAACTGAGGAAGTCCCTGTTGACTGGTAATTAGCAAATGTAACTAACACCCAGCTACAAGAAGGAATGGAAGGACGGGAATTTCAGGTCTGTCAGCCTGACCTCAGTACCAAGAAAGATGATGGAGCAGATTAAAAGTGTACTCTCCAGCCTGACTACCAGACTTAACCACAGAAAATGTATCTCAGTAAACTGTTCATTGCACATTTGAGTAATAAAGTTAAATTTATTGATGTGCATTATCCAGGAATTTCTATTTACCAACTTTTTCTGAGATGTGAAATTCTTGACTATGTTTGGTCACCAAGCACTTTTGCATCAGCTTCATTAAAGCTCTTGTGCTTCTTCCCTGCGGATTGCATAAACACGTTACAGGCTTACTAGTCCTGCCACACTGAAGCAATTCATCAGCATCACGAAGAATCCTGCTGGCTTGGGATATGTATCTAATAATAAAAGTCCTGTAAAATTTCCAAATCTCACTGAAGTCTGGTCAACCCGCTATAAATCTCCGCTGGCATTTTACTTCTTGATCTGAAATTGCAACAGTCTCCTTGCAGAGAGTTAAACTAAAACAGAAAGTGGGAGCAAGCTTTGAAATTCCCACTTTGCCATTGAGAAAGCTCAATTTAAAATACAGTTGATACAGATATAAGCATATACTTTGCTCTGGTTCAAAATATTCTGTATAGCTATTATTCTAATGGAGTAAGGATTTAATTGATGCCACTATAATTACTGTAATAGATTCTTTACCATATGCTTCCTTCAGGATTTTTAGAATCAGTTTCCTCAGTTGGTTATTAATAGTCCTGAAAAGGCTTTTACCTTTGTGTTTGGTCATGTGAATAAATTGCAGTCCTCCTACTTGAAATGCATCTAACTGTGCATTTGTCCAAATCGATGCCTTTCCTTACTTCCAATTTAAGATATCTGAACTAATTAAAATATACCTTATCTAACTACATTATTATAGCTGGGAAGTAATTTTGTATCATCATTAAATGAGTTGCATCTAATTAAAAATTAACTTTTGTATTGTAATTAGTTTTCAGAATGAAAATAAAAGTGCTGATAGTCTTCAGTGCTTCTGAAATGTGGTATTCTCTTACCTAGGCTTTAGCCATATATTTTCTCAAAAGAAACCATAATAGGTAAATACATTCTGATAAGGAAAAACAAAGTTTGGGGATTTTCAAATACATACATTTTTTCCTAGATGTATGCAAAACTCAGTGTCTTATTTAACCTAGACCGCTGCCCTCAAACCATTTTTTCCTCCTAGATAAATGAAAAAAAATTAGAAAACATTTATTCTAGATATGTGAAGAGTCCTACTTTCAAAAGCACAAGAGGCACAACTTGCTAAGGTAGGTAGTTTGCCATTATTAATAATTCATCTCATGTCAGATGTTCTACAGTAGGTAAGGATATTTTGCTCCATCAAAAATGATAAGAAAGTGGTTAAAGAACATAATCTGCAATATTAGAAAAAAAAGCACAAAACAACCAAAAACTAATTTAAAGTTTCACTTCCTTGCAAAGCAATACCAGCCAAGGATGAAAAACAACAATAATTCCCCATGAGTAACAACAATAATTCTCCCTGATTATGTAAAAGGACAAAATTACAAAATTGGTCTTTTTAAAAATTGTTATTTAAAACCAACAAAAATTCTTAAAAAAACATCTTGTCTGAAAAACTGCAAAAATGTTTCAGCAATATTATTGCAAAGAAAAGGCATAAGGAAGAAATATACAGAAGAATTTTCAAGATATTAAAAAATTGTTCAGATACTTCAGAGTAATTCCAAAATTTTAAAGAATGTTGCTTCTAATAATTTTGCTCTTCCACTAAGGTAGAGAGCATTTTTCTTCTCATCAGTGGTAAGACTAAGTCAAAGGATAAGAACATGGATGAAAATGGGAGCTCCAACAATATTACAGAATTAAATCAAAGGAAATCTATGGTGGAGATGTGTAATATTCCTGATATATCAATACTCATGAAGTACTTAAGTACTTTAAATAGTTTTATGTTTCATAAATCAGTTTGCTACCAAATACTAGAAAAGTGCATCTGTTTCTGTTACATTTTGTGCTTTTTAGTATGCAAATAAAGTCTTCCTTTGTATATGAGACTTCCTCTGGGAGCAGGTTTTATTCTGGTTTGAGACAGAGGAGGATGCTGGGATATTTCTGAATCAAAGAGTGCTAAGCATTGAAACTCTTACCTGTAATAAAGCAATTTATGTCGGCTTTGGGTGGTGGAAGGGAAACAGGAGGGGTAACAATCATTTTTCCAAAGGGGCAGACAAAATATTTGGAATGTGTCGTTTTGAGATTTACAGCAAAATATTTCAAAAATACTGAGTTTTGGGGGTTTTATGCTAAAATCTGTTTTGTTTTCTGACAGCAAATATTTTGGCTATAAGACAGTATTTTTACTGAAAAAACAAGGAAATGTAAGAATGGCAAATTCATAGAGTATAAATTAATTTGCTTCTTAAAAAGCTTAACAACTCTCATCCTTATCCAATCCTAGATGATTTATTTAAACAAAAAAACACAGATCAGATTTCATCACATTATTGTTGAAGTTAATTTTTGATATACTAAATGTTTTAAAACCTTAAACATTTCATGTTAAAAAAGGACAATAACAGTTAATAAAAATGAGGCTGTTGTGTTATATTCTGGCTTCTTCAGAAAACAATAGTTACATTTTCCATCCACATTTTCTGGGTTCACTACCTTGTTGGCCCATTTAGAGGGCAGTTTCTGCTCACCTTTAGTCCAACAGCTAAAGGGCTTTTTGCAACCATCAAGTTAGATTATATTAAATTTGTAGTAAACTCATTCATCTCTCAGTGTCCAAAATATTTTTGTTCCTTTTAATCTAGAAATATAAAATTCTTGTGAGAAGAGTTGTTTCAGCAAGAAAAATAATAGGATACTACCATGATTCATATGTAAATGATGTTTATATGCCATAAAATTATTCTAATAAGCATGCAATGATGTGATTTGCAAAACAACTTCATCTGCAGTGATACTCTTATTTGTTAATGGCATTAAATGACAATCTTGTGAAAACTTGGTTTTCATATTATCATATTTCCAGGAAAAATATGTTTAAATAAAAATATTAGCAGAATTGAAATAATTTTTTCCCTCCTAATATTTGTATGTTTATTAAAATCTAAATATTTTCCATAGCAATCACACAGCCACACCATCTGCTCACAGATTCATTTTTGTTTAGCACCCTTTCCTCACTTTGATGCACTTGGAAGCTTTCCAACATTAACTTTCTTCCTTTTAGCAAGACTGGAAAGCAATTGCAACATAACATTTGGAGTAAGGATTAAGTCTTGATGAAAGCAACCTGTGATGAGCTACTTATTCTAAAAAAGATTTGCAGAATCATAGCTAAGATGAATGCATGGATAGGAAAGTCACACCTGAAGTTAAAGAATTAATAAGATTTTCTAATTATTAAGCAGACAGACAAAAATGTAAAGAAATCTAAAAGGCTTTCAGGGAAACTTACAGAAACATGATTGAAGGATGAAAGACTTTGGTTACTGTTCAGTGAATGGCAAATGGACAGTAGAAATACTCTGATAGGATGGGACATGGACATGCACCAGGAAGCATGAAACACAGAAGGAAGCTGTGTAAGAGCAATGGAGGGCATGGGAATAGCAGCAGGAAGTCTTTCAGAAATAAAAATAAAGCATCTAAAAGGCTTTGCTTCTGTAACTCCATTCTCAGCTTATGAATCACAGACAAATATTGTACAAAACCTGGCAACTTAATTTGCCTTAATTATGCATATGTCTGGGAGGTGGTGGACTATCACTTCCTCTAGAAAGTGGCTTGATAGTCACAGGAAAAAGACAGGACCATGAAAGGAATGAGAAGCGGAGATGAGAAGTATAGAAAAAAATACAACTAAGATGGCAAATAGGAAAAGATGGTATTTAAGGAACTGTGCATCTTCACAGAATAATGAGGTTGGAAGAGACCTCTAAGATCATCAAGTCCAACCTATGCCCTAACACCTCAACTAGACTGTAGCACCAAATGCCATGTCCAGTCTTTATTTAAACACATCCAGAGATGGTGATTCTACCACCTCCCTGGGAAGNTGCTGGCTCATATCCAACCGGCTGTCGACCAGCACCCCCAGGTCCCTTTCTGCCTGAACACTGTCCAGCCACACTGTCCCCAGCCTGTAACACTGCAGGGGACTTTTGTGGCCAAAATGTAGAACTCGGCACTTAGACTTATTAAACTTCATACTGTTGGACTCTGCCCATCCATCCAACCGATCTAAGTCTCTCTGCAGAGCCCTCCTTCCTTCCAATAGATCAACACAAGCTCCCAGCTTAGTGTTGTCTGCAAATTTACTAATGAAGGACTCGATGCCCTCATCCATGTCATTTATAAAAATATTAAATAGAACTGTTTATTTGTTTACGTGCCTACACTCAAGGTGGGCCACCTCAGCCCAGTATTGCTGATCACAAGGAGTCCCCTGTTCACATCAAACTTTTTTTCCCATCCCGGTCCACTTTTCCTGCTCTTTCCCAAATGGTGGAAGCACAACAGGGGGTAATGGCCACAACTCTACCATTCAGAGTTTGCTCTGGCAAGAACACGAAAGGCAGCTGAACCTGAAAGGCCACAGGATCTAACAGAGGTAAAATAACCAGTGCTAACCGTAAGAGAAACATCATGGGAGCAAACTGCAAGTAGAAGTTCATGGATCAGTCGGAGCAAACTAATAGAATATGGTTTTCCACCTCAGGGAACCTCAAAATGGAGCTGCTGGAAAAACAGTGAGGCTGGCAGCAGACTGGAGAAACTCCTTCCAGCAGCCAGAGTGCCACCAGGGACAGAGTTAAGAGATGTGATTCATCTTCTCCATGTAATTGGAGCTGACAGAAGTTGCATGTTTTTCTGACAGCATTGGCAGAGCACTTGCTTGTTCTCCACCAGGCTCCCTGGGCATCTGTGGGAACCTGCAGTGCAGAGCCTGGCGGGCTCGGTGCCAGGCCGAGCGGGCACCGTGCACAGGCAGGGCAGCTGCACTCCTGCCTGGAGCACTGCTCACACACACACAGAGGTAACCATACCAACCACAGCAGGGATGGAGGGTAATGAGGTTATGTGCACCCTATAAATTCCCCCCCTGCCCCCCAAACTTGTTTGCTAAGTGAAGCAGTTTTTCTAAATGGTACCAGAGCCCCTTTAAAGGAGGTCTGGCATCTAGCAACATATTTTTGCATGGTTAAAATAATGTTGCAGCATTTTATCAGTAATTTTGCCACTGGTTTTGTTTATAAGGTGGAAATGCAGTCAAAAAGGTGTCTTTATCTCATTGTTTAAGAAAGGGGTTTAAGTTAATTGTCTTGCCCTGCTAGTTAGACTAAATAACAGTGCCATCTGCTGAAAGGTAGTAGTGACTTGCAGGAAAAGTTTGCAGTCACTGTCCTTTACTAAGTAGAAGTATAAAGAGAGAACAAGCAAAATGGTGCTAAAAGGAAAGAGAGAATAAAAGCAGTGTGAGGAGGCAAAGATGTAGATGTACAGGAAGGATCTTCATTAAAAGGAGGATGAAAAAAGACAAAAAATATCTAAAAGCAAAAGGAAAAAGAAGTAGGCTGAGAGCAAAAATGGTGTCTCTTTTTAACAGTATTGATTTGAAGTTTAATAAGCCATGATACATTATATTCTTTATAGTGACCTCTCTTTTCAAATACTTATATAGTTCATCACCCCAATGGCACTGGTCTGCCCCTGTCAATAATCTTCAGCTTCAATCTTGCAAAAAACTTGCATGTTAAAGTCCTTTAATCAAATTAGAACAGCACCAAATAATTAGGATATTGGTTGTGACCTGTATAAAAAAAAAATATTGTTATATATTCCAAGCAGTTTCTTGGCTTCTGACACAAGATATTTTTATTGCTGTTAGCTTCTGGAAAGGATAGCTAATGAAAAAAAATCCTGGCATGGGAGAGACAGTATTGGGTGAAAGAAGCAGCAAAAAGATGGTGCATATATTGCTAAAAACTCTGCCTGTTACATTAGCATTCTTTTCTGAAATATTTATAGGAAACTGATAAGTTATACCCTTTCCATTTTTCAGTAGGAGATGAGCATGTGAAAGAAACTTAGTCATACATTTCTTTGGCTTTTGGTCATATTATCCAGGTGTGCATTAGGGGTTTCCCCAAGAATTTTGTCTCACCACATGGTTGTCTTAAGGAGTTTAGTTACCCTTTGAACCCCAAGAAGTAAGTTGCAACATTTTAATCCTTTAAAAGAAAGAGGAACTTTGATTAAGACATCAAAGTGGAAAGTTATGACTTTATCATTAGCTTGATGATAACACTTCCTAGAGAGCTAAAAATATACACACTATTTTAGCAAGAGTGAATAAATTTATCATGTAGAAGTTGAAGTGTTTTTTTTTTATTTTCTATTGTGCTTTCAGCATACCATAAACATGTAAACTAACAAATTTTCATTGTCCTGAATAGTATCTTGTGTTGGTTTAGTTTTTGCCTGAGAGAATGGTTCTCTTTTTTTTTTTTCCTACTCTTTTTAAAGAAACAGAATAATTGGCATTAATGCATCAAGCATTATACCCAACAGCAAAATTTTACCGAAAAGATGGTATACATCATGTTTATAATAGTGCAAACTCTTTCAGTTTATCTCTATAATTTAAATATTGGACATTTTTTTAAAGCTTCAGCTCCTTCACCACTGTGATTTTGAAAGTCCCAGTATGCTACTTTTTGATTTTGGGGTTAGTGCCCTATTCACTTTGCATGAAAAACTACAAAATTTGAGAATTTTTAAGGATGAAAAAAGTGAATTCATATAAGAGGTTTCCCAACCCTTTTCTTGGTTTAAATCTTGCTTTCATTTTTTTAGAACAGCCTTAATACATAGCATCTTTGTAATCTGAATCAGTTAAAAATAACCTGTTTGTAAATCAGCAAGATGGAAGATTAAAAGAGATGCTTGGAGTAGAATGCTTATGGTTATCAATAAAATCCATTAGATAGGCAAAGGCTAACTCAGGAAGGAACTTGAACTAGCCAAAAAAATGGTACAGGCAAATCAGAAATGTGATTTAGAAATGGAGTCTACAAAGTGCTATGAACTAGCCTCTGAAATGAGATTTTTTTCTCTTGATGGAACAGAAGAGTAGAAAAAAGCTGATGTTGAGGTGAGACAGTGATGAAAAAACACATTTAATATGGTGAAGACCTCTAATGTTTCAGAATTTTAAAAGAGTTTTTTTTCCTTTGGTGCTAAAACTCTTACAGGAGCTGTTTGGTCTGGGGTTTTGTTGTTGAAATTAAAGATTTTCTTTCCTGTATCTAAACCCAAAGCACACAGTTTAATTAAATCCATAAGATGGAAAATCTAGATATGTTGTTAATAGATGTTTGTTTTCTTGGGGTTTTGGGGGTTGGTTATTTAATTTTTTAATTTTGGTTTCTCTCTGCTTCCAACAAAACATCCTGAAGATTTTTCCCACTTTTTCAGCATTTCAAATAATTTTTCTCACCCTCCCCCTGAAGGAGAGAAATTAGCTGGGGAAGAAGAAATACTATGTAGACAGTCTTAGTTATGCTGAAAGGTCATCATTAATTTTCCTTTCATATTGTGATCCATTTTGAAGAGAATATCATAAGATGACAGGCTAAGAGTAATGCTTACATTACCAATTAATTATACATTAATTGCATCACAAAATCACTGCAGCATTCCCAGGGGACAGTTTTTGTGGGTTTTTGTTGTTGTTGTTTTATTTGTATTTCATGATTAAAATACCGTGGTGTTTTAAGGTGGCAAAGTTATGAGATAATGTGAAACCCTCTCAAAGACCAGAAGTGCTGGAGAAAAGCTTTCAAATATTCACAGAATGAAAGAACCACAGATTAATCTGGTTCTACATAGTGAATGTAAACTTTAGGAACAAAAAGAACTTAAAGGAAGTTTGAATGTTTCATATATTTTAATATATAAGTCCCTATATAATTTCCAGAAGAATTGAGCTTAGGGAATCAAGGTTTACTGAGAAGTAAGCATAATAATGGTTCAAAGAGTTAAATGTGTCCACAGCAATAAATTAGACCTGTGAGAAGTTCCAAAACTGAAAAAATTCCCCACCTTTGGTGTTATTTTAATAGCAATAACATTATTTGTATCCACAACAACCTAAAGATAAATGCAAGGTAGTGTTTGGCAGGAAGCAATACTATTTTTGTTACCCTTGTTGTATTACTTCAGCCTGTGTTCCCAGACTGTGGAATGTACTTCAGACTGTGTTCCCAGAAGCTTGTCTGATAAAGCTGGAAGAAGGTGAACTCTAGTCTATAAAATACATCATCTCTTCCTGACAAACTCGGCCACTTCTCATCATGAAAACTCAAACCATCATATGAGCTAGCAGCAGTCTTTTCAAAGAAAAGAGCTGCTTAAAACATGATACTGAGGGAAATGCTTAGTCTCCCTCCCTTTCTTTCCCCTACCATACTCAGAAATATGTTTTTCCTGTAGTGTGTTTGTACTTGCACATGAACTCATTTAGTTACTCAGTTAACTCTGAGAATTTGCTTGAAGTTTCAGCAAGACATGCACTTGCCTGCCTCCTGCAGTTCAAAAATCCATCTTTAACTATTGAAGATAACCTGCAGACTCTGCAGGAGAAATCATTTAGCTGCACAGAAGTGAAAAACTCTTCCACCAAAAAAAAAATTGCCTGCAAAATTTTGAGCATCCCTACATTTTAAGCTTCACTGTTACTTCAGCTCTTTTGTTCTTAACACTCTTAACCAAGAGTAGATTTTGTAATTGCATGTATTTCAGAAGTGAATATTTCTCTCAGTTGCATTTCAATAGGGAAGGTAATATTTTCTGAGAGCCGGTTCCAAGTTGAATGCAGGGATACTGCAGAGGTTAATGGCTGATATTAAACTCCTGTTGTTATCAGCAGTTTGACTCCACAGTTCATTACTACTGTCTTAGTCTGCTACTGCTGCTTTTCTTCTTTCCTGTGTATTTACAAGTTAGAGACAGAGCCCTGCAAAGCACTGTAAGGATTTCAGTATACTGAGTAAAGGATTTAGACAGTACTACTTGTGGGGAAGTAAATAGAACTCCCTTTATCCAAACAGCAATTTTTCCTGTGTGTTGATTTTCATCCTTGTTCATGTTCTGAATAAATAAACACATATTTTGTTTTCTTGGCCTAGAAGGGGGAAATTTTTAGGAGAATCAGACTGGGACACACAGAACAATGATGCCTGCACTCCCCCTCCCCTGTGCCCACTTCATTGACTGATTAAGCCCACTTAGAAAAAACAAATTGAATAAACATGAATTGTTTGGGCTTTTTTCTTCCCAAACCCAAACTTAGATGAAGTTCCTTTTCTCTGAGCCAAAGTAAAATATTGCATTTCAGAGAAGATGTGAAAAGTGAAGAAAATGAAGGGCTGATTTCACAAAACTGGCACAAGCAGCAGTGTTTTCAGTCAAGTAACAGAGAGGTTGGGCATCCAGTCACCATGGGAGGGGGACTATTCAAATTTTTTAGCCTCCCTCAGTTAATTTGAACCTACCACCTCCTGATTTCTAGGGACTCACCGAGCTATAATCACTTAATTATAAGCTAATTTGTTGTATTCTCTTGATGCTTTTCCACTTTTACAAAAAACTAAATGTATTCCAGAACAGATGTTATACTCAGGTGCTGCATTTCCCAGAAAACCACTATCAACACTTACATATTTTTTTAATAGAAAGTAGAACAGCTCATGAAGAATACACAAAAATACATAATTTCAAATTGATAACTGCTAAATTAATATTCCCTTAGGTTTTCATCCCTCACCCTCAAGCAAGAGAAGAACCCAAGCACCTAAAACATAAAAATGCTACTCTGCACTAACTGTAAAACTCAGGAGATGACAGAGATTCAATCCCTCTACTACTGAATATTCATTCAGAAGAGGAAATAACATTAATAGAGACTGAGAGAAGCCTATGTGGACTACTGAATTACAGTGGTTGGAGCCCTAAAACTTGAAATACAGACTGAAAATCCATGAAACAGAGAGAGAATTCACAGAAACATGGAATATTAAAGGTTTGGAATAGAGCTTAAAGATCATCTAGTCCCAACTCACCCTGCCATGAGTAGGAATAAATTAAATTTGGATCTCCCAAGCCATTAATGTTTTCACTTAGTAAAATGGAGGAACTCCTACAGCTGTTACTTCTTGCATGCTATGGTGTGGCTACAGCATGTCAATGTGTATATACTTTTCCAGTTTAAATTCTGTGTTCACCTCGGGAAACAGATAATTTCCAAACAGAAAAAAAAAAAAAAACCTGGGTCTTGCAAACTTCAGTAAGCAAAATAATTTGAAAGCTGCAAGGTTGTTACTGATCAAAATCATAGAATCAGAGAATGTTTAAGTTGTAAAAGACCTCTAAGATCATCAAGTCCAACTGTTAACCCAGCACTGCCAAGTCCACCATTAAATCATGTCCCTAAATGCCACAAATAAGCATCTTTTAAATACCTCCAAAGATGATGACTTCACCACTCCCTGGGGAGCACTTTCCAGTGCCTGGCAACCCTTCTGGTGAAGATTTTTTTTCCAAGATCCAGTCTAAACTTCCCTTGGTGCAACTTGAGATTGTTTCCTCTTGTCCCTGTTAAATAACCCATAATCCCACCACTTTGTCTTGGAAATCATAATTTCTTTACTCTAGATTTGCATTCATCTGGAGACTTCTGGACTGCTTTTAAGGTAGTTTTGTAGCTGAGGTTCACAGCACATATGTGAGCTGGCAAGAGTTCACATCATGGGAATTGCATTGTTTGCCACATGTGCAGAGCCTGGCAGCATCTATACACAGCCTGCACCAGCAATGCACAGCAGTTTAGTGTTTCCAAGCTGTAAAATAGCAGAAAGGTTGTGTGCAGAGGTAGAGTCAAAGTTAATACACTTTGATCATAAAGAACAATGATGCTTACTGTATCTCTCGAAACCAGCCTTTGTCATTATTTCATCCCTAGAGCTCATACTGTGATGTGGCTTCACCACTGGTTCCAAGGGAAAAGGTTCATATATGGACTTACAAACTGCATTTCTTCACCACCTTGATCCACCCTGCTATTCCTCCACCTGGATATGAGCCAGGCTTCTCTCTTATTTCTGAGTCATGCCAGCTCTGCTAACCTACACTTGGATTACGTCCCTCCACCTTCACAGGCCAGGAGCAATTCAGCACTTGTCCACCTGGCAATGTACCAAAATAGCTGTTCCTGGCAGGCAGACAAGTCATGCTGGTTCAGCACTTCCATTTGCTCATTTGCCACTGCTTTTTCATCAGGAGAACAAGATTGCTTTTCTGTCCTGTCCACAAGCCATGACCTCTGTGCATCTGTGTTTTTCACAGCAGGACATTTCTCCAAAGAACCAGTTTCCATGGAACTATCAACTATCTACCAATGAATATGCAGATTTATTAGTGATGTAGAACATGTCTTTCTACCTCTCCACATTATTAAATAAATAATCCCTGTCTTAAATCTGTCTCTCATATAACACAGTCCTGATGAAGACTGAGCCTAACCTATCAAATATGATGACATTCTAGAACCATATAGAGAAGCTGAAAAGATATTTCCATCCATAAAACAAAAGGATTGAAAAAAAATGTATGGAAAATTCCAATAGTTTTGTAAAACATGTTATGGGCTATAAGTATTTGCATTTTTTAAGTATTAGCAATCAGGACACTGGAGCAGGTAGGCTTTGTTTCCTTTAAAAATAGAAGATTGATGCAGGCATATTTGAACAGATCAAGTTCCAGGGCTTTATAAGGCATAACACATCTTTTCTCAGAAGACAAGTAGACATCATAAGTTCATCAACATGAGCCTGTACCTAAGGGCTTCTTGATTACCCAAAACTGGTGAGTAGCTTGCATGGCAGTCTGCACTCTGAGCTCTGTTGCTAGGTAGGGTTTTGATTTCTTCAGCTGGGAATAAGAGGAGAATGTTGCCCATTGACTCTATTTTGATGGAGTGGTTAACAATACATAAGGGAGCAGAGTCAAGTTCCATCTGCTGTCTTCAACAACATGAATTACAAAGATGTATTAATATCCACTGCCATTAATTTGTGTGTTTAATCAATTGACCTTATTTGACAGGAGTCACATGCACAAATATATCCATACATATGTACAAACATGAAGATAGGGATGTGATAATAATTCCATTTCAAAATCCAATTTTTAAAAGTGTAGAAAACTACCATTTTTATTGGAAAAACATAAACTTTTTACATTAGTCTTTAATTCTTTCATCGAATTTTTCTAAGACCTTCTGCAAAGGGATAGAAAAAAAACCATTTGAAATTATAGTTAAGCAATGAGTAATAAAATTCAATTGACTAAGCACTGCGTAGGTTCATTTTTAAAAAACCCCAAACCAACAAACAAACAGAAAAAACAGCTGAGAGTATTTCTTTTCCTGTTCCAGAGCAGAAAGGGAAGAAAAATCCCTTTGTAGAATCAAGAAAAATAAACTGGAACCATAACTACTTCATTCAAGGAGAAGTGCAAATCTCACATCTTTGGAAGTGCACCTAAAACAAATAGTAGGCTCTGCTGTATAGAATAAGGCAACAGAATACATTGGTGACTACAAAATGAGAAGTGCATGAGTACATAATGCTACACAGTTTTTAAGCACTGACTTCCAGTGTGCAGGTTTGCAAACAAAGCTAAAATACACTGCCTACTGGTGTTATATTAACTCGGTCATTCTAGGCACTGCCAAACTGGGTGACTGAGATCTGAATAGTCTGTCAAGGGAAAAATTTAATAAATAATTGAATTTTTTACTTGTTTAGGTAAAATTAATTTACATCTTTTAACATTTACCCCCTTACAAAAGCACCAGTAACTCAAAAAGCCAAGAAAGTCAAAGGAAGTAAAGTTGAAGTCTCACAAACTCATTAATTTTCCTTGGTAACCACTTCCTGCTTACATTCACACAAGGACTCAGAAGATTACTGATCATAGCTGCATTGTAGTTTTGTAGCTGACATTATGGCATTGCAAGCCACTGCTTTTTAATTAAACAATAGCAAAAAATCTGATCATGCAGTCCAAACATAAAGCTTTATCACCTGAGAGGACATCTGTACTATTTTTCTAAGGAAGCACGTATTAAATGGCACAAGGAAGCCCTATTTAATAACATTTGAAGTATACAAGATTATTTACTGCTAAAAATCCTAAAGATAAATGTGATTTTCTCCCCAGTGTTTTTTGTGTCTCTGAACTATATCTCTGTGGTAGCAATACGTCCTTTAAGACAGGTGTCCTCAGTAGTTTGGGGTTTGGGTTTTTCTTCTGCGAGGCAGCAGTGTTTAGTTCCCAGATCTAAGATAACTACCTTGAGGAGGAACACATTGGGACAAACCAGTCTCACCTGTTTTATGAAAGTTCATAGCTGATGCACTTCTCCCTTCTGCAAAAGAAAGTACCACTTGATTTATTAGTCTGCTCTCTACTTGATACACGTACTTTCCCAAACAGTACTCACTCCTCTTTCATTACTTTCTTCGATTTCCTTGATTCTCTCACTCCCACATAATTTATCTACATATGCCATTAAAAAAATAGTCTGTTTGTGGAAATGGACTTGGGACTTCCACCTCATAGCTAAGTTAAATTCTTACTCATTTTACTGCTTCAACATAATTTATCAAAATATACACCCCCAATTAATTCTCTTGATGAGACTAATAGCAGGGTTTTATCAGATGTCAGATGGTATTGAGCTGTTTAAATCAGTTTGAAAAACTGCTGCATTGTGGAATCTGGTGGTGTTTGCAATTGAAATGACAGGTAAAATACACAGTGTAACAAAAAATTCAAAATATTCCTTCTCTTGTCCCCAGGGGAACATTTGAATTCCGATTTCAGAAAACAGAGATTCAGACCTACTAGATAGTCAATGAGTCCCCAAGGATGACAGTGAATCCAGAAGTGTTATTCTATTTTATAACAATTGAGGAAACTTACCTTTTCATATTAGCGTCCTTCCCTTCCCTTCCCTTCCCTTCCCTTCCCTATAAATATAAGTCACACAAAACACAGAACTACTGGGCAAAAAGGTGAAGGAGGTACCAATCCAACACTCTGCATTTGAACATTTAATTNTTCCAGCGTCCTTCCCTTCCCTTCCCTGAAACTTCCCTGAAACTTCCCTGAAACTTCCCTGAAACTTCCCTGAAACTTCCCTGAAACTTCCCTGAAACTTCCCTTCCCTTCCCTGAAACTTCCCTGAAACTTCCCTTCCCTTCCCTGAAACTTCCCTTCCCTTCCCTTCCCTGAAACTTCCCTGAAACTTCCCTGAAACTTCCCTTCCCTCCCTCTTCCACATGTATCAGCAAAGGGAAATACAGCAATTTAAATATAATTTGAAAGAAATTTCTAGATTCAAGGATTCCTCAAAAATATTTTTTTTCCTATGAAGAAAGCATTCCAAGATTTGCAAAGCTGCCATCAAAAATATCTGGTAAAAAAGAATGATGGTGAATGAACATCAAGTCCAATTATTCTGAATTTATTTTCCAGACTTGAATATGCATTGATCTAGAATGGATTAGACAATAACAATTTAGATGACATAGAAGAGAGGGGAGACTTGCAATTCACAATTATTACATTTTCCTTAATAAACATACTTGTTATTAGTATGATAAAATGGTACAATTCTTCAACTTTATAATTGTCTCAATGTTATTTTCCACAGATGTCCTGCCAAACATGGAAGATGTGAGATATTTCAACGTTTTCATTCCATCCCTGGAATATTTTTCAGGAGAATTAAGAGTTGTTTTATATCTAGGTGACTCAAACATCATATACACATGGAAACAGGGCGAGGTTTATTTAATTAGACCTATGGTCACACACTGTGTACCACGGGTGAGAAGTTTCACGTGAGCAAAGGAATGTCACAGTTGGAATGACAGTTGGAATGTCACAATCAGCTCACCTGTGTGTCACTTTGGTAGGCAAAGTGAAAGTATTTCACAGTCCCAAGCTAAACTATATGAGCAACATATATATTTATCTGGCTTTTTAACTTTTATCCTGAATATTTTACAAAGAAAAAGGATAAACATAGAAGATCAAAATATCTGATTTCTTACTAGTTCATTCAGATTTGTTCACCTCAGTTTTTTGTTAATCTCTGCTTTTTTATGTGGTGTGATTTCCTCATGCAGTAATGATTCCATATTTATTGCTTTGCTCTTGGTAGAAGAGCCTGCTCAGGCTGTTACACAGAACTATCACAAACTTGAGCTGGCTCCAAGACCTGCAAGGGAATGCAGTGATGTGGTGATTTCATCCCAATACCCTGAGCAAATTAAGAACAACTCTGAAACGGGTTGGAGTATGCATCTGCCAAAAAAAGGCAGTCAGCTGGTAATCAGCTCTTAAGGCTCATCTTTCCAACATATGTGAGGTTCTACAAATAAATAATTTATGCAGGTTAGGAATTTTGGGCATTGAAATCTTGGAATTTTGGAATTTTGGAGTTTTGCCCTGTCCTTTCTACATGGAAAAAACTTTAACTTTCTGGGACTAGGTAAACCCAAGAGCAACATATTCCCTGTTCTAAAACAATTTCAAACAAGTTGGGTTTTCAAAATATTTTGCTTCTTGTTCCATTAAGCATTCCCTTTATAAATTCAGAATGGATCAGGGACAGCACACATAAATAAATAAATAAATTATTGTTAAAATATGTTGAAAGATACTGTCTCCTGCATATCAAAAATTACTTTTGATACTATACATAAAGGAACTACCATAAGTCTGCACACAAGTAGGTATAAGGATCCTCAAGGTGGATTTCAGGGACAAACTTTAAATATTAAAATTATTCCAATAAGCACAAGCATAAAAATTTTCATAAATAATTTATTCAACTAATTCAGTCTATAAGAGTCATTTGGTGTTTTGTTTTGGTTTTTTGTTGGTTTTTTGGGGTCTTTTTGCGGAAGCAGGCACTGATTCAACGTTCTTGATGGACAATGACAGGCACATACACAGTGGACAGGATGTATGCTACTGTTTCAAGGCTGAAAATATTTAAGAGTAATTTTGGCTATTTATGTCAGTGTTTTGAACAATTCAATGAAGGAAAACCAATTTGATTTAGATTAGACCTTAACTTAGATCTAGCTTGTCAGAATACGACATCTAGGATAATGAAAGGAAAACTCAATAAAATAACAATAATTTTAAAAGTCCAAACCCAAAGCAAAACAACAACTAGGGAATGATTAGGAATTAATGAGGTGCAAAATGCTTTCTATCTTAATTATTTCAGCTTGATAAAGAAAACAAAAACACTAATATGGATTCGGTATGGATCTGAGATTTTTTCCTCTGTTCACATGAGATGTGATGCAAACTCACATTTGTAATTACATTCCCAGGTGCCTGGTTTGCATGCTCAGAGTATCATGGTAGTATTCCCTGAACAGAGCTGAGCTAAAAAACTGTGATTTTTCACAAAAACCCAAACACTGTTTTCACATTTCTTTCAAGTTCCTTCATGATGAAATAATCTGCTTTTGCTTTTCCAGCAGCTATCTACATGTACAAAATTATTAATATCTGTGAGGAAATTGCTTTGTCTGTGACCTAAGAGGGCAGCTTTACTAAGATAGCTGAATTGCTGCTTCCTTAAACCAGCATTATCTTAGGGACTCCACTATGTTAGGGGGTGACTCCAGCAGTTTGAAAAGCAAATTCTGCATTCTGAGTGAATTCAGAAGTAAGAAAATGTGGAAAAAAATTAGTGCTGTGGCTCTTGGCAAAATATTTTGTGGCTCAGTTTGTTTAAATGAGTGACTCTTTTTTAAGGATAAAATTGATAGCAACACTCCCAAATTCAGAATACATTTTTTAAACACTTGAGCAATTCCTGTTAATTATGTGATTGGATAAATATCTCATAATTTTTATTAAATCAATAATTCCCCCATCCTCTTTGAATATACTGGCATTTGTGTTGACTCAAATTTATATGAGCTTTGATTAACATTTGTTTAAATAAATAAACTTTCTGGTTTTACTCTTGTCATAAGCACTAGAGAAATGTAATGCACATCAAATACTCTTTCTGTTCAGATTTCACCTGAGCTAAGCTACAACTCCATTCAGGGGATTTTAATTGTGCAAGTCTGAATGTAGGAGAGGGGAAAAAAATATTTGACTGAATGTTTACAGTCAGCCTGTGGGGAGTAATACTTTTAATAAGTGAAATTTAAAACTGGGCTATAATTTACTGCTGTTCACTGTGTCTTCACATGTCACTTGATATGGAAACAATATGGAAAGCAGTAACATATCTCTTAGAATATGTCATAAGGACTACATTGGAAATGAAGCTCATGGATACCATACATCATATGTGGATTTAATAAATCTTCTGTCTAAGCAGAGAAGACTTTTAGACTTGCTATAATTCATTCCACAGTTTTTAAAGGAAATCAATACTTATCAATAGGTTGCCAAAGTAATACTTTAATACCATAAATGAAGAAATTATAAAAAAGACATTTTTGATTCTTGAATGCTGAGGTTTTTTTATTATGGATATCATGTCTTTACAGTTAAAAGGTTTGCTTAGGCTGCAGAGATTTGCAAGTGGCTTAAGAGTTAACTAATCATAAATCAGAGTTGAGTCCACACTGATTTCCTTATCTTTGGTGGCAGAAGCATTCCACTACAGATGAGAATACAAACTCGCAACAAGACATCAGCATTTAGACTGAGGAATTCACGTAAATTTATTTCCATAAACTGAGACTCTAGTCTGCTTTTGTTCTGTTCTTACTGTATCTATCTACAAACTTATCGTACTTTTGAAGAAATGTATTTCTGAACAAGTGTACTCTCAGTCTCAGTGTCCCTTTCTCCAGTTTTTATTATATCCATCCATTTGACTATTAATTTTCAAAACAAGCTCTATGATTACATACGTTCAGCCAACGTGATTGGTGATTTTGTTATTAGCACAGTATTACTTACTGATATTTTCAAAGAAAAGTTTCTTTTTTCCCCTCACAGTTCAAAGAGACTGGCTAGTTCTTTATTCATCTGCAGAGTATCCTGTCACTGTAGAGGCAGGGAATAATAAGGTCTCTGAATTTTGGTGGAGAAGGAATGGTTTGTAATACTATGTGATCAAAAGCATATGTTTCAAAAGAAGAAGTGCTAGTGTAATTTTGTCTTTTCCTGAAAGATTCTCCCTTCTGTATCCTGATAGATTTGCTAAATACTTTAGCGTTATAATTTTGCCTGTTTATCTTTTATTGCTTCTCCCACTCCACTCAAAAAATCCAGCTGAGGTCCATGGAAGTATTCTAAACTGAGTAGCAGAGTATGCAATCTCTAACATAGAGTCATCCCGC